>CM052448.1:962084-979107 GCA_028533085.1 Varecia variegata | reverse complement strand
CGCACCCCTCCGCCCCTCCCTCTGTCCACGCACCCCTCTGCCCCATCCACCAATTCACTCAGCCGTCCGCCCGTCTCCTCACCTGTCCATCCACCGCCCCACCCGCCCGAGCACTGACCGAGCTCGTTCTGTGCTGGGAAGCTAACACAAGACGCCAAAGAGCGGAGCTGAGACGCGGAAAGCCTGGCCCCAGGAAGAAAGCTTCCGTGCACCCACTCCCTTTCTGTCTGGAGGCGTAAATCCGAGAGGACGAGAGTCTCCACAGAACAAAACGTGTTCTCTTGAGACACTGTTCTTCAACCACCTTAACCCAGGTGTAACATACGGATAACAAGTGCCACCACAACTTGTTTTTTGTTTTTTTTGTTTTTTTTTGGAGACAGGGTCTTGCTTGTTGCCCAGGTTGGTCTCAAACTCCTGGGCTCAAGGGACGCCCCCACCCCAGCCTCCTGAGTAGCCAGGATTACAGGCACCTGCCACGGCAGCTTTATTAATGACGCCGGCGCAGGGCTGCAAAAGGGACCAGGAGGGACATTGGGAAGACTGGCGATTAAGCTCGGAGTCAATTCCTAAGCCATCTCTCCCGGGAAGCGCTCGGGAAACGAACGGACTTTTCTGCCCCTCACTTTCTGTTCCATCTGCCCCAAACAAATCAGTAGTAGGCAGGGTTTCAACAGCCGGTGGAGCTGTGTCATGTGGCACCTGTGTTTACAATAATCACGTCTTCCGTTAAACTGCTATTTTGTGACTTCCTTTTTTTTTCCCCTTCAATGAAAACGAGTGCTCCCTTTTTCTTTTTTTTTTCCTTTTTGTTTGTAACAGTCTTGCAGCAGGGAGAGTGCTCCCTTTTTCATGACTCAGTCACCATTCTCAGATCACAATCCTCCTCTCGCTAATGCAATTTCTATGACCAGCTTGAAGCCGGGGCACCGTATACGGTGAAGAGCCACGCTCAAGCTCACAGGCAAGGACTCTCAGGCCGGGCCACTGTCCCAGGACATGGTCCGCACCTCCCACCTCACAGCAGCCTGGAAGCTGAAGGACAGGACAGGCCTTCCTCAGAGCGCTGGGTTTAAGAGGTAATGCCTGTGGCAGAATCACGGTTTGATCTCTCACTGAATACGCCAACACACACAGGGCTCTACGTGAACTCCTCCACGGGTTTAGCAAACAGATGACAGAGTAATCCTCTATGTGTCTGGCTCTGGCTTTCCTTTCTGATATGTTTTCTTCTCTGCACAGACACTTGATAAATCTAATAAACACGTGCTAAATTTCTATGCCTCTGGGTCTGAGAATAATGTAATAAGATTCAATTTTAGTTTAGACCTTTTCCCAATTCATTTACTCCTTAATTTAATTTCATAATTCTGTAACTGAGAGATTCACAGTTAATTGAACAGGTCTGCATGAGGAATATGGACAACAGCTAGTTAAATACTCCAGTCGCCTTTGGTCTGAAATCAAGGAAGAGTCTTCCACGGGCACCAACTAATTTGTCCCCATCTCTGTTCCACCTCTATAGATTTTTTGTTTGTTTTTTTAAAAAGAATGTCTGTTGGTAAAAGGAAGGGCACATAAATTGATGGAATAAACAAAAGGTCCCGAAACGGACCCCCACAGTGCAGTCACAGGTGGTCTTCGGCACGCGTGCGGGAGCAGCTCCACGGAGAGAGGACAGTCCGTTCCAACCGTGGTGCCGGCAGAACTCAACACCCAGAAGCAAGAAAATGAACTTTGGCCCAAACTTCACATCATACACAAAACGTAACTCAAAGTGGATTGTGGATTCAAACGTAAAGCTGTAAAACTTCTGAAGAAAACGCAGAAGAACACCCCTGACCTGGGCTTAGGCAAAGAGGTCTTGGACACCACACTGGAACCACAAACCACGGAGAGGAGTGACGACAGGTCAGACTTCATCAAAGCGACGACCTCTGCTCTGTGAGAGACGCTAAGTGAACAAGAAGGCAGGCCGCCGCCTGGAGAAACGTGCATGTCGCACATCCGACGGGAGACCTGCCACCGGAACACCAAGGCCCTCTCTAAACTCAGTCACTAGGAAATGGCGAGATCTGAACAAGCACCGAGACACATAGATGGCAAATACGACCAAGAAGGACACACAGCACCATCGGTCACCAGGGAAATGCTGATCAAAACCGCCCTGAGACACCACTTCACACCCACGAGGACGGTCAGAGCGAGCTGCAAACACCAGGTGCTGGGGAGCATGGGCTGCACTGACCTCTCACGCTGGAAAACAGTGGCAACCCATCGCCAAGCGAGACACACGCTCCCCACCTCCTCCTCGAGGGGACTCGCCCAGGTGAAACCCGGATGCTTATTCACAAACTCTGGGGCACTGCCAACAAGCCGGTGTCCCTCCACAGAGGACGGGCAAGTAGTCTGCGGGATGTCGGCACGAGGCAGCGCTCAGCGGGAAGAAGGAGCGAGCTGCAGATCCGCGAGGCTAAAGAACCCTGCGTGAACACTGCTGGGGAGCAGAAGCCAACCTCAGAGGGCCACAGCTGTGCTGCCACTTGGGTGGCTTTCTGGAAAAGGCTGAACGACAGGGAACGGGGAGCGGCTCAGTGGCTGCAGGGAGGGGCCACGGCAAAGGCACAGGGAGGGATTTTTCGGAGGTGCTGGACATGCCCTGTATGCTGACTGCGGGGGGCCGCACACCCGTGTATTTGTTAAAACCCACAGAACTGCACGAGGAGGTCAGTCTACACAGGCTGCCCCTGGATGGTTCCACCTGGACGATGACACTCTGGGAGGCAAAAGTAGATGGTGAGAAGACCAGTGGGAGTGGGGGGTGGGGCAGGACAGGCACAGGACTAGCAGCGCAGTGAAACCACTCCGTGTGACGCTGCCACAGAGGACACGCGACAGTACATATCGGTTAAAACCTACAGACCATACAGCGCCTAGGCTGAGCCCTCACATGAACTGCGCCCTTTGGGTGACAATGACGCCCAGTGGGGGGTTGCGGATGTAACAAAGGGACCAACAAATGCAGGATGCTAACAGGGAGGACGTGGGAAGGGAGGGCAGATGGGAACTCTGCCGTCTCCACACAGTTTTTCTGTAACCCTAAAATTGCTCTAAAAAATAAAGTCTGTTTTAAGAAAACCAAACTCATAGAATTGTACACCAAAAAGAGAAAAATTAGCCAGGCATAGTGGTGGACACCTGTAGTCCTAGCACTTCGGGAGGCTGAGGCAGGAGGATCGCTGGAGCCCAGGAGCTGGAGGCTGCAGTGAGCTGTGATGATGCCACTGCACTCCAGCCTGGGTGACAGAGCAAGACTCTGTCTGTAAAACAAACAAAAAAGAAATAGACGAGACCCTGGTCTGAATGCCATAAATGTATCACTCTGGAAACGCCTTTCCCACACAGGTAAGGCACGCTCCCTCTCGTCACCTGCAGTGTCTGCGCCCCATCGATTTCATCATAACATCACACCAGGTTATCTCGTGTCTACACATGCACGCAGACACGTGCACACACAGACACACACGGGAAAGGCCTGCTCAGCGGACCCGCATCAGCTGCCACGCCACAGCTCTGTCACCACTGCGTCCCGGCACCCATTCTTGTGCCAGGCAAGCAGAGGCACTCAGCTATTTCTAGAAACAATGAACACACGACTCAGCAGTCTTTCTGCCTCCTCACTCTCCAGGGTTGCAGACAGAAAGCTTTCCGCCAAGCTGCCACAGCACCTTGTTGTCACTGCGCTGTTCCAAACCTTGCCTCAGGTGCCTCTGCACCTCTCTGAGGGACAATAACGGGTGAGGTGCCAGGGCCTGGGGCCAGCTGAGCCCACCAGGATCCTAGGGCAAGCGCTGCTGCAACCTGACAGAGGCAGGTGGCACCGCGGCTGGGAGGGCGCCCTCACAGGTGACGAGCCACAGCAACCGCCAGGCACGGCTGCAGCCCTCTTCCTGGTGCCTCGCACTGGCCCAGACCTGCTCTCGGAAGTCCCACTCACCTTTTCAAGGCTGCTTGGGAGAGCACGGGACCCCTGGGAGGCCCGGGGTGTGAGGGACAGAGCTAGCGCAGCCCGGGGGGAGGCAACAAAAAGGCCATCGGAGAGGCTTTCTAGACACACGGCAACCGGCACTCAGACACGCATGGCGGTGGAGGAAAAAGAGCCCGAGAAAGTGAGACCAAGGGCCGTACCCCAAGACCACAACCACTGCCCTCCCTCCCCAGGGTGGCGACGGCCCTGCACTGTCCTCTGGGCCCGGCACCTTTGTCGGGACTGAACACATAACCAAGATGACGCGACGTTAACTCTAAGGGGCCTCACTGAGCAAGGGAAGAAAACCACACACATCTCAACTCCTGTACTTCAGAGACTAAATGTAAACATCCACCAGGAGTCAGTAATGTTTCACAATAAAACTGCAACTTACCCAACCTGAATGAGTTCGTTCAACTTGGTGGCATTCTTGTCATCCATACCTTCAAGTGGAAAAATAAATAAATGAGACGACGAGGTAGTTAGGAGCAACACCACTAAAAATTCCCATTTTATTGTCTTCAGCAGAGACTCCAAATCCTGTCACCAAACATCAAGGGTCTTCCAGGATGAAACCCCTGCATAGCTGCAGCCCTTGCCCAAGTGACACCAGCGAGTCCACTGCCCCTGGCGCCTCCGCTCACCTGGAAGGTGCCTGGAAGCTGCCGGCACGTCCTGGCCAGCTGCTTCCCCAGGCAGGCGCACTGCACGGCTGCAGTCAGCCGATGTCTCCTCCCCAAACTCCCTCCCAGACCCACGGCCACTCGGCACGCCCGTCCCTAACCGCCTGCTCTGGACACCCTGCTTCCTTGGGTGCCACTCTGCGCCCCACATGCGCTTTTCCGATGGGCTCTGTACCTGACCGTGTCCTCGTGTTGACCCCTGGGCCCCGGCCCCGAGGTCGGCTCGATGACGGACCTGACACACCCCCCTCTGGGACACACTGTGCTCAAGTGTGCAAGAAAGCAGGCAGGCTTAGTAAGTTCCTGGGAGAACCCGGGTGGTGGGCATTTGAGTGCTCACTATAAAATTCACTGAATTCTTCTGCATGCTTTTTGGGAAAAAAAACCCCACAAACACACAAGCAGGCTGAAAACCAAAGACAAACTCATCACGGCAGCCAGAGCACGCACCTGAGACAGACAGGACGAGGGACCACTGGCCCTGTCAGAAATGGCACAGGAGAGGCAGCGGGCACAGCTCGAGGGCTTAAGGAAGAGCCTGTGCAGTCGGAACTCTGTGCCCGGCACAAGTACCTCCCAAGAATGAAGACGAAGATGAAGATTTGTCAGATAAACAACTAAGAGCATGCACAGCAGGCACAACTGCATGACAAGAAGGACTTTTTCCAGCGTGAAGGGAAACGTCAGCTGGACACAGAGCTGCACAGAAGTACGAAAGCCCTGGAAAGGACCACGGCGTGCACTCGTGCGTTCAACAGGGACATGGCCCGGCCCAGCACCGCTTTCCGCTGAGTCCAGCCAGAGCCCTCATCACCAGCCTCCGGGCTCCAGTCACCAGGCGAGGCAGCGAGCACCAACCGCCTCTGCACAGACCTCTGTGCCAGACGAGAGCCAGACAGCTAGCCCCGGAGCCAGCCAGGCGTGGCGCTGCATGGTGGCTGCGCCCCAGCTCGCCCTGTCACTTGCCAACCACGTCATCTACTTCCATCAGGTCCCTTTTAATTGGGGACGACACCAGCACATGCAGAAGCTAAGACAATGCCAACACGCCACACATGTGAGCAGAGACTCGGTTTGCCGACGTGGGACTCATGTCTGTCTGGAGACCTCAGGCAGGACAAGCCACAAAAAGCACATCCAACCACGGAGCTTTCAGTACATTTCTGAGTGGCCCAGGGCAAGCTGCCAACATGCAGGCACTCGGGGACATAACAGGTCTGGGTGTACCTTCCCCGAAAGAGACACGAAATCACACAACAGGAGCCCAGCATGTGACCATGTGGTCCATGAAGGCAAGTGGTGGGCAGGGGCTCAGAGGGGAGAAACCCCCAGTGGGGGAAAGGGCTGTGACAGGCTCAAGCGTGAGCTGCAAGTGTGCGTGTGAGTGTGCCTCTGAATGTGATGTGAGCGGGGCCACGGGGACTGGCCAGCGTTCCACTGGGACTGGGCATGGCAGGAGCCCACAGCTGGGCAAGGGGCACCCAGGAGGGGAGTGAGGTGTGGCTGGGAAGATGGGCCTGACGCCCGCACGCAGAGACCCTTGGTTGGGGAGTCCCATGATACTCTGGGGAAAGTGAAGCTGCCCAAGGTCCCGGGCAGAGGAATGGACAAAGGGATGAGTCCACAGACTCAGGTGAAGTCAAAGATGCCTGGAGGGGCCACGGCACTGTGCCCACAGCAGGGCGGAACCCCACGTGTTTTGACCCTATTTAGGGCAAGGAGAGAGAAGGATGGAGCAGAGGAAGCAGAGATCAGAGGGAGGCGGGGCTGAGAGCCCTGCCCCGACCCTGTGAGGTGTGCTGGGAAGAGGAGGCTGGGGAAGGAGGACTTGGGGCAGTGGGGCGGGCCCCGGGGCACTGCCTTGAGCAGCTGCCTCTGTGCTGGGGCCGAGGCTGAGATGAGCAACAGTGGCCAGGACACGGGGGCAGCGACGGTGCTGAGGCTCACGGCGTCCTGGGTCAGATGGGCAGTCACCGTGGGAGCAGAGGTGGCAATGCAAGTCCTCCACATACAGGTGGCACCTGAAGCCGCAGGACTGGGCAAGGCCACCCGGATGAGAACCAAGAACCAGAAGGAGGGACAAAGACCGAGGACAAGGACCCGTGATGCATGCGTGTCAGCAGTGGGCAGAGTGAGCGGTGCGGAGACCACGTGGGAAGAGGCCCCAGGGCTGGGGGCCAGGGCATCCCCATAGGGCCACCAGCTGGTGGGGACTGACAGGCGGGCCGGAGAAGACAGACACCCATGAAGTGTCTGTGGAGGGAACTGGGACCCAAGTGGTGGTGCAGAAGGACCAGGCAATGGGGAGTGGGGACACGTGGTCAAGACTGGGTTGTCGGCCGGGCGCGGTGGCTCACGCCTGTAATCCAGCACTCTGGGAGGCCAAGGCGGGAGGATCGCTTGAGCTCAGGAGTTCAAGACCAGCCTGAGCAAGAGCGAGACCCCGTCTCTATTAAAAAAAATAGAAAGAAATTATATGGACCACTAAAAATACATATAGAAAAAATTAGCTGGGCACGGTGGTGCATGCCTGTAGTCCCAGCTACTGGGGAGGCTGAGGCAGGAGGATCGCTTGAGCCCAGGAATCTGAGGTTGCTGTGAGCTAGGCTGACGCCACGGCACTGTAGCCTGGGCAAGAGAATGAGACTCTGTCTCAAAAAAAAAAAAAAGACTGGGTTGTCCTTGTTCTTCCTGGAAGGGGACAGCTTAGAGAGCTGTAGCACAAGGGGTCCTTGAATGCAGACGCTTCCAGAGGCAGAGGAAGGCTGACCACCAGGGCGGGTGGGCAGGAGGCGCAGGAGTGGGTGAGGACCCAGACCGGGCCAGGAGCAGGGGTGCTGCCCACTGGCCTCTGGCCCCCGCGGTTAGGACGGGGCAGCGCAGCGGCTGCGCTGGGGAGAGGTGGGCTGGAGGAGGGACAAAGAGCAGCTGCTGCGCAGGGGGCAGACATGGCAGGAAGGCAGCGCCTCCCGGACACAAACGCCAGCCTGGCTCACAGCGCTGCCCACCAGGAGTGAGGACAAGGCAGAGGGACAGCAGGGGCCAGAGCGCAGCAGGTAGAGGGTACCTGGCTGACACACCCTCCCTGGTCTGCCGCCCGCCCTGAGCTCACGGGTGGCCAGGGCTTGTCGCCATAGGTCACGAGCATTTCACTTAATCTCTGAGGCAGCCCGAGGTGTGCACCCCTACAACACCCCATGGATGGATAGGGCGCCGTCTGGGGCCACACAGGGAGGACAGGCAGGGCCAAGAGGTACCCGGGAAGGCCAGAGCGTCCCTGCCTAACGCTGGTGTCAGAAACGTCTAAAGGAACCTGGCCACGAGGAGACAGCCAGAGCAAATCCAACGTGAGGGGCGAGAGGCCTGGACTCTCCAGAACGCCAGCGTCGTGACAGACCGAGCAGCGCAGGCTGCTCCAGGGCAGAGACAGGGAGAGACCCCAGTCACGCGGCCTGGACAGGGGCCCAGACCGAGGTTTGGGGGGTTCAGGCAACCCGAATGCGGCAGAAGGTCAGATTCCCGTGCCCATCTCTGCTCGCTGTCCTGGGTGTGGTGGCAGGACAGTGGCTGTGCAGGAAAACGTCTGGGCTCTCAGGTGATGTGGGCTGACGCCTTACAGTCAAATGGTAGAGCGCGTGTGCGTGAACACGTGTGTGCCCGAGAGCACGTGTGCACACGTGTGGAGAGAGGGAGAGCACAACGGGGTGAATGTGAGCGGCGGGCGAGGCTAAGAGCAGGCGCGAGGTGGTCGTCACATCCTTCAGTTTTTCTGTTACCAGAACGTTTTCAAGATACAAGGAAAACAGAGGCACTCCTGAGCACTGAGATCTATGGTGACAAGGACAGCAGGGCCCCGACGGGGGAGCGTACTCACAGCCGCCAATCTTCTTGCGCAGCTCGCCGTAGCAGATGAGGCCGTACAGCTCCTGGGACGACTTCTTCAGCCCTCGCGAGAACACTGCAGGGCGAGAAAGGGGGAGCGCTTTAGAGAGGGAGACGCGGACGTCCGGGGCGACTCGGCTCACGTGCGCAGGGTCAACACGAGGCTCGCACCGACTTCACCGTGTTGATCGCTGCGCCCTGACCACGCGAGCCGTCAACCTCGGGACAAAGTTAAACACAAACAAGGGGGAAGCGGTTAGAAAATCCCCCCTAAACAGGGCAAGTGTCCCCTGAGGAGAAAACAGAACACTCAGCACCGGCGTTCTCAAGGAGGCGGTGGAGGCAGTGGACGTGAACAGCCCTGACTCTGCTCTGTCACCCACCTCTGCGCACACCGGATGCACCCAAGTGCCGGGGGCCAGGCAGGACACGGAACCAGGCCGCAGATCCTTGCAATGCCTGGCATTCAACTCTCCACCCTCAGCAACAGCCCGGCCTATCTGGGGGAAACAGGCCGGGACAGGTTCGGCAGGACCGCGCACCAGAGGAGCAGAGGGCAGCGAGAGCTCCTGCGGGAGGCGGATCTGGGCGGGAGTGCGCTCTCCTGCCCACACTCCCCCAGGAGCGCCTCCCTGGAGCTGTCCTGCCCCCGCAACGCGGCAGGGATGGCCAAGCAGAGGGATGGGACGCTGCCTCCAAGCGCCTCTGATGTGAAGAGTTTACAGCTTAAGCTGCTGGGGCCACTGTCGTTTTGACTTTTTCGATTATATGAAGCTGAACCTCACAGGTACAACAGAGTGGAGGCACCGCTGGGTCATCCCAGAGCAGGGACGAAGGCTGCTTGTCCCTTCCACTCTCTTGCCCAACGGCACCCTCTGGTTCTCTCCCCAGAGACCTCTTTTCAAGGCTCTGACATCTGGCTGTGTTTATAGTAACAGGAAAGGAAAAGAAAAACACATTAGTAAGTGGATAATAAGTTTTTGAAGATGTAAAGCAAGGCTTCCGGACCCTGGGTGGCCCTGAGGGTCTACGACACTGCCAACACCACAGGCCAACTGTCCGTGATGCCTTCCTGAGACCCAAGATCTCACCAGACCCTCAAAGGCAACCAAAACTGAGGAAACGCTAAGGCTCGCCATTCACTGGGCAACCACAATGTGGTCTGTCCACGCAGTGGAGTATTACTCAGCGGTGAAAAGGACCATGGTTCTGAGACATGCTGTGATGTGGATGAGCCCTACAAGCGCCATGCTCAGTGGAAGCAGCTAGACACGAAGGGCACACACTGCACGATTTTGTTTACGAGAAATGTGCGTAACAGGGAAATCCATGGAGACAGAAAGTAGGCTGGAAGATTCCAGGGCTGAGGGCACAGGGTTTCCTTTTGGGATGATGGAAATATTCCGGAACTAGACAGTACTGACAGCTACAACACACACCTTGTAAATATACTAAAAACCACTAAACTGTACACTTTAGATGATGAATTTTATGGTATGTGGGTTATATCCCAATTAAAAAAATATTTTTGGGGGAGGCTGAAGTGGGAGGATCACTTGAGACCAGACTGGACAACACAGAAAGACCCCTATCTCTATAAAAAATAAAAAATTAGCTAGGTGTGGTGGTGGCACCTGTAGTCCCAGTTACTTGGGAGGCTGAGGCAGGAGGATCGCTTGAGCCCAGGAGTTTGAAGTTGCTATGAGCTATGATGATGCCACTGCACTCTAAGCCTGGGTGACAGAGCGAGACCTTGTCTCCAAAATTTAAAAAAAAAAAATTGTTTTTAATCCCATTTGAAATGGCAAAAAGGAAAAAACCTACAACCCAGAAGAGAGAAGAAACAGCATCAAGAGCAAGAAAACACAGAAAGGTGACAAGGGGAAAGGGGGCAAAGGGCCAGAGGGGACGCAGCCCCGGGACAGAGCAGGGGGTCTAGGCGGCGTCCCTCTGCTGCCTCCCCAACATGGCCCCTGGGGGTTCCGTCCCGGACCCAGGGGGAGGAACAGAGCTCGCCTCGACCAGATGCTGAGTCTGCGAAACAAGCCACGCCCAGCAAGAGACACCAGCAGAGATGCGGACGCACACAGACGTCACCCTCTGTGGTGACAACAGCACGGCGGCCGGCAGGACTCATCTATCTGTGTGGAAACCGCACAGAATTAACGAGACAACCAGACCCCAGACCGCAGCGCACAGGAAGGCCCGGGCTCCCGCGCAAAAGTGGAGCGGCGGTGGGCGTGTTCTTGCGCACGCACCTTGGTTCCCACTCTGCTTCGCGAGTCAGACGCCACACACTGCAGACGGCTGCTTTTCAACCTAGTCAGAAGCACCACGACAGGTGCGTATGACGTATAAAACCTGTTGTCACCTGCATGGTACAAGAAACCCAGACACCTCAGTGTCCCGGTGACCTCTGGCCTCAGGCCAACGCCAGCTGCCAAGGCTCGACCGTGCCAGGGGCCAGGGCAAGCGCCGGCAGAGGATGGCGGCTCCTGGCTGAGAGAGGACTGGGACCCATCAGAGAACCCAGGGGAGCTGTGACTCCACAGAAACAGGGCGCATCACGCAGGCCCCCCCCAAGACGCACCAGCAGGAGACACCAGCGCATGGTGGGAGGGAGGGAGGAAAGCACAGGCCACTCAGAGGCGCAAGGGCCCGGGCGGGTCCGAGCCGCAGAGCGGCTGCGTGGGAGCCTCCATCCTCCATCCCCGACGGGAGGGGAGGCCTGGAGGGGAAGGACACTGCCAGGCACCAGAGGAGGTGCAGGATTAGGAGCCTGCGCAGCAGGGAAAGGCGACAAAAACAGAAAGGAAACATTTGCTTAAGTGCCTTCCCAAATCAGCACAGGAAGCAGCCCAGGTTTGCAGACCCTGAGGACGCACCCTGAGCCTCGGAGGAGACCGTGAATCGGGAGTCCACACTGGGGACCCGGGCGTCCCCAAGGCACTTCCCCGGCCCGTGGGCAGGAGGAGGCCTGTGGAACCCCATTCCTGCGTCAACACCAGCTGCCGAACAGCCTCCCCACCGCCCCTCCAGTCGCTGGCCGCCTCCTCGTTTCGAGAGAGCCTTCGGGACCAGGCAGCATGGACAGCAGGCACAGCAGGGGGACCGAGACAAGAGGCTCCGGAGGGCGCCAGGGCAGAGAGGCAAGGGCTCGAGGAGGAGCGGCACGGCCACGCTGCCCCGGGCAGAGTGCGAGTGGCAAAGAGGAGGGCTCGGGCGCGTGGAGGCGCCAGCGACGTGAGTGCACGGAGAGTGCTGCGGGGACAGAGAGCAGGTCTGAGCACGGCACGGGGACAGGTTCTCCCGACACGTGGAGGTGGCAGGCGACCACATCTCCAGGGAACAGAGACCGTGACGAACAAACGTGCTCCGAGCCAGAGGCGTGCCTGGAGGTGAGCCGGTCACGTGACTGAAGACCGGCCTGCGCGGTGGGGCAGAGCCTGGGAGAACCGACCAGCGCCCGAGCAGGCCAGGGCCAGCCCTGCCCGACTCCCACCCCCACCTGCCCCGCTCAGAGGATGGCCGGCACAGCGCCTGCAGCCTGGCCCCCTGGCTGGACCCCGGGGGCCCTCGCTTACAGAGGGGGACCAGGCCCGACCCAGGGCCCACACGCCATCAGAGGCACACAACACATGACCCAGAAAAGCAGCAGTCAGAACCCCAGAGCTTCCTCCAAATTCAAGCTGACCAAGAGCTACCGGGCAAACCACCAAAGCGCAAGGCGAGGAAATACGGGCTGAGCAGCTGGGTGGGAACATGCCAGAAAGCAGGTCCTGTGGGGCTGCCAGAAACCGCACTCTGGCAGGAGCAGCCCTGCCCCGGGCCCACTCACCGTGGTCGAAGTCGATGTACTTGGTGATCTTGTGCCAGGTGCGGTAGTAGAAGTGGCGCACCTGCTCCTTGTTCTTCACCATGCTCGCGGGCTTGCCTTTCTTCCTGTACTTCAGGGCGATGTTGTTCTGGATGGCTTCGAAGTCTTTCCCATGCTGGAAAACACGTCCAGGGCAAAAGCACACGGGTTAAAACCACGCAGCCCTCCGTGGGAGGCGGATGCTTGCCGAGAAGGGAGGACGGCCTGGCATGGACAAGCAGGTTGTCCTTCCCAGCTCTCGTGTCTGGACTTCAGCTTTGACTTCCTAGGACCCTAGGTTTTAATCAGGAAAAAGGATAAAGTAACAGCAGAAACTCGGGGACAGAACTACCACAGCACGTGGACCCCAAAAGAGGCAAGGCCCCGAGCAGGAGAAACCGAGCTCATCACATGGTCACGGGGTTCAATCTCTAGAGCTCTACAGAGACTGTAAACTGGGACAGCCGTGGAGGAATCACCAGGAGGCAGGAGGGACGAGGGTGCCCAGCGTGGTGCACACCTGGCACCTTAAAAATAAAACAGACCGACTGTTCAGAAACCCCTCCGTGGCTCTGGCCACGCAGAACACATTCTGTACCACAACGAGGACAGCAAGCGTGAGCACTGAGAGAACACACCTGCGGGCTGACCCTCCCCAAACGGCTCCCTGCAAAAGCGGAGCACGGCTCAGACTCCCAGAGGACAGGCTCACCACCAGCGCTGCTCCAGGTCCCACCACAGAGAGAACCGGCTGCCGGACAATCTCATCAAAAGCAAGCTCGGAAGACTAGCTGCACGGGCCCAGAGCAGGGGCACCCAGCAGCAGGGAGCTTCCCAGTGCCCGGCTGTTGGTTCCCAAACACACTTTCCAAAGGGAGCGGCTCCTGGAGAAACGGCCGACTTCAGGGCTGGGGCAGGGAGGGCAGCAGGTGAGCCCAAAATACCCCAAGGTGCCAGAAAGTGAGACATGCTGTAGGGCGACAGCAACATGTCGAGACGACACAGGAGCCAATGTGAAGCGGCTCCAGAGGTCAAACCTAGTGTCATTTGGGCAATAAAACCAACAGTGACATGCATGGATCATGACCCATAGAATAAAACAAACACAAGTCCATGTGGGCATAAATGTAAATAAATAACCAAAGGACCACGTAAACGCGGAGGGAGGGTTCCTCCTCACGTGGGTCCACCAGGGAGTACGGAAAGGAGAAAGGGAACAGGTCCTCGCTGAGCAGACACCACGGCAGCAACAGGTGTTGACATCAGGGGGGCAGAAAATGACAAGCAGGACATTCACATGCTCTGAGACCCAGAGGCTAATGTCACCGGGACCGAGACAGGTCACGCTGTGCACTTCCGAGCGATGCACCAGGAAGGACACATCACCCTGTGGAATTCTCGACACAAACGCATCGTGTAAATTGGACCAGGAGGGAACTGCAGATAAGCCCCAACTGAGGACCTTCCACAAACAGGCTGGGCAACTTCAAAAGCGTCAAGGTCATGAAAGGAAGAGAGAGAGAAGGAGAAGGAGAGACACTGAGGAACTGCCCCGGCCTGCAGGAGCCTTGGGAGTCACACAACCAAGTGCCACGTGGGACCCTGGCCCAGAACCCGGAGTGCCTGCTGGGCCCTGGAAGGCAGATGGGCAGGACACACTCGAGCTTGTCACCTACGGTCACGCTGACGCTGGGGACGCAGGGAGGAGGGGATGTGGGAATTCTTTGTCCCCTTTTTGCAACTTTTTTGAAGTCTGAAATGTTTCAAAATGAAAAGTTCAAAAAAAACCAAAACTGAAAATAAAAAAAAAAAAAGCACCTTGTTCATTGTTTTAAAAAGGAACGCAGGGAAAATGCAGGCGGCAAAGCTACGTCTGAAACACCTGCCCTCACAGTCCAGATCGGACCCTCCTCCCTCCACACCCCTCAGCCTCAGACGAGAACCGAGGTGGAAACGGACACAGCCAGGCCCTGTCCCACTGCAGCCGGGCAAGGAGAGGACAAGTGACCTACCAGGCTGGGACCAGAACCCGGGTTTCATGACTCCTGACCCCATTTCTCGGCTGTGCTGCCTCCTGAGGTCTGATGGCCTCTGGTGGCACCTGGCGTTTCATCACCCACCTCCTTCCGTGCCTGCGTCTTGCTCTGGTAAGACCGTAAGCCCACCAGGGCAGGGCCTCCTGGCGTTGCTAGCACACCTGAGCGCCCTGTCCTTAGCTGTGAAATAAATAAAAGGTGGTGGCAACAACAAAAACTAGGCAGAGCTGAAAGTAAGAGAAAGCTATTTGGAGGCGAAGGCTCAGAAACTCACAGCATTTACAGGGGTCGGGAGACAGTGGCAAGCCCAGCTCTGTGTGCAGGACGGGGGAAGGTGCGGGCAGGTGCGGAGGAGAGGGCGCATCGCCACGCGCTCAGGGAGGCCTTCGGCCGTTCTGGACATGGTGGACGATAAGCACAGGACACTGGCTGTGAGGATGAAGGTGGGAAACCAGAAACTGTGCAGCAAAAATACACACGGACAGACGGGTGAAGGTAAGAAGGGAAAGGAAGTGTCAGTGGCAGGCTTTGCACCCTGCACGGCTGACAGGAAGGGCGTTCGGAGGCGGAGAGGCTCAGGTGCCAGCCCCACTCCGCACCAGCAGCGGGCATGGGGCCCTGGCCACAGGGAGAAGTCTGGATGGGTGGGGACTCGAGGGGCCAGTCTGAGCTGGTGTCCAGCACTGCCCTAACCAGGGTGGGGCCAGAAGGCAGCCCGTGCCTTGGGCTGGCAGACGGGGGGCCCGATGGCAGAGCCCCTCTCCGTCCCTCCCAGCTACGAAAGTGGCTCAATCCCTCCACCCCGAGCCTCACTGAGCTGGGTTCTGTCACTAGAAGCATGATGAAGTCAGACACGTGTGGGTATCAAAAAGGCAGCGACCTTTCATTAGCATTCAGAGAAGCGACACTCCTCAGAGCAGAGGCCTGTGCTCAGCCACCGTGATCCCGCAGCTTGAGATCTTAATGGTCACCTTGCCCCAACCTGCTACAGCAAGACCCACCAGAGCGCCACACCTTCGGTCAGACACACAAAGTCATGGACGCACACTCTGAGATGCACAGTGTCAACAGTGAAAGCATCAGACCATCAGAACAGCCAGTTATTATTACTAACCAAGGATTTCAGGAGCTCTCACAACAAACACCCACTTGGCAGCAAAACCAAAACAAGAAGGTGGCCCCACAAGGAGAGGAGCCAACTCGCTTGAAGACAGGTACAGGTCGTGAACAAGGGCTCTCCCTCTGCCACTTTCAGGGGACAAGCACAGCAGCCAGACCCTGCAGGGCATGCGTCTCCCCAAGAAGGAAAGGCCTCACCACAGCAGTGAGTGTTTCAGGCAAGAATCAGCAGTGGCTGCTGGTTGTGAAAACACCCCAGGACCCACCGGTCCCCCACGCCTGACAGACGGCTTACAGAAGGCACCTGGGGACGCCATCCACACAACGGCCCCTGCGCTTCATTCCAAGACTCACGGGGGAAAAAAAGACACATCTGTGTTTGTTTGAAGGACGTGACATCTACTTCAACAAGACTCGTGTGCACGCTTCATTGTCTCTGGAGGACCAGGCCACACGGGCAGGTCGGTGCTGTCCAAGTGGACAGGCAGAACTCAACCATCAGCCCCAGGAAGGAGCGGCCCAGCCACGGGAACAGCCCGCAGTCCAGTTCGCTGTCTGCGTTCAGAAGTGTCTCATCTCTCCATAAACACACCTTGGTTTAAACTCCAAAGCCTTGCTCCTTTTTTTAGCCCTCTGTTTCTCAGGCTTGGCAAGACTTTTCCATCACCCCAATTAATTGTCTATTAAAAGAATAAGGTTCTGGCTGGGCGCAGTGGCTCACACCTGTAATCCTAGCACTCTGGGAGGCCGAGGCAGGAGGACTGTTTGAGCTCAGGAGTTTGAGACCAGCCTGAGCAAGAGCGAGACCCCGTCTCCACTATAAATAGAAAGAAATTATATGGACAACTAAAAATATATAGAAAAAAATTAGCCGGGCATGGTGGCGCATGCCTGTAGTCCCAGCTACTTGGGAGGCTGAGGCAGGAGGATCGCTTGAGCCCAGGAGTTTGAGGTTGCTGTGAGCGAGGCTGACGCCATGGCACTCTAGCCCGGGCAACAGAGTGAGACTCTGTCTCAAAAAAAAAAAAAAAAAAAAAAAAAAAAAAAAAAGAATAAGGTTCATGAATTGAGTAACCTGCTTCTGACACTATATACCAAAGAAGTAGCCTAAAACACGGAATGTGCACAAAGATGTTCCCTACAGCATTATTTATCACAGGATCTCAAAAATCAGTAACACGAGGATGGTTCGGTAGAGCAGTGACCGGCCAGGAGGTGAAGATTTGATTCGAGGGCCACTCGGTACCTGTGGAAACTACCCATTTCCGCCGCTGCGGTCAAAGCCAGCCACAGACAACACGTAAATCAATGGGCACGGTTGGCTTCCAGTAAAATTTTATTTACAAAAGTGGTGAGCTTACAGACTGTAGCCTTGCCTACGTCTGAAGCAGCATATTTATAGGTATTAAAAAAATAC
>CM052448.1:909532-961984 GCA_028533085.1 Varecia variegata | reverse complement strand
AAAAAAAAAAAAAAATACTCGGCAAAGGAACTATGAAACACCATGAAAAATGCAATTCATGTCAATAAAAAAGTATGTTCATGATATCACAAGGATTTAAATAAACAAAGTGCACAAGTACGCAGAGCCAGCAGAGCAAGGCCCGCTCACTGGGCAGTGCCGCCTCTCCCTGCAGGACTTTCTGCCTGTTCCAGGGCATCAGCCTGGGGTCTACCCGGCTACTCTGACAGATGTGGCAAGGGGCCCCTGCCCCCACTCAGGGGACTCCCTCCCAAGTCAGCCTGCGTGGCGTCCAGGGAAGGCCCGGGGAGGGGAGGACCACGACTTAGTCACGAATCCCTGGGACACAGCAGGCAGCAGTCCCAGGCAGGAAATGGTCGCAGCAGACAGAAACCATCCCCAACCCCACTCGCCAAAATGGCTTCTCAAGGCACAAGGAGGAGGTAAGAGGCCACGGTCAGAGGGCGAGGCCGGGGCTCCCATGGGAACCTGCCCCTCACGGACACAGACAGTGGGAAGGCGCAGGCAAGAGGCTGGGTGCGCCAGCTGCCTCTCGCCTCCACGGCTCACTCACCTCGTACAGCCCCTCGAAGAAGCTGTTCTTGTCCTCTGTGCTCCACGACTCCCACTGCCGCCGAGCCCTCTTGCCTTCTTCCTTCTCACCGCCAGAGGACCCTAAGTTCCGGGAGGAGGAACGCGAGCCCCCCGCAGGGGCGGCGGGGACAACCCCAGATACATTTCCAGATGACGATCCACCACCTTCAGCTCCTTGGAGAGAAAGGACCATACAGTGATCTGCCCCGGAAAGGTGGGGGGAGGGCCCAGTGCCCCAGGCCCCCTCCACCCGGGACCCACCGGGCGCCAGCAAGGCCCTCAGCAGTGACAGAACCCTCACCTGACCAAAGGACTCTGCAAAACGCTTTCACAGTGAGAGAAAGAAGAGAGCTCTTGTGGAACCGTTTCACAGCACCACGATGTGCTGTGCACGATGGAAACAGAGGTCTTGCCCCGCCAAGAACTGAAGTCTCACATCACATTTCACTGCAACTTTCTTTTTCAAGTGGGGTTTTGGCTGAAATATTCTCACCGTCTTTACAAATAAGTGGCCTGAGAGTCAAACTCAAGAAAACATTTAAATGTCTGTAAAACACTACCCTCTGTGAGAAATAATCAATACTTCAGAACCACCAATGCTTAAGAATCTTTAGTCCTTATCCTTGATCAATTCCCACCAACAGAACCTGGCGTCTGAGAGTGACGGGAGAACCCTGCGGATTCCGCGACGGCGCCAGCTCCTGACCTCCAGCTGAGCCTCAGAGAGGGTGCTGGAAGGGAAGCACGAGCAGACGCAGGCTGCGTCCTCCTGCGCCGCGGAGCTGTGGGCTCAGAACTCGGCGCCCACGAGCTGGCAGGCAGGCTGAGGGTCAAAGGGCACAGATGAACTGCTTACGGCCCCACACTCCTCCCGCCCCTCTCGGAGGAAACGGAGCTCCCAGCATATCCCTGTGGTCACAGCTACCCCTGTGATAACCAGGGTTCTCTCTTCTTGGAACTGCAGGACCATAAAAGGCTGAGAAACCTTCCAACTCTGAAACAATCTTACAACAAGGGTGAAAATGAGATCATAAAAATAAAAACGCTTTAAAAAGCAAAAGCCAGACAACTGTAGATTATTGTTAGCAATGCTTTCCTAATGAGATAGTCCTGGGCCCTGCCACCCAGGACTCACTGCCTGGTCGGGGGAGGCTCCCCAGGCAGCCGGTGCTGGCCGGGGCTCTGCTCCCTCCCTCGGTGGGGGTCTGCCGCCAAGGACAGGAGTTTCACAGGAGATCATCACAAATAATAGAAATGGAAACCCCAAAGGCTGCTAGTCCACATGTACTTGCGAAGACTCTCTCCAGAAAAAACACCAAAAACTGGTGCAGGGGCTGCCCGGAGAGCATCGCGGGAGAGCGCGAGTTTGACAGGGCTGATCCCGTGGTCGGCTATCAGGGGCCGAACGTTCCCACACACGCAGATGTACTCGGCAGTGGGGACGGGTCTGACTCCCGTCTGGAGAGACGTGTCAGTGTGGCGACGAGTGTGGCTGGCTCATGTGGCAATGCGACCAGGTGCACAGAAACGCTGGCTTATCAGAGCTGCCCTGTCCAATTCGGTAGTCTGTGAGGCCACTTAAATTTAAATATTAATTAATTAGAATTAAAAAATTAAAAACTTAGCTCCTCAGTCATACCAGCCACACTTCTGGCAGTCAACAGCCACGTGTGGCTCATGGCCACTGCAGTGGACAGCACGGAACATTTCTACCAGTGCAGCGTTTGCATGTTCAGTCCTCACAGTCCTAAGCACACTGTCACCGAGTAAAGGCAGGCTCCACGTGTGTCCCACCCCAGGCCACGCAGCAGCAACGCCACTCAGGGACCCTCTGTGCCACAGGAAGTACCCAGCACATTATTTGACGTCGTCCATCCCTCACCAAAGCAAACCTAACGAGCCTGGTGCTGCCCAACCGTTCTCCACAGGTATGGCCACTTTAGGTAGGTTTCCGGGAGTAGTCCGCTCTCTTCCCTTTGTAGTCAGTCAGAGGATTGCAAGCTAAGGGCGGGTTCCAGACGCCGTCTTTACAAGACATCCTGGCCCACCTGGAGCCCTGATTCCTCGGGCCACTTGTTTGAGGAAGGGCTGCCTGTCCCCCTCTGCGCCACCCACAACAAAGGACTTCAGAGTCATTTCCAGCTTCGTAAGGAACGCTCACTAAGCTCTCTTCTCCCTACACCACACCTGCCGAGCAGCGCCACCACACAGCCCAGGCTTACGCTGCCGGCCACGCCACGTTAGGTGCCTACTGGAAGTAGTAGAGAGACGTTTTCTAAAATTCCATAATCCAGAGGCCTTGACAAATTCTGCAAGATTTTACCAGATCACAGCATGGGTCACCCAGGCCAGCATGACAGTAAAGGATAACAGAGCAGAGCGTCTCTGAGCCGGAGGGGAGGGAAGGCCAAGGCCACGACAAAGCAAACCTCGGGCATGAGAAGGTGCAGCAGTCAGAGTGACGCTCCCACCGGACAGGGGAGAGGTTTGGGGACGCTCAGCCTTTCAAAAACCATACCTCCTCAGTAGAGGGAAATAAAGCAGTAAGAACCACAGAGGAAAGCACATCACACCCGAGTAACCATTTCTAATATTTGGTGCCCAACATTCTAGACCTCAAATGCTCTTTAAAAGTAGAGTAGAATCACCAACTCAGAGTAGAACGTAGCATCCGGTCTTCCCCCAAAACTTCAGAGGAGGAAGTGGCTTCACTGCCTTAATTCTGGCCCCGACAGCTCCAGCTCAAGCAGAATGAAATGGAAGGTGGGAGCAGAGACACCTGGCAGAATACGACGGTGACCCCGGAGAGGCCACCTCCCTCCAGAGAGGGGAGCAGAGAAGTTACCAAGGAGAACGGAAGGCGTGGAAAGGTGAGCGAGGGAAGGAGAAGACGATTCTAGACGGGGTCGGCACAGGGCTTTCTCGGGGGTGGGAGTGGGTGTGAAAAGCACAACAGAAAGTAGAGGGTCAAAGTCAACGTTTCACCCGTGTCTATGTTTCTGAGACCATACAGGATTAGTAATAGTCTGCGTGAAGAGAAGTCAGTATCCAAGAACCCCAAAGTGACGCACAAGGAGAACAGGCCCCAACAGTGGGCTCCTCGAGAGCAAGGACGTGTGGCTGCCATGCCCAAGCCTGGCCCACAAGCGCGGGCCGTGCACCCAGCAGCTGCTCAGTGACAGGCCCTCCCTGTGCTCCCTCTGCCCCCAGCCGGCCTGGGACCAGGGCCTCCAGAACTGATCCCACCCTTCCCTCTCATCCACTTCAGCACCACCATCCTCTAGCAGCCCCACTGCCACCTGCTTCTCCCCCTTCCCAGTCCCGCTGCCAATCCCCCAGGCCAGCTCCACGCCACCTCTGACCAGAGGAAGACACTCAACAGCCTCCTCCGGCCTCCCCAGAGGAAAGGACTGAGCAGAGGCCCAGACACACACTATGCTGACTTCAGTGAATCTACTTCTGGGACCCTCTAGAGAACACCAGATCCAAGTGCCTTCTGCACGGTTGAGTCCTTCATCCCTGAATGTTAAGGTAAGTGTAGCTCTCAGCCATTAGCTTACCCAACTCATTTTAAGAGGAACCTCAAGTTCAGGCATGTTGAGTGACTTTCCCTCTGCCACACAAGTGAATTAATTCTGAGAGTAGAATCCAGGTCCCCTCGCTCCTGATTCAAACTGCTCTCCAATGTGGTACCAGTCTCGCTAGGGTTGACTGCATCAGACAAGATATTTTATAGCTTCTTTATTATTATGAGATGGGGTCTCACTCTGTCACCCAGGCTGGAGCTACAACAGCGTCATCACAGCTCACTACCGCCTCGAACTCCTGGGTTCAAGTGATCCTTCTGCCTCAGCTTTCTGAGCAGCTGGAATTATAGACATGCGCCACCACACCTGGCTAATTTTTGTTTTATTTTTTATAGAGACAGGGTCTCGCTATGTTGCCCAGGCTAGTCAAGCAGTCCTCTGGCCTCAGCTTCTCAAGTAGCTGGGATTACAGGCACAAGCCACCATGCCTGGCTCAAGACATCTTTTAAAAACACTCAGAAGCTACAAGCAGCCCACAGGTTATGCAAAATGTAAGTAAGAGTAAATTGTTTACTGATCCCTAAGCACAAGCAACCCTGACTTCAGACTACAATGCCCAAATTTGGAGATGATGCATTTCCCCCTCCTCAATGGAACTAAAGTTTTTAGGGGTTGGGGGGCCAAAGGAAGCAGAGGGTCTCTGTATCCACCCCCAGAGTCCTCCCAGCCAAATAACCCCAACAGGCACCACCCCGGGAGTATTCCTGGAACCTACTCCCCCGACAGGTGGGCCCCCACCCCGCCAGCCTACGCAGGCTCCTCCTGCCATCCTGTAACCTTGAGGCAGAAGCACCGGGAGCCCATTAACCACCTTATGCCTGGGTTTCATTGCGTTATTTATCGAGGTAAGGTACTACCCAAAACATGGACTAGTGTGCCCAGGGTCAGCCAGACTGTGAACTGCCAAACAGGGCAGAGCGTCAGGGGCCCTGTCTCCTGACCCACGTTCTTACAGTTGTGGTCTCAAATGCATCCCAGGGTCAGTTTGGCGGTGTGGTAGAACCCAAGGAACATTTGTTTTGGAATCAAGCTGATCCACTGATTTCTGGTATGTTGCTTACTTTCTGTTTAGGCTGAGCACTTGATTTAAACAATAAACTTCAGTTTCTGCACCCATTTAAAAGCAAAGCTGCAGGTATGCAAGATGCCTGCTACTTAGGCATTAAATCTTAGCTACCATTTCCTTTACCAATTTAAAAAGATTTTAATTTGGAATCATACTAAAAAAAATATTTTTCTTTGAAATCAACAGAAGGGTCTGTTCTTATAGAGAAAGAAAACTCAGCTGTATGGCGAAAAGCCAAACAAGGAGACTTTCCTTTTCTCCACAAGTCCTTTCCTCCAAATTCACTGTGAGGTTCTCAGGCCCTTACGACTGAAATTGCAACCTGGGTAACAAGGTGAGACCCTGTCTCTATCACCCCCCCAAAAAAATTAGCCAAGTGTGTTGGTGTGCACCTATAGTTCCAGCTACTCGGGAGGCTGAGGCAGGAGGATGGTTTGAATGCAGGAGTTCGAAGCTGCAGTGAGCTATCATTGTGCCACTGTACTCCAGCCTGAGCAACAGAGCCAGACCCTGTACCTAAAAAAGAGAGAGAGACTGAAATTGGCAAGAGGGGTAAGTAATCGACCAAAGGAACTGCCAATGGCTGAGCTGAATATTCCTTATACATAACCGAAATTACGACGTTTTCAAGTGAAAAATGAAGTATTGTTCATTTCCTCACCGAGGCATGCTTACCACCCCAGGTAGAGATTTCCACAGCCCATAAGGGAGAAGTTCCTCTCGGGATTGTCAAGGGTTAGCTAGAGAATGTGCTAGGTGGGGGTGTGCTGTCACAACCGGACCTTCTTTTCTGATGAGTAATGGAGGTGATGACTGAGCAGAGGTCTCCCTGCAGCACGGAGGAAGGGACATCCCGGGCACGGCAAAGTACCTCCAAAGGACCCACACAGCCCATGAGCACAGAGCAGCCGATGGGAGGCCTCACCGAAGCTCAGGGGCAGACGCTGGCCAAGAAGTTCCGAGAAGCAAAGGAGACCCACTTCCTACTCCTCTCCAAAAGGCTACCATTGCGTCTTAGCTTTATTATTTACTAAAAGAAACATTTGCTTGCTGACATAGTAAAATAGATAAGTCACCAGGAACACAAATTCTAATGAATTTGCACTTCACTAATATAAAACGTAATGTAAAGTCAACTGCTGCTTTAAGCCACACACTGAGACGAGAGTTAGGGACAGAAGCACCAATGATCTGAGCATGAGGCTAACGCAGGAAACGTTCTCTACCTTAGCAAACCACTCTCCACTGTGCAGACAAAAGCAAACCTCCCCTCAACACTTTACTGCCCAAAATTTACCTGAATGGACACGGACATTTCAACACTTCACCTCATGCACAGGTAATAAAGTCCAAGATACAGAATGCTTTTGCACCAACACCTCATTTCATTTTAGCAACCACACTTCAAGAAGGTAAAGCAGTTACTATTGTTCCTTGCTTCATAGGTGAGGACACCTCTCTGACAGAAAAGCAGATTCAAGAGGGAAAGTGAACAGAGTGAGGTCAGAGGGCCAGGGTAAGGGGGCCATGAACAGGACCCTAGGCCCAGGACTTCTGAAACCACTAATGACAAACCCTTGAAGGTACCCAAGGAGCTTACGTGAGTTCAGACGCAGACCCAAGGGGCTTAGATATACCTGTGCCTAGCAATGAAAAACTACTTTTTCAAAACAAGCCAAGCCAGTAAAGCAAATTAATCAACCAGCAACTTTCATACCAAAATAAACTTACAGGAGGCAAGTTCTAAACTCTGAAACCCACTAAGTTACCACCATATTTACATTTACAAGTATACTTACACCAAAATTCTTTCTCAATTAGCAAGGCTGTGATTCCAGGCCAGCCCTCTCTGCTTTAGAATAAGGCAGAAGTGAGCTTAATGGGACACATTTGGCACAGATCTACAAAACAAGCTCTCTGTTAACTCTTGAAATACTTACTTTTTAAAACTACCAGGACATTTACTACATTTAAATTCACATTTCTGAAGCAACTAAGTGAAAATTTTTCATGTGAAACTCACTGGAAATTGATGTGATAATTTCTTACTTATAAAGAGTGCTGCAAAGCTGATCTGAAAGAATTTAAGAGCAATTCACCTGTGTAATTAAGAAAAAGTGCAACGCTGAAATGCGAGTGAGAAAAAGACAGGACAGTGAAGTGCAGGCGCAGGAGGACCACACTGCCATTTGGTCTGGTTTTGGTGGGGACCCCGGCTAAGTAGCAATGGTCTCGATCACCTCAGAACGCCAGGACAAGCACCACGGAGGGTGCTCGTTTATGTCGGGCTGGACTGTTGCCACTACCCACCAGGCTAGGGGAAACCCTTCCTGTGGCGCTGAAGTAAACTCAAAGGTGCATCTCTGCGCCCTTCACACCCTCCAGCCAGGGCACTGGAAGCAGAGGACAGCGAGCCAAAGTCAGACCCCAGGGTCCCTTGCCCCTCCTTATCAGTCTCCCCCTGAGTTTCAACAGTCGGTTCCTTTGTTGCATTTCCACTACCTGGTATCTGGGAAAGAGAGACAGCAGGTATGTTTTCTCTTCCCATTTCTAAACTATTGTCTGCTGTTTAAAATAGCTAACCTTAGAAAATCATCAGTGAGCCTTTGGGAAGAAAACAGCCCCGGGGATCTCGTGTACTCCCCGAAGAGAAGATACTTACTGCGGCTTCACACAGTTTACATACAGGAGAGAGGGGACACCTCCCCCCATCAGTGCCACCGAAAGTGGGGGCCTCTCTGCAGGCTTCAGGATGGGAGGGCTGGGGTGGAGCCCGGCCGGGGAGGGAGGGGTTCCTCGGCGCCCGCGGCCACCCGAGAGGGGCCGGGGTCTTCCGCGGGGACGGGCCGCCCTACCTTTGCCGCGGGGCCCCGAGCCGCCAGCGCCGCCGCTGCCCACCGCGCACGGCGGGTCCTTCCTGGGCCTCTTGCTCTGCGGCCGCACGCTGGACCTGAGGAAGTGGTGCTGGTCCTGGGGGCTGCCCTGAGGCGGGGACGGCGCCCGCGGCGCGCCGGGGGGCGCGGGGGTGCCGTCGACGCCGGCCCGGGGGGTCTTCTCGTCCCTCTTTGTGCCGCGGCTCTCCTCGGCCGCGTCCGCGCCGCCGGCCCCTTCTCCCTCCAGGGACTCCTCATCGGCCGACCGCTTGCCCAGCTTCTTGAGTCCGTCCTCCCCGCTGCCGCCGTCGCCCAACTTCACTGTCATCCTGCGCGGGGGAGCGGGAGGCGGCGGGTGAGGCGGCGGCCGGGAAGTTTAGCGCCCGACTCCCTCTCAACATGGCCGCCGTTGTTTGTTCCAAATCCGCGCCCGGCCGCCCGGCCCGGCCGCCCGGCCCGCCTCACCCGCGCCGCGCCCGGCCCCGCCGCCGCCCCGGGCCCTGCGGGGCCTGCCCAGGACGCGGTCGGGCCGAGGCCCGCGGCCCGGCGCCCCGGCGGCCGCGGGGAGGGCGCGACAGCTCGGCGGACCCCGGCCCGCCCCAGCCCCAGCCCCGGGGGGCGCGGACGAGCGAGGGTCCCGGGCCGGCGCGGGTCGGGGCGCGGGTCCCGGCCGCCCGCCCCCGCCCGCCCGCAGCCACCTACCCGGCGGGGCCGCGGCTCATGGCCTGGCCCTGCGCGCCGGCCTGGCTCCCTCGCCGCCTCGGCCGGCCGGGCCGCAGCCACAGCCCTCGCCCCTCGTCCCCACCCCCTCCCCGCCCCCCGAAACGCGCGGGGCTCCCGGGCCCCGCGCACCTGCCCGGCGCGCCGGCCCCCAGAGTTGGCCCCGGAGGAGGGCCGGGCAGCCCAGATCGACCCCGGGATGGGAGAGGCGCGGGCCCGCCCGCTCGCACGGGGAACTCCATGGTGGCCCAGTGCCGCCGGTCCGCCTGCTTATTTTAAAACAGACATAAAGAATAATCAGCTCCGGGTCTCTGGGAATCTTCTTCTCAGGGTGGGAGATGCGTGCCGCTTCGGGGATTTACCAATTAAAAATGCTTTTGCAACAAAGGAGCCTGTTGCATGGAACAGGTTGGAGCCACCCAGGAAAGTGACAACCCGGTTATGTCCTGGTACAATTGCAAGAATCAGTAGAAGAAAAAGGTGTTAAAACTCTTGGTACCAATTAATAAAATTCTTACATTAACTTTGCTACCCACTGCCGTGTAAAACGTCCAGGACAAAATGCAATGACTTAAAATGTCTGCAGCCCAGAAAGCACAGCCAGTCAAAAATAAGCTAAGAGAATCAGGTACACACCAACATCTTAAGCCCAGAAATAGTCAGTAATGGCTACATGTAATGAAACAACAAAGATAAATAAATATTAGATTCCTCAACAGATATTGACAACTACACTCAACACAATTGTTGAGGAGGGGTACATTTCCATCTAAAAGGAAAGCAAGAGCGAGGCACCAACACACTGAAATACAGGAACGCGGTCAAGGACCTATCAGAAAGATTGAGAAATGGGTAAAAATCATAATAATACCACTACTCTGATGCATTCTGCCACATGATCTGTAGCAGTTTTCATCTCTTGGAACCGACTTTATAAATCACCTGAGTTCAGGCTAGCTTTTAAAAACCCTACCAAAGAACAAAACTACGCAAGACAAATCCCCAAACTCAAAGGACTTCATGGCACAGGACTTTTCACTTTTCATTCTCAGCCCATCCATTTCTACTGAAGAAACCTAAATCCCTAAAGGCCTCTCTCTGGGCTCTACAATGGAGAACCCCGCTCCCCCAGAGACTTGTGCTAAAGCTACCCACAGTCACCCCGAGACCCAAGCAAAACAAACATCAGCCGCAACAGAATAAACTCGCCCGTTTGCTGGGCTTGACACTGAAGACACCAACTGAGCACAAAAAGACAAGCTTTTCGGAATTCAGAGGACTTCGACACCGTTCAGACTTTCCCTAACGGCAAAGGAAAACACGGAGATGGAATCCTTTTGCCGAAAACCTCCAACGTTACTTCCTGACCCTTCAGAGAGGTGCAGTCACCTCCAGCCCCATCCCGGCCGACACCCTTCGTCACGTTTCGGGACGGGACGAGTGGAAACCTCCCTCCGGGGCAGATCTCCGGCTGCACGCCGGCGCTGCCAGCGCAACACGCCTCCGCCGAGGGCTCCGCGGAGCCGGCCGGCCGGGCCCCCCCCCCCGCGCGCAGCAACGCCCCAGGGCGCAGACGCCGCCCGCCGCCCCTCGGGCTGGGCCGGGCCTCGCCGTGGCAGCCCGGCGGGGCGGCCGATCGCCCGAGCTCCCAGCTTCCGGTCACCTTTTTCATCAACGCCCCGCGGCAGCCTGGCCTCCCGGGCCCCCCGGGGCCTCCCCGGGCGCCCGCAGACCCGGCTGGGCCGGCCAGCCCTGGTCCCCGAGCGCCGGCTGCAGCAAGGCCGCTTCGCCGGTCTGCTCGTCCGGCTCGGGAGCGGTGGCTGAGAGGCGCTTGCCCCGGCTCGTCCCCTCCACGGGCCGGCGTGCGGCTGACCGGGCTGCGGCGCCGCTGCTACTGCTGCGCTCGGCAGCAGTTCCGGCTACCGCTGCCGGTGGAGACGGCGGAGCCGGCGCGCCGGGGCGGGACCGGTGCGCGCGGGCGCAGAGAGCGGAGGCGGAGCGAGGCGCGCGGGGGCGAGCACGCCCCCTATAGGCGCTCCCATTGGTCAGAAACGGGTGCGCGCGCTCGCACGCAAGAGCAAGGGGCGGGAGCGGCAGGGCGGGCCTGCGGCACGAGTACTGTTGTGTCGCCAGCCTCGTGACCGTGCGGGCCTGCGTCTCTTCGGATTGGTGGACCGGCAGCCAATAGCTCAGCGCCCTGGCTGTGATTGGCTACGGTAGTGTTGACGGATGCGTGAGAAGAAAACGCCGCCGTAGCTGCGAGTCTGGCGTCGGGCGCGAACCCGGCTTCTGAGGAGAAAGCGGAGGGCGTGTGAGGGGAAGACGCGCCCTTCTGGCGTTAGCGTAGCCCGCGGTGCGGGGCGCTTAGGTCGCTTCCATTACGGAGACACGGGCGCGTCTTCACAACTCAGTGCTTCCCGAAACGGGGTTCTAAGGCCGATCCCGCGCGAACGTCCTCCGCGGCCGGCCTCGCAGCGCCCGCTGCCCTCCCGGCGCGCGACGTGGGTGCTCGGAGCGCGCGCGCACCACGGGACCGGCCCGGCTGGACCGCCCTCTCGCCACAGGGGTCCGGGGCCCCGAGCCCGCGGGCTCCTATCGTAAACGGCCGGGTGACGCCAGGAAACGAGGCCGAGTCGGCCGCTTCTCCCTCCCGCGGCTGGCGGCGCGGAGCCCGGCGAGGAGGGTGTGGGCGAAGGGGGCGCTCCGGTCCTGCCGCGTCGGTCGCTCTCCGCCTCTGTGTTGCCCGGCGGGTCGGAAGGTGTGGCAAGCGCCCCTGGACACGGGAGGTCCCCGGCGCGGGCCCTACGTCGCCGTCACGCCCGAGAGCATCCCCGCCTCTCGGCTGCCCTCCGGAGCTAGGGACTCAATTCGGAGCGCGCGGCGGCGGGGCCTGGGCCGGAGCCGCCCGAGCACTCCCGATCTCCTTCGGCTCTTTCCGGCAGCCTGAGCGTCAGCATCGGTCACCTTCGACTGTTTCCGCATTTCTCGCTCGGCGTTGTCTCGGCAACGCACGGCAGCGCAGCGGCCTGGTGGAGGTGAGTGGCGTCCTGGGTCCGGGCGGCCCAGGTCCTGGGGGCGGGCACGGGCACGGGCGCGGCCGGGGGTCAGGCCGGGGACCTGGGGCCGAGGGTAGGGCCTGCTGGGCCCCTCCCGCGAGCCCGCCGCCGCCGAGTCCCCGTGGCCTCTCGCGGGTCCCATCGAAGCCAGGGCGTGCTTGGTACAGTGTCCAGCCCATGGGAGCACAGTTGCCACCTGCGGGCACTGCCGCGGGCGCGCGGTGGGTGCCGCATTGCTGTGCGAGTCCCTTTGGAAGGGACGGGGTGGGGAGGTGGGCACCGCCGTTTACCCCCAGCTAACAGCAGGACAGGGAGAATAGCCAAAGGAAAACGTCCTGCGCTGGTTAAACGCCCGCAGCTCAGCACCAAACCTGCGCCGGTGCACTACTGGAGTGCCTGCCCCGAAAGTCCACCTTTGGCGTCCCTTCTCGGTCCCTTCTCCAGTGACACGGAGAAGCGCTACGCGAAGCTTTATTATAATACCGTGTAACCCTCAGTTGAGTAAGCTTAGCAGACTTCCCATCGGTTCTGAACTGACGCTATTAATAGGTAGTTAAGTACATAACTTGTATCGTTAGCCGTCTGTTCTCGTTTTTGGTAACTTTTGAATTATAGAGATAATACTTATTGTCGAAACATGTTAAAATGCAAGTGAAAGAAACGATGAACGTTTTATACGTTGTATAAAATGGACTTAGGCTGGCCCAAGTCCACTTCTTAAAACTAACAAAACCGCAAGAATAGGGAGACTCCATCTCTACAAATACTTTCAAAATTACCCAGGTGTGGTGGCACACACCTGTAGTCCCAGCTTCCTGGGAGGCTGAGGTGAATCACTTCAGCCCAGGAGTTTGAAGCTGCGGTGAGCTGTGATGGGAGCACTGCACTGCAGCCTGGGCAACAGGAAAAAATCTTGTCTCTAAAAACAATAACAACAAAAACAGCAAGAACATCTCTCCTTGCTGATAAACATCTTCATCCAGGATGCACATACTGAGAGCCTGTTCTGTGTAAAGCGTCGTGGTAGGGCTTGGGAATGCTCCTGCGGCTCCCGCCCTGCATGGCAGATAATATGGGGAGGGGACGAGCCATCAGACACATTTGCAGTGGAGTCTAAATGCAGCTGTGGAGAAGTCAAGGCTGTATGGGGACACTAGGCAGAAGCACAGGACCATGTAGCGGAAGTCCAGTCCGGAGAGCTTCCTGGAGAAGGGGGAGTTTTCTGAGTACCCGAAAGAGGGGTATGGGGGGAAGAGCCCCTGGAAAAACCCCAGGCAGGACAGAAAATAAAGGACCATTAACATTCATACTTATTACAAAGTGATGTTTGAAATAAAAAATACAGAGGGAATCAGGTTAATTTTATCCAAGTGCTATTATAGTTCTTCGTTATTACCACAAAACTAATGTATTGCTGATTTTTTTTTTTTTTTTTTTTTTTGAGACAGAGTCTCACTCCATTGCCCGGGCTAGAGTGAGTGCCGTGGCGTCAGCTTAGCTCACAGCAACCTCAAACTCTTGGGCTCAAGCGATCCTTCTGCCTCAGCCTCCCGAGTAGCTGGGACTACAGGCATGCGCCACCATGCCCGGCTAATTTTTCTGTATATATTTTTAGTTGTCCATATAATTTCTTTCTATTTTTAGTAGAGACGGGGTCTCGCTCTTGCTCAGGCTGGTCTCGAACTCCTGAGCTCAAACAATCCTCCGGCCTCGGCCTCCCAGAGTGCTAGGATTACAGGCGTGAGCCACCACGCCCGGCCTATTGCTGATTTTTAAGATAAATATTTTCACAAAGTAAACTTGTTAAATGCAAATGTCCCATAGCCCAGGGATTAGGCTCTTGGCTGACTGCATCACGTTAAAACTCACTTTAAAAGGTTTTAATCACCCAGGTTTTGATTTCGTGTGTTTTCCCTTTTAATGGCTTTGTTTGAAGGTTTGTGTAAGGACTTCACTCAAAGATAGCAGGCCCTGACCAGTGTAGATGTCACCTCAGTGTATATGTGAGTGTGTGTGTATAGGAGGTGGGGTCTGCCCTTCTTCACTCCCTCCCAGACGGAGCTGGTCATGCCACTAGGGACCTTGGGCTGGCACTCTTTAAGTCGATGGTGGTGACAGCACAACTTCAAAAACTTTGACTTTGTTTAGTATTCAGGGCATACATACATAGGAAAAAGGTAAACGTTTGAAATGTAACAGTTCATTTATACCCATGTGTCTTCCAGCTTCTCATGAAAGAGCATTTCCTTCTCCAGATCCAAACTGAGCCTTCCCAGCTTTCTCTCAGACCATGGCTGTATTGCTAAAAGCAAGCAGTATAGTCCATTATGCCTTACTCTCTGTTTATTTATTTTTAGAGACAGGGTCTCACTGTGTCACCCAGGCTAGAGTGCAATGGTACAATCTTAGCTCACTGCAGTCTCGGAACTCCTGTCTCAAGCAATCCTCCCACCTCCCAAGTAGCTAGGACTACAGACACACGCCACCACGCCTGGCTAAGTTTTTAATTTTTTGTAGAGATGGGGTCTCTACAAAATTGGATCTCTGATCCTCCTGCCTCAACCTCCCAAAGCGCTGGGATTTCCACTGCACCTAGCCTATGCCCTACTTTCTTGATAGAAATTTGCAGGTCTTTAATTTTTTTAACAATTTTTTATTGTGATAAAATATATGTAATATAAAGTTTACCCTGTTAACCATTTATAAGTGTACAGTTGAGTGGCATTAAGTATACATCTACATGCTTGTATAACCATCACCACATCCATCTCGACAACTTTCTCATCATCCCAAACTGAAACTCTGTCCTCATTCTCTCCCAGCCCCTGGCAACCATCCTTCTGCTTTCTGTCTCTGATTTTGACTACTTAAGGCACCTCATATAAGTGAATTACATAGTATTTGTCCTGTTGTGTCTTGCTTATTTCACTTAGCATCGTGTCTTCAAGGTTCATCCATGTTGTAGCATGTGTCAGAATTTTCCTCCTTTTTCAGACTGAATGATGTCCCATTATATGGATAAACCAGTTTGTTTATCCATTCATCAGTAGACTTTTGGGTTGTTTCCACTTTTTGGCTATTGTGAATAATGCTGCTGTGAACATGGGTGTATAAATATCTGTTCAAGAACCTGTTTTAAATTCTTTGAGTACATACCCAGAGGTAGAATTGCTGAATCAAATGGTAATTGTGTGTTCAATTTTTTGAGGAACTGCCAGACTTTTCCACAGTGGCTGTACCATTTTACATTCCCACTAGCAATGCACAGGGTTTCCAATTTCTCCAAGTGCTCATAAATACTTACTCTATCTGTTTTTGTGATAATAGTTACCTAATGGGTATGAAGTTGAATATAATTTGAAATGATGGCAAACCAGCCCACAAATGTTCTCTTCCCTGCCAGTTAACTTCCCCAAACTGGCTCTGGGGTATAGAATGATAGGTGGTAGTCAGACTATGGCTTCACTCACCATCCTACCTCTCCTGAAGAGAGACAGTACAGCTGTCTTTTCTAGGTCTGAAAGGAAGAATGAAAGAGAGGAAAGATTGATTAATTAAGTTCCTGTAACTAATCAAGTTCAACTTCTCTGCAGTTGCTGTGGCTTTGTTCTCTTTGATTCTCTAAAAAAGAAATCCTGTCTTCTACCACCTGGGAATCAGAGGCAGAAGACAGTCATGGGTTTTATGCTTTATCAGAAATCGAGTACTGGTTTTTTTTGTACCAGTACACTCTTGCGGAGCAATTTGCTTTCATTGTTTTTGGAATTTTTGCTTAAAAGGCAGCTATAGAAATATAAATTGCCCTTGTTATTGGAATAAAAATTTTCGAGGATTGCATGTGTCATCTGGGCTACAGAGCTTTTCTTTCTTTCTTTCTTTCTTTGACGGCAATGAGTTTTATTCTTTTCTGTCACACCCTGGGGCATTCCAGGTCCAATCCCTTGCTTTTGATTTTGTATTTTTTCCCTCTTAGCAATTTCTTCCACATAAAGTTGCCTGTATCAGCCCAAAGGGGCATTTTTAAGTTGCTGAATGTCTAATGATCATAGGTTTGTGATGCATCCCTTTGTGATTCCATATACAGTTGTTTTGTTTGTTTTGTTTAAAACCGACTGTAATTGATTGTTTTTTCCCTGCAGGTTCCACCCCTGACCAGGTCTGAGTTTGGTCATGGCCCTCTATTTTGATCATCGGGTAGAAGCCCCAGACACAGCCAGGTTGCCCTCACACATCAGCTGGCACCCTGTCCACCCATTCTTGGCGGTTGCCTCTGTCAACACAACCTCAGGAGGCAGCATGGATATATACCTGGAACAAGTGAGTACTCAACAGCAACGGTTCTGACTTTTGGCCCTTGTTTTTCTCTTGTTCGTGTGTGTGTGTGTGTGTGTGTGTGTGTGAGAGAGAGAGAGATCAAACCAGCTCTACTGTAGCTTTTTCACTAAGAAAACGAATAATACCATCATCAGCTCTCACTAAGGTCAATCCCCAATATTGTAAAAGCCCTAGTATGTGGCAATTCTTTTAGCCCTGCTATTCAGGTTTGGGGACATGTTTAGAAATACTTAAGACAGATTCCACAGTCAGTTCACACCCACCACCCAGAAATGGCCCCATAGCATTGTCTGTGGTCCCAACCCATGCTCCTGCCCACTCACTCCTTGACTCTCCGCATGGGCCATTCTTTGCTGCAACAAATCACCACAGACTGGGTGGCTTAAAATAACATAAATGTACTCTCTCAGCTCTGGAGGCCAGAAGTCTAAAATCATGGTGTCAGCAGGGTTGCACGCTCTGAAGGCTGTGAGGAGAATCTGTTCCGTGCCCTTGTCTTGGCTCCTGGTGTGGCCAGCCATTGTGGTGTTCCCCAATTACAGACACATTGCTCCGGTCTCTGCCCCTGGTGTCACATGACCTTCTCCTCTGTGTCGAAGTCTCTTCTCCTCCTCTTAAAAGGATGCCTGTCATACTTGATTAGGGCCACCTTGATGACCTCCTTTTAACTTGCTTACATCTGCAAAGACCCTATTTCCAAAGGAGGTCACATCGCAAGTACCAGGGGATAGGAGTTCACCAAATCTTTTTGGGACCCACAATTAAACCCATAACAGAAACTTTCTCCAAGTTCCTCGAACTTCCACAGCCGCCCCCCGCCCAACCTACTCTAAGTGCCTACACACCTCATGCTTCACCAAGAAAACGGAATTTCCTCTCACGCTCTCTCCTCAACCCTCTGCAATCTCTTGTTGCCACCATAACTTTACCCAAGCAGCTACAGTCATCGGTAACTGCTGTGTACCACCCCCTAAATGTTTTGGGGCTTCCATCTGCACAGCTCCACACTCCTGGGAAGTCCTCCAGGAAACACACGACAGAACACGAGAGAACTTGGGGAAGGGGCTTTTCCTCTGCATGGCCTCCTCGGTGAGCTTTGCCAGCCCTTCCTCCTCTTCCAAATTGTGAATCCTGTTGGCATTGCTCAGAGCTTATTGAGGCCTCTTCCCTGCCTGTTGGCTCTTCCCGTGATCTCGGCATCCCCAGAACTTCAGTCACTGTCTCAGCAGATGACTTACAAACTCACATCCCCTGCCCAGAAGTCTCCTGGAAGGCAGAGTTAGGAGTCTAGCTGCCTCGGTGACATCTTTTGGGTGCTTCTGATACCTCGAACTCTACAGTCCAAAGCCGAACTTAAATTGTTCCCTACCCCTGCTCTGCCTCGAGTCCCCTGAAAAGGTCCACCTTTGTCATGTCCCCTTGCCCCATACCCAGCACAGAGACCTGGGAATGACTGTTGACACCTTCCACCCCTGCCTTATAATCCATTGCCAGGTTCTCCTAATTTTGCTCCAAGAGCCTCTGGTGAATCCGCCACTTCTCCCCCATCCATTGGCCCTTCCCTCTTCTGAGCTCCTGTCCTCTCTCTCCTGGACACCAGCACGGCTTCCTCACTCAAGCAGCTGCATCCTTGTGGGCCTCCATCCTCCACTACCCTGGTGGCGGCCGGATCCATCTTTTGGAATCCCAGGTGGAATCACTCCCTGCTCCCTCCTCCTGTCCCCACGTTCCTCTTAGCGTGAGCATGGAATCCCTGACGGAGCCCCGGCACCCCCAGGCCTGCCTCTGCAGCCCGCCGTGCAGCTCTCCTCCTTCCTCGGCGTTGGCACACTCTTCTCAGCCTTCCACACTGCACGTGCTGTGCCTGCTGCCCAGAACACTCTCCTTTGTCCCTTTGCTCAATGGATGCATTGATCCTTCAGGCAAAAGAGGCTCGACAGCCCCTTCCTCAGGAAGTCCCCCCATGCACACGCAAGCACATGCGTGCCGCGCATCGCTGCCCAACAGCGCCCTGCGTCCTTGGTGGGCTCTCCGTGTGCAAGGGCCACAGCTGCCATATGGCTCAGCAAGTGCCCAGTGCCAAGCCCAGTTTGCCCAGTTTCTTGGGAGTAGAGTCTCCCTTCTAGGAGGCAGACAGCTGTCTAACGTGTATTATAAATGTTTGGTTTTTTAATAAATATTAAATACTTTTAATAAGTTTTAGTAAATATTAAATATTTTTAAGAAATATTAAATATAATTCCAAAATTATAGCAATTTTAGATAAAATTTTCAAAATTAGAAAATCTAAAATATATGAATACTTTTGCAAAGTAAGTGAACAAAGTGTACTTCTGTGTTTCCAATTGGCACGAGGAAAACTTGAGGATTTAAAAATAACAGTTTATTGGACAATGATGAGGTCACAGAAGATTGCTAGTAAGTTCAGTAGAAGAACTCAGAACAAACTGAGTTAATCTCTGATACCCTAAAGCTACTTCTTTAGAAAATTCTAGAAAACACAAGAATATATAAGCACATATTCCATGAGCTATCATTGACAGCATGATCACACGTCACATAGCCTTTGGAGGAACTCCGTGGTAGACTCATGAGAAATAACTTTTTGGTATCACTCTGAAAATGACTCTGAAAGGGTCTTGCAGTCTCTGGACCACACATTAAGAACCTTGGGGCCGCAGACTTCAACTACTGGCCTGCTGCATGTCTTTGTAATAAGGTTTTATTGGAAGCTGCACCACTCAAAATGCTTGCTAGCCCTCCTGCAGCTGTGAGTAGGAGCCTGCAGTCCTTGACAGGCTGATGGCGTTGCCAGCGAAGTGCAAGTGATCTGCTTTGATGGCTCAGCTAGGGGCAAGGTTGACATGTTTTTATGAAAATAAAAGAGCCTACCAATAACATTTCGTCAATAAAGAGCTCTTTATGTTTTGTAGCTGATGTCAATTCCCCAGATTAGCCAGAAATTCTTACAGTAGCCGCCACTCTTGGAACCATGAGATTTTACCTCTTGTCTGATGTAGGGTGAGCATGTGCCCGATACACACATCGAGAGGCCATTCCAGGTTGCTTCCCTGTGCTGGCACCCGACGCGGCTGATCCTGGCTGTTGGCTGGGAGACCGGAGAAGTGATCGTGTTTAACAAGCAGGACAAGGAGCAGCACACAGTGCCCCTGACACACACCACCGACATCACTGTCCTCAACTGGAGCACCAACGGGAACTGCCTCCTCTCTGGAGACAGGGTGAGTAAGCACACGCTGGCCCTTGGTGTCAGATCTCTGCGGCCCTGGACCGCCTCTTAAGCACACACACTGGGAAGGATATTAGAGACCAAATTATTTGAAATGTGTGGTTGCCAAGTTCAATTGATCTTGTCAGATGTAATTACAGATTTTGTTTTATGTTAGAAGCAGAGCTTGTAAATTTCATTCTGTGATCCCACTCAATGGCAAAGAAATGAGCTTTGCTAGGAAATTACACCCGTAGAGATGGGGAAATGTCTCAGATACTGTCCCTTTCATGGCACCCCAGAATCACCAGCTTCCATGCACATGTGCCTTCGCTGCCCTGGCATCCCTTGGCCTGTTTGGCTCGCTCAGGGCCTCTTAATCAGGGTGGATTCTGCCGCTGGTTAGACATCTGGCAGTGCTAGAGACATATTTTGTTGTCACACTAGGGGGAGGATTCTGCCACCTTCTAATGGGTGGTGGAGGCCAGGGATCTGCTCAACATCCCGCAGTGCAAAGGACAGACCCCATGGAGGGAGTGACGCAGGACAGAGGTGGAAAAACCCTGGTCTAGATCTAATTTGACTTACAAACGCATGGCAGGAATTTCACAGTGTGTTCATTTATTTTAACTGTAGGCAATACATTCACATGTTTCACAGTTCAAAAAGTATAAAAGGCATCTAGAGTGATAAGACTCTCCAGCCGTTCCCCTGTCCACTCCGCCCTCCCTGCCCTCTAGCGCACACGGCTAATACCGTCTGCAGCTTCCTCAGGCACACCCAGGCACACACACATGCATTCTTTCCCTAACTTGTGATTTTGGAATTTTTAAACTTTGAGAGGAGTTGAATAGTACAAGGAACACCCGTCCACCCCTCATGTAGACTCACCAGTTGTTGACACTGACTCATCTGGTTTCTCTCTATATATATTTTTTTCTCTAGTATTTGAGAGTTTGTCACAGACATGATACTTCACTGAGATGTCAATCTCTTAAAAACTAGGGCATTCTCCCATATAACCACCATACAGTTATCACACTCGGGAAACTAGGCAGTGACACGGTGCTGTCACCCATACACCATTCACGTTAAATCCCTCCAGTTGTCCCAGTAATGTCCTTGATGGCTGGTTTTTCCTAATCCAGGATCCAGTAAAGGATCGAGCGTTACCTTGAACCCCTGTTCCTCTTCAATCAAGAATAGTTCCCTGGTCCGTCCTTCCTTTTGTCTTTCATCGTGTTGGCATTCTGAGGTTGCAGACTGGTGGCTCTGTGGACTGTCCCTTGACTTGGATGCATTTGATTGTCTCCTTGTGATAATTTGTAATTAAATGTTTCTGGCAGGAATATCACACACAGGGTATTGTCCCCTGAGTTCTCTCATGTTTTCTCACATAAGTGATAGCGTCCCGTGCACACTGTTCTGCTTCTTGCCTTCTTCATTTTGCAGTGTATCTGGGACATCTTTCCACACTGGTCAATAGCAAGCTACCTGGTTTTCTTCTGACTGGCTTCTCTCATTGTACGAATGTATTACAATTTGCTTAACCAGCCTCCTGTTGATAAACATTTCAGTGGTTTCTAATCTTCGGCCAAACAGACAGTGGTGCTTCTGTCATTCTGCACGTGTGCACGTTCAGAGAAATGCCTGGAAGGAAGCAGCTGGGTCCCAGGGCCCGTGCTCGTGTCTGGTGGCTGCTGCCCACACTGCCGCTGCAGCACTCATGCCCGCACACAGCAGCGCACCGGCGTTTGTTTCCCCGCAGAGGGCTGTGGCAACGCCTCAGAATGTTGCTGGGAAAGTAGCGTCTCGGTAGTGTGGCAGTGTGCGTCTCTCACCATTGCAGATGGATGTCATGTGCGAGAGCCGTTTGTGTTTCCTTTTCATTCCTATTATTTGCCCATTTCTACCATGTTGTCCTTCTCTGGGTGATTTTCCTTCTGTGTTTCTATTCAGTTCCCGCCTCATGACCTGGGCCCGAGTCCAGACTCCTCCTTCCTGGTGATCTTCCCACTTGTGTGCTGCAGAAGTCTGCAAGTGCCCCCTTAGAATAAAATAATTCAGGATCAGTGAATTGCATCCTTCTCATCTTGACCCGCACCAAGAAGCAACTAACAAAATAGATTACTCAGGCATAAAATGAAGCCCTGGTATGAGCTGATCCAGTCCTGTGGGGCAGGATATTTAAAAACAGAAATACCTAATTCTTCTAAGAAAATCTAAGATTGTGCTGGAACTAACTTAGTAAAGGAGCTCTAGCAGCATGAGAAGTAACGAGCGACTGAGCAGCCTGCTGGAGCTTCTCATCAGGCTTGGTGCAGGGGCTTCTCTGCCTTCTGCCGTAGCTCTGCTGTGGTTGCCCGTGGAGTCAGCCCACATCAGCCGATCCCTAGAAAGGGACACTGCATGGGCATCCTACCAAGTGTCCCTTCGAAGTCCCATCAGCAGAGAAGAGGAGAGAATATTACACAGGCCAGGCCACTCAATTCCCCAGGGGACTCTGGCTGAGCCAAGTGTGGGAGTCAAGTAACCTGTGCCCTGATGAATGACAAGCCCGTCTCTCACTGCTCTTCAGTGACGCATGCCACTTCAGTCCTTTCGCTGTGCGATAAGCCGCCAAGACTCTCATCCAGAGCACTCTGACCTCCCATTAGTCCTTTGTACTCTAAACTCTTGCTCTTCACAAATAGGGATAATTTCTCACTTGGGGATAGTTCTTCTTTAGAATTTTACTGTATAAAATTATAACGTATGAAATAACTTAGAAGGAATTTGCAGATAGGGAAGAGACAGCCCTAAACACAAAGGATTACCCTCAGTAGTGTTGAGAGGTACAAAAAACTAAGAGAAGACCCAAGCAGGGAGCCCCGGGCAGTTCAGTGTTTAGAATTAGGAATGAGGGTAAAAATATATAACTATTGTGTACCCATAATAATTTAAAAGTAAGAAAAAGAATTGGGAACGAGGAATAGGAGGGCGTGGCAGAGGAGACAGGAATGTCTCAGAGTTAGTTCTGAGTCTTATGCTTTGTGTTCTCATTTCTGGCTTTTGGCAGAAACCCAGGGGTGGGGAACATCTGGCTCATTGCCTCCTTTGGCTTCCCCTCCCCCAGTCGGTGGAAGTGTGACTCCCTGTCGCAGTGGGCTCCGTCTGTCCTTCTCTCAGAACAACAGGTACTTCTTCGTCTGGCCAAGCAGGAGTCATTGCTCTTAAACGCTTGCATCCAGCAACTTCCCCGAAGCAGCAGCCTACAAATCTGAACATGCTGTATGTGTCTGATTATGTTCAGGAACCTGGTTGAGTGGTCAGCTAGCAGCTTGTATGTGCTAATACAGATCTCTAAAGTCAATTATGTAAAAAAAAGAGAAAGTCCCAGCTGGTTGCATGTGAAGGGTGTAGCAGGTGAACATCTCTGAAAACGCCGTGTATGTGAGTGATGTGCAGGTATGCAGTCTCTGTAGTGCTCGGCCCTAAGGAGGAGGCAGGGGCAGGGGATATTTTCATGTCTATCCTCATATGTGTGTTTTTTCTCGCTAAGCAAGCATTGTTTTTTTAAAAAAAGAATTATTAAACAAAGATACCAATAGTGTTTTCTTGTTTTCGTTTATTCATATGATATGTATGCTCATATTTTACATACTATTTTAGATCTTTCAGAACTTTTCTTAGAAGTTCGTTGTTTAAGTTGCCTTTAAAATAGGACGTTATTTGAAAATCCTATCCCTGTGTACAATAAGGATGGTGTTCTCCGGCATTTGGGGATCTTGGAGTCAGTGATGATGGAAAGGAGGGTGGGAAGAAGGCTAAAAAGCCCCCCAGCCTTGAGCCAGGACGCAGCCTCTGGGGAGTGCTCGGGCATCAAGCGCGCAGATCCAGGATGAAATACGAAATCCCGCTCTTCGCAAAGCTTAGCGCACACCCCGGTCACGGGAGCCCTCCTCAGCCGGTTCTGATGCAGTCGTCATCTCCCTCCCTTGAACTTCTCCAGCACTCGTCTTTGCAGTAAATTTGGGACTTGGATGACTTTAAAATTGAACACACAGTATAGCTAGCACTCAGATCTTAGTTTCTAATGCCATTCTCCAGTAAAAGGCTCCCAGGCTCCTTGGAGAAGTGGCTGATTCTAGGGCTCGGATGGAGCAACGAGCCTGGAGAATCTTAGCCACGGGTGAGATGTGCTCACAAAAGCCCCAGGCGGGGCAGGCCAGAGGGACCCAGAGGCCAAGCAGAGGGCTCCCCCGGCCAAAGCTGGACAGTGTGAGCAACAGCAATAAGGCAGCCCGGGACCGCAGTCCAGAGGACACAGTAAATGTCCGTGAGTCCACGCAGGTATCAATATTTGGTTGAAAAGGTAAGGAAATGGTGGAGAAGAGACAGACATTCTACTCAAATACTCCCCTCGAGGAGGTAGAACATAACTCCCCGCTCAGGTGTGGGCCACACGGTGTCATCTTCCCAGTAGTACAGGGCGAAGGGGGGAGGAGTCACTGTCAGGGGAGAAACATGACAGCACACCCTCCACCTCTGCCAGGTGGTCCAGGGCAGCATCAGCCTGGATGAGTTGTGTGGGTGGTGGGCACCCTGGGCGGGATGTGAGGAAAAGGCCTTCACCTAGGTAGTCTTCCTCCCCCAAACCCATCATCCCAGGTTAACTATGGGAAAAACAATCAACAAACCCCAAAGGAGGGGCATTCCGCAGTATACCTGCCCAGCACCCCAGAGACCATCCAGGTCCTCAGAAACAAGGAAGGCCTGAGAAACTGTCCTTTAGAGCCTAAGGAGATGTGACGACTAAATGTCATGTAAGGTCCTGGATGGGGTCCTGGGACAGAAAAGGGGCGTTAGGGAAGAACCGAGGGAATGCAGATGGAGTGTGGACTTCAGGGAACAGTGACAACAGTGTTCATTAATTCTAAGAAAGGACATGCCAGCCTAGGCTCTGATGACAGGGAACTTGGTGCAGCATATGGGAGCTCTCTGTACTGTCTTTGTAACTTTCCTATAAATCTGAATCTATTCTAAAGCTAAAAGTTTATTTTAAAAAATTGAGTGCATATAGCAGTTGCCATCTCTAGGGAGTGAGGATGGAGAGGGGTCCATAGAAGAATTTCTGGTTCTTTCTTTAAACGCTTTTGAATTATTTGAAATTTTCATGGTGCACATGTAGTTTTATAATTTTTTTAAAAAGTGTGTGTGTGTATATATATGTATATATATATATATATTACACCTTTTAGAATGTATAGCAAGAAAATAAGTATATGTTGCATAGTTTAACTTACCTTCCATCAGTCTTTCTGTAAGAACATGTTTCCTACACGTGTGGTGTTGGGTTTTTCCAGCTTGGCGTCTTGCTTTTATGGAGGTTGGACCAAAGGGGTCGGGTCCAGGGGACGCCCCTGCTGAAACACGAGTACGGGAAACACCTCACTCATTGTATCTTCCGGCTGCCCCCTCCCGGCACGTAAGTATGGGGCTCACACGGTGACCTGTGCGTTTGTTCACAATGGGGGCAGGGCGTGGGGGGTCTGCTCCCGACCTAGGAGGGGCTCCGGCCCAGGTTGCTCCAGGAGTGGCAGAAGAGTCGATTTCTGTGTCATATTTATTTTCAGGGACCTGGTTCAATTGGCAAAGGCAGCTGTGAGTGGCGATGAAAAAGCCCTGGACATGTTTAACTGGAGGAAAAGCGGTTTTGGAAGTTTCCTGAAGATGGGCTCTCAGGAGGGGCTGTCGTTCTTTGTCAGTCTGGCGGATGGTGAGGAACTTAGGCCGTGATTCTGGGCAGTCAGTGTTTTAAGGGTGTCTGATAAGGCTCTTTCTCTAACGGATGCTGTTTCCGCACGTGTGCCAGCCCGAGAGTGCTGTGCCCGCTTGCGCTCCGCAGGTGCTGACCCAGCGCCCGGGGCCTGGCTTCACCGTGCTCTGATAGAGACAAACCGGGCTGTGTTTGCGTTTGAAGGGTTTTCATAAGGAAGCTTTCTGTCAGTGATTATACTCTGCACAGCTACAGAGACGGTGTTGAAAAGATTCTTCTGTGGCACTCCTGTCATGCAGTCTGTGTCATTATCAAGCACCTACTGTATACCAGGTGCTGAGCTAGGAACTGGGAATGAGGTAAGAGCGGAATAGGGTTTCACTTCTAGCCTGTAGCCACCAAGCAGCCTCCATTGGGTGGTCAGCACTAGGCCCTGTTTGGTTCTAACACAGCTCCTCCTCAGTGTACGCAGTAGGACAGGCTGCCCAGCTAGGGCTGGAATAAATGCAATGTGAAGTTAAAAGAGAGTCTTGGGCTGGGCGCAGTGGCTCACACCTGTAATCCCAGCACTTCGGGAGGCTGAAATGAGAGCATTGCTTGAGACCAGGAATTCGAGACCAGCCTGGGCAACGTAGTGAGACACCATCTCTATTTTTTAAAAAAAGAGTCTTGTATAGTTACATGAAGCAGTCGCAATTGTATCCATTGCTGGAGAAACCAAGGAAATGAGAGCTGCACAAAGGCGACTGGGTTTGAGGAGAGGAGGCTTTTGCTGTTGGTTTCAGCAGGCAGCTTGATGGGAGGAAGAGAACAGATGACAGCAGACAGGCCATGAGGTCTTTGTAATCTTTAAATAAGAGAAAACGTTCATTTTAGAGGGTGGAGAGACACAGCCAAACAAGGGGGGATTGAGAGGACCCCAGAGGGATATCTGAGTGGGCACAGCACTTGGGGGCCGCTGGAGGGGACATGCAAGGGCAAGGGCCATCAGGAAGAGTTGAGAAGGGGTTATGGGGATGAAGCATGTCGGGGAAAGATGTGGGTAGACTGGGGGCGAGCAGAGTCCTGGAGGACCCTGGCTAGGGGGTGGGATCCCTGCCCTTGGCGAAGGAGCTTCGGGGGCAAGTTAGTCCATGTGCAGCTTCCTTACGTGGAAAATGGGGAGCATGTGAATGTCCACCTAGTTACTACCTGTAAAAGCGCTGAGAACCGAGCCTGCTACGTAATATGTGCTTATTAAATACTAGTTACTGTCACAATTAGCCCGTGGATAAGCTTGAACTTTTCAGGGGACTGTGAACTCGTTGGGAATAAGATGAGACAGGAGACAGGAGGGTGAGAAGCCTTCTGGACAGGGCTCCCGCAGAACAGCAGAAATGAACCAGAGGGTCCCCGAGACTCAGGGGCTTCACCTACCCAGCTCAGATGCCCAGGAAGGAAGGAGGAGGCAGCTGGAACGGCGGGCCAGCAGTGAAGCAGGCTCGGGGATCCCAGGCCGGGCACAGCGAACTCCTGAAGCGTAGACCGGGAGGAGCTGGTGCAGTTGAGAGCGAGCCTGGCAGGAGGCACACGGCACAGCAGCAGCACCCTGGGTAGGGAGGACGAGGAGCGGGGGCCACAGAAGGGGCCATCAGGCAGGGCCTCGGTGGAGGACATAGCACACCTAAAGTTGGCAGACTGACGTGAACAAAGACTTCCAAGGCCATGGGATCAGGAGGATCAACAGTGTGGACGTTAAAATCCTCTGAGACAGTGGAGGAGGAAGGATCAATGGGGACAGCTCAGGGCAGATCTAAACCAGTGAAACGGAGCTTGTTTCAGAGAAAGGCCTGAGATGATGGGTAAATGTCTCACCTTAGAATTTTTAAAATGAAGTTGTTTTACTTTGGAAGTGTCATTAAGCCGATAGAAATGGCTGCTCGTGGAAACACAGGTGAGCCAGTGCTGCCTGTGTGGTGATGGCCTCTGCCCCCAGGGACGGTGCACTACGTGGACGAGAAGGGCAGGACTGCGCAGGTGGCGTCCACGGACAGCTCCATCCAAACGCTGTTCCACATAGAAAAGAGAGAGGCGCTGGTGGTGGTCACGGAGAATCTCCTGCTGTCCCTGTACGTGGTGACCCCCGAGGGTGAAGCCGAAGAAGTGATGAAGGTGGGTGGGAGAGCGGGGCAGGGCGGGGGGAGCGCCCAGGGGACCCACCCACAGCTGCGGGTCGTGCTCAGGAGCTGGGGCCAGATTCTCTCAGGCCCCATCCTGACTACCGTTTCTTTCTTGGTTAGCAAGACCAAAAAACCTGCCATCTTTGGGCAGCTAACTTAGCTGCTGATACTTAGTGTCATTGTTTATTATGGGACATTCAGCTCACAGGTGAGAGAAGCTAGAGGTGGGATTTTCTGTCCCTGGGAAGATGTGGGCACAGTCAGGAGAGAGCCTGGGCTCGCCACTCCTAGGCTGTGCCCCCAGCAGACCTGAGGAGTGACAGAGTCACGCTTGCTCGCCATCTCAGAGCCCGTGTCCGTCACTCCGCATCCATTGGCGGGGTTTTGGCGCCAGAGCCTTTCCCATCCGCGCTTTGCCCACATGTGCACGTTGCTCTACCTAACGGGAGTGTGTTACACTTACCCTTGCTGGGTAGCGATGTTTTAACGCGGCTACTGAAAGGCACTGAGCACCTCACGGCATCAGCTCTGGGACCACTCTGCCAGGTAGGAGACCTGCTGTGACGGCGTCAGAGCCGCGCACTCCTGCATGGGACCCTGCCTGTGGCTGCCCTCCTTTTAGTTTCTTGGTTGACACCAAAGGAAGCCATGCTCCTTGGAGAACACTGAACTTTCCCTAAAGATACCCTTGTATATTGCAGAATCAATTTCTTCCTGTAAGTCAGTGTTTTTGTGGCCGTTTCTGCATCCTGTAACAGTAGTTGAGGATGCACTCAGTCACGCGGGCCTGCGTCTCAGTCCCCTGGGCCATCATAACGAACTGCCACAGACCACGTGGCTTGACAGCAGACGTTTCTCACTCGCAGTTCTGCGGGCTGCAAGTCCCAGGTCAAGGTGCTGGTGAGGCCCTGCCTGCCTTGCAGACAGCTGCCTTCTCCCCGTGTCCTCACAGGGCAGCAGGGAGACAGGGAGGGTGAGAGGGAGCCCAGGCTCCCTGCTGTTTCTTCTTTTCTCTTTTTCTTTTTTTTTTCTGGTGTTCTTACAAGGCCACAGGCCACGGTCCTATCAGATCATCCACCTACCCACCCATCCTTATGGCCTCATTTAACCTTAATTACCTCCTAAAGGCAAACACAGTCACATTGGGGGTTAGGGCTTCAACATATGAATTTTAGGGGGACACAGTTCCGTCCATGGCACCTGGCTTCAGATGCCCCGTCAGCTGCTTCCCAGATGGTGGGCCCTGGGCAAGTCTGTTCTCTGCAAAGTGGGATGCCAAGACCTGCCCAGAGGTGAGGTCACGCCTGAACGGGAGCACCCAGCCCCACTTGGTAATCCCTGTGGAGACCCGGCCACTGACGGGCGGCCGCCTCACACCAGGTGCCGGACAGCCAATGTTAACGTGCAGGAGGAGTGGTTTGCCTCGGCCGTGCGTCCTGCACACCGGAGCTGGTCTCTCAGTGTCCGTCATTCCTGCGTTCCCTGCACTTGCTGAGTCTTTGCGAAGTCACGGAAGACCAGAGACTCCAGACTCATGAAATCTGGACAAGGCAGACTTCGCTAGAGCAACACGATTCTTTCTGGTTGTTTTTTCCTATGCAGGTGAAGTTGAGTGGGAAAACAGGTCGCCAGGCAGACATCGCCTTGATCGAGGGTAGCCTTCTCGTGATGGCCATCGGGGAAACCGTCCTCAGGTGAGAGTTTGTCTCCCCAGGACCTCTTGTTGGGAATCCTGTCAGGACAGGCTCCTCTCAGTATGCTTTGTGCTGGAGTATGACATAGGTACAGTGAAATGCACGTGTTACGGTGGATTTTCATGCATTGGACAGATCCACGTAATCAGCTCCCAGGCGGAGGAACAAAACATTAGTGGCCCCAAGAGTTCCTGCCCGCCCTGCTCTTCTCTCTCCAGGTTCCCTGCCCCGACAGGTAGCACTGTCCTGGTGTCTGCCCGTGGAGTCTCTTTGCTGGCTTTTTTGAGCTTGGTATAAACAGACTCATTTCTTAGGGTCTCTCTTGTGTTGCTGCATGTGGTTGGAGTTCCTGTGTTCCTCTGGTGACCCAGTGCCATACATGAACCAGCTGTTGCTAACAGCTGCTCTCTGTGATTATGAACAGGGCGTGAGGCCAGGCACTGTGACTCATGCTTATAATCCTAGCACTGTGGGAGGCCGAGGCGGGAGGATAGCTTGAGCTCAGGAGTTTGAGACCAGCCTGAGCAAGAGCGAGACCCCGTCTCTAATAAAAGCATAGAAACACAAGCTGGGTGTCATGGTGCATGCCTGTAGTCCCAGCTACTCAGGAGGCTGAGGCAGGAGGATCGCTTGAGCCCAAGAGTTGGAGGTTGCAGTGAGCTATAATGACAGCACTGTACTCTTCCCAGGGCAACAGAGTGAGACTCTGTCTGGAAAAATGAATAAATAAATAAAAAACAGGGCTTGAGATAGTCGTAAGTGGTGCAGCACCGCACTTCCATGTCGGCAGGCTATTGAGCTGTGTCTTTTTCCTGATTTTTAACCTCTGCTCCACAGGTTTAGTGAAACCTCGGAGCAGAGGGAAATGCCCCTGATGCGGCCCTCGACGGCGCTTTCTTCCTTCTGTTGTAGGTTCTGGGATTTAGAACGAGGAGAGAATTACATACTGAGTCCCGATGAGAAGTTTGGCTTCGAAAAAGGAGAGAACATAAACTGTGTCTGTTACTGTAAGGCCAAAGGTGAGACTTCCCAGCCTGGCATGAGAGACGCAGAGCCAGCTTCAAGCATGGTGCGTGGGTGCCGGATAGCCACGGTGGAACCTGGGGGCTGTTGAGGGAATGGCAGCTCGGTGGTGACTGACATTAGTCATTTGAACAGTCAGCCACGGGTGAGCATGTGACTCCGAAGCTTTGTTACCCCCGGGGAAGGCCAGAGTGTCTGGTCAAAATGTGACAGACTGACCACATGTGCATTGGTCTGCGTCCCTCCTGAAACCCCACAGGAAGGACAGTGCAGGGAGCCTGTGTATGTGCACACACGAGCACGTATGTGCGTATATGCACACACATGTATATACATACAGAGAGGACAGAAAGGACAGATGAGCCAGAGCCACATTCCTTTAGTGCCCACTGCGTGCTGAGCACTGGCGGAGCACTGGGGCGGTAGCCCCAAGCAAGGCGGACTGGGCTCAAGGAAACAGGAAAAAACAGAAAAAGCAGCACCCCCCACACTAGTGCTGTCCCACCAGGGAGCAGCGAGCGCCTTGAGGAAAGGTGCAGCCAGGCGGAAGGCCAGAGAGGCCCTGGCGGGGCGAAGACTACTGGGTTAGAGGTGGTGGTCAGAGAAGGGCGCCCGCTGCTGTTCTTATCCCTCCTTCACCTCAGTGAACACGCTTTGTTCTCGCCTCTAGGTCTGCTGGCGGCTGGGACTGACAAAGGCCGGGTGGCCATGTGGAGAAAAGCTCGGGGCCCTCCGAGCAGCCGAGGTGCCGAGGGCAAGGACAGGTGGACCCTTCAGACCCCCACCGAACTCGAAGGGAGCATCACGCAGATGAAGGTGCGACCCTGCGGGGCACCCATGGCACTCGCTTGCCACCGCACAGAAGTGGAGGAAGTGGCCGGGCGCAGTGGCTCACGCCTGTGCTCCCTGCACCTTGGGAGGCTGAGGCGGGAGGATCACTTGAGGTCAGGAGTTCAAGGCTGCAGTGAGCTAGGCTAATGCCACTGTACTCCAGCCTGGGTGACAGAGCAAGACCCTGTCTCAAAAAAAAAAAGAAGTGGAGGAAGTAATTGGCTTTGAACCTATTTTTATCAGTTATTCAACTTAAGACTATATAAAAATAATAATAAAAAAGTGTTACATTCCTTTTGGATTTCTGAGTTGCAAATAAGGGTTAAGGAGCTGTGCTAGTTAACATTCATCTGTCTGCTGTCTACCCGTCCCTGTATCTGTGTGTCCCCCTCTACATGCATCTGTCTGTGTATTAGAAGCAGCTTTATTGAGATATAATTCACCTGCCAAATGGGTTTTGGTATATTCACAGTTTTGCAACCATCTCTACAATAAATTTTAGAACATTTTCATCACCTCAAAAAGAAATCTGTACCCTTTACCAGTCAATCCCCCCATCCTCCGCCCCCAGCCCTAGGCAGCCACCAATCTCCTTTCTGTCCTCTGAGGATTTGCCTGGTCTGGACATTTCTTAAAAAAGGAATCACACATCGTGAGGGCTGTGTCTGGCTTATCTCACCGAGCGTGTTTGCAGGGCTCATCCGAGTTGTAGCGTGTGTCTGAGTTTCATTCCTCTGTGTGGCTGAGCACTGCCGTGTGGACAGGACGCGCTTGTTTGTCCATTCGTCAGTCGGTGGGCGTTTGGATAACGCTGCCGTGATCGCTGTGCATGGGGCTTTGTGTGGACGTCCGTCTTACTTCCTCTTGGACGTTTGGTTGTTTTTTATCGTTCCTGTCTTTTTATTTACATTCTCTATTTGATGGGACATTGTCGTAAAACCTTCCTTGGCTTCATTAAGCACGGCCTCCTTTAGTTCTTTGGGTGTGTAGTGGCTACTTTGAAGTCTTTGCTAAGTCCAACATTTGGATCTTTTCTTGGCAGTTTCTGATGCCTTTTTTTCCCCCTGTAATGTGGTTCATTTTCTCCTGTTTTGCATAGCTCTTAAAATTTTTTGTTGGAAAATGTACATTTTAGATAGATTTCAAAGTTTCATGTGAAATTATGAAACTGACATTCCATGTCAGCAGAGGAAAGCTGGATAGTTTAATACGTGGTGTAAATTGCCTATCTATTAAACATAAACATCCCACGTCACCCACTTATAACAGCAAATTCTAGAAGACACACTGCCAGTGAGAACAGACACCAACTAGAGTAGCCACACACGTGTTCACCGCTGAATCTCAGCTCTTGGGTATTAGTGTTTTATAATTTTTCTACAAAGCACACATTTTACCTTTATAAAAATTTTCCAAAAATCATTTTTAAACACAAAATGGTGCTTAGAACATGGTCTATGACTCCTCATGTGTATAACCACTCCCCTAACTGTAGCTTTCCTCTGCTTTGTTCACACATTTGGTTCTTTTTCTTCCAACGTGGAAACGAAGTGGGGCTCCAGAAAGAACCTCCTGGCGGTGAAGAGCGCCGGCTGCGTGTCGATCCTCAGCGAGCAGGCCATGGCGGCCCACTTCCACCAGCTGGCGGCCGCTGTGCAGGTGTCCCCAAGCTTACTCAGCGTGTCCTTCCTGTCCACGGGGGGAGCACACAGCCTGCGCATGGACATGCGCATCAGTGGAGTGTTCGCCACCAAGGTGACTGCCGAGGGTCACGTGTGGGTCGGAGGGAGATCGTCCACACGGACAAGGGACAGTTGGGCAGTTCAGGACAGCAAGGGCCTAGGTGGCAGATTGAGCATGCACAGCTCCACCTGGATTATCTTACTTCCTGCGTCTCTGCATATGTCATGATCATAAAGAAAATAATACTAAAAACCCAGGGGTATTTTACATAACATGAAACACAGCCTTAACCTGTGTCCACGAAGGACTCAGTGACCTGATGTCAGAGAGATGGGGTGACAGCTTTGGGGAATATTAACAGGAGAAGGAAGTGTCGGGACATGTGCAGTGGGGTCTACAGTCTGCGTCCCACTTTTCCTGACCTTTGCTTTTCAACGTCTGTTGTTCTGTTTAGGATGCCGTTGCTGTCTGGAACGGAAAACAGGTGGTGATTTTTGAGCCTTCTGGGACCACCTTACGGAATGCAGGTGGGAGTCTTGGTAGCCCCACGGAGGGGACTCACAGTGCCTCGTTTTCTCCCCACCCAGTGAGGGGCACTGGTGCCTGTGGTACGGTCCGGGGGTGGCCCAGGGGCTGGAGAGACACGTGTGTCAGTCCTTGTGCCTATGCCTGCATTTCCGGAGCCAGCACTGCTACAGCTCTGGCGGAGCGGCCAGGGCCTCTGGGGCCCGCAAGCCCTCCTGTGTTCCCAGATTGCTCAGTGGCTCAACAATAAGGCTGCATGAGCGTAAACAACCACAGGGCTGTCACGAGTTCCCTTCCAGGGAAGTGGGTGGCTACACACCCATCGTCCGAAATGTTTCCAGCCCCATGGTGTCTTGATCAGGCCCGGCCACTCTCCGAATATTTCCGGGTGGCTCTTCAGAGATGCTCCTTCAATCTCAAACAGCCTCTCATGTCCCACCCATCTCTCCAACTCTCCACATTCAATTTGGCCGCTGTTAGCCTCCTCTCTTGAGCACATGCCTGTGAGTTTCTTGGGCTGCTGTGACAAACCACCACAAATTCTGTGGCTTAAAATAGCAGAAACTTATTTTCCCACAGTTCTGGAACCTAGAACTCCAAAATTCAGAGATCAGTAGGGCCAGGCATCCTCTGAGTCTCCAGGGGAGAATGTCTTTCTTGCTGCTTCTGGCTGCCAGCCCTCCTTGGCTCGTGGTCACAAAACTCCAGTCTTTAGCTTTGTGGTCGTATTGTCCCCAGTCTGAAATCTGCCTCCCTCTTACAGAGGCACTTGTGATTGTATTTAGAGCCCCCCGGGATAACCCAGCGTAATCTCCCCATCTCAAGACCTTACATCTGTGACATACCAGGTAGTATTGACATCTTCCAGGGATTAGGACCTGACATCTTCAGGGGACGTTTTCCGGCCTGTGACAGTGACCCAGCCATCAGGCTGTGCTCCCTCAGCTTGCCTTCTCCAAATTCTTGCCTTCACCCTTCCTGACCTCTGGGCTCTCTTACCTCATAGGACTTGTCACCGTGCTTTTCCACGGGTGACCACCCGCCTTGTTTGAACATCTCCTGCCTCCCTGGCGATGTTTGCGACTTCCCTTCCTCACATCTTTCCCACACTAACTTGGTTTATCTCTTAACACTTTGTTGCCTAAAGTTCTCTTATAACGTTTTCACACTCTGTCCTACTCTGTACTGATAATTCACATCTTCTCCCCTCTCCTGTGTAGAATCCCTAGGAGCAAAGGTGAATTCCTCATTTTCCCCAACGGGACCAACACAGGAGGTGCTGAGATAGTTTCCGGTTTGTGTGTGTCATCATCTCCCAAGTAGATAAGAACCTCTTTGGAGCCAGACGCTAGGGCTGGTAGCCTCCAGAGTTCCATGTACGCGAAGCAGACACTTGCTTAAATGATTGTACGGTCACAGATGCTGGGGAAGCCTCAGCTCCCAGGCGGGAGAAGGGAGGAGACACCTCAGGTGAGAGGTGCAGGGCAGGAAGCCCAGCGCTGAGTCCCCACACAGGCCAGAGCCTGCACGCGCCGTCACTGCGGGTTCTGGCCTCGGGCCCTGTGCACACAGCCTCGTTTTCCTCGTTGGCAAGATGCAGATGATGCTCCCTTGGGAAGCTGTTGTGAGGGCCTTGCGGAAATGCCTCTTACACTCTAAGGAACCGTGAAGAGATTAGCTGCTGCTGTCCTGATGTTCGTCTTTCATCTTAGGTACCTTCCCGTGTGAGTCTCCAGTGCTAGCAATGCATGAAGAGAGCGTTTATACAGTGGAGCCAAACCGAGTTCAAGTTCGAACCTGGCAGGTAAATTGCTGCTCCACAGTGAGCGGGCTGTGATGATAAGAAAACTAGAGCAGAATTCAAACGCCGTCTCTAAGTTGAGCCAGAGCCTGTTTCCTGACTTGACCTGGGGAAATCAGATTCCCCATCAGGTGGTGGATTGGAAACGTGAGTTCTGGGCAGCGGCTCCATCTGTGACTGCCACAGACTTCAGACTCAGGGAGACGGGCCAGGGCCTTTTGCAGTGAGCAGGCCTTTGAACACACAGGGCTGTGAGACGGGAGGACGCTTGCTGGATTTAACCTGCGTCGTGAAGGCTTGAGTGGCATCAATTTAGGACAGAGTGTCTTTGGCGGCCTTTCCTGCATGCGTGTCGTGGGCAGGGCCAGCGTGATTGATGGCAGTGATCGCCTCCAAGATGATAGGCTTCCCGCACACCAGTTTGTTCCCTTCGGGTCGTGTGGAGTAAGGACCCCTGCCCCCGTCCACATCCCACACACACTGCTGGAACCTGGGGGCTGATGTGGCACGTCAGCTTCCCGTGGCTGCCATAACAAATCACCACAAACTGAGTGGCTTAAAAACAACAGAAATTTCTTCCGTCACAGTTCTGGAAGCCAGATTCTGAAATCCAGGTGTCATCAGTGTTGGTTCCTTCTGGAGAGTGTAAGGGGAGAATCTGTTCCTTGCCTCTTCCAGCTGGTGGTGCTGGTGGTCTTTGGTGTCTTGGCTTATACACACGTCACTGCAGTCTCTGCCCTGTCTTTGCACGGTGTTCTCCCCCGTGTCTGAGTCTTCTCTTCTGTGTCTTATAAAAACAACTGTCGTTGGATTTAGGGCCCACCCTAAGCCAGAATAGCCTCATCTGAAGATCTTTAATCACATCTGCAGAGACCCTTTTTCCAAATAAGGTCACTTTCACAGCTTCTGAGTGGACATATCTTCTGGGGGGGCCACTGTTCATGCCACTGCGTACAGCAGCGTTCTGTGACAGGTCGAGAGCATTTGTCACGACCCGGTTTTAGCTGTTGGTGTGGTTTTCATCCAGCTCTGAGTTCTTCCCTGGGACCTGCTGTTTGGTTTCCTGGGGCTGCCGTGTGTGTGTGTCCCTGCACCTCCCACGCTGCTCGCCCACTCCCCTGGAGCAGAGTGTTTACAGTCTGCGACTGGGCGGTGGACACGGCAGTGCTAGGCGCCAAGGAGCTGGCACGGCATGTTTTCTCGCGGCCTGTTGAGTGGGGGTGGGCAGAGATGCTGGAGGGAAGGCGGCCGGAGCCCGTGGGTTTCCCAGCCGTGAAAGGCCGCCCTCCTCGCTGCCACCTGCCTTCTCCAGTCCTGCTGCGCTGCCTGACTCCACAGTCGCGCAGGGGCGTCTGTTGTGGACATGGAGGTGGAGAGACGGTGTGTTTACGGACAGACCACGGCGCAGCTGCAAGAGCAGAGACAGGACTTGCAGTGCCAGGTGTGCGGGGCAGCGGCCCGCTGGGGAGGGGCAACCAGACCGCTAGGAAGAGGCGAGAGGCCTGCTGGGAAACAGAGCCAACCCAGGAAGGAATCCTGTCGGCAGGGCTCGGGAGGGCGTCTGACAACAGCCCCATGAGTTGTGTCCATTTTTTGTTTGCTGCTCTGCTAATTGCATAAGGAATATGTGTCGATGGTGGCAGGTAAGGCGGCGCCAACTGCGTAAGGGCAGGTTAGTGCTCTCAGGAGCTCTTTGCACGCCCGGCCTGTGTGCGTGCGCAGCTGCTGCCAGTCGTGCAGGCCACACGGCGACTCCAGACACGTAGGGCCTTCTGGCCCCTGACCTGGGTCCTGCAAGGCCAGAACATCGGCGCCCAGCCCTGAGTGTGTTTCCTGGCATTGCCTCTGCCTCCCGTGGGGGGCCACGTGCTGGGAGGAGCTGCCGGGTGGGGGCGGTGGTGAGGCGGGAAGGAGCAGGGCGGGGTGCAGATTGCCAGCGGGGTCGAAGCCAGGCGTGCAGACCACACCTTGACTTGTGTTTTCTCGGCTTTGCGTTGCTCTCTCCCTGGAAGATACCTTCTGTGCCCATGCACCGGGACTGGCTAGGGTAGTTGGTGACATTGAAGGAGACGCCACAGGTGAGAGGCTCTGAGGGCCTGGACCAGGCTCTGGGCCGTCACTGAGCCAGGAGCCAGCCGCTCCTTTCTCTCAGAGGACTGGGGCTCCCCGTGTGAAAGACATGCTGCAAAGCATGAGGGCTGCTCGGAGGGGACTGTGGGCCACGCTTTCCACAGTGTGTGAAGGCAAAAGGGACACTTGGAGAATATAAGTGGTATGAAATCACTTCCCTGCTCAAAACCCTGCGGGGCCTTCCGGCTTCGCTTAATCGCACTCTTCCCTGTGGCCTCTGCCCACTGGTCACCCTCGGTGCCAGCCACTCCTGCCACTGCCCCTCATTCCCACCGCCTCAGCCTCCAGGATCCTGGACCACGGAGACCTTTTCCTGCTTCAGTATGTGCCGCCTCCTTTCCCTGGAATGCTGGCCCGGGCTCTCCTCAGTCTCACTTTAACCACTGCCCCCAGGCGAGACTTTCTCTTCTTAAGCTTTTTATTGAAGCTTAACACGCAGAAAGCACGGGCACCTTGTGCCTAAGAGTACAGCGTGGTGACTTTCACACATGGGACAGTCCCAGGATGTAACTAGCATCCTGGTAAGGTTCCCTTCCTCTCACCAGCCTCCCACCCGGGGTGGCCTCTCACATGGCAATCACAACTTAAAGGTATTATTGGGGCTTCAAGAAACCACCTCCACAAACAAGGCCTCCCAGACCAACCTGAGTGGGTGGAACGCACCTGTCGCCACAGGTGCTGCTTTCCTGACACGCTGTTCATTACCGATGCACTTGCTCATGTGTGTGCTTGGTTGGCCCAGCTGCTGTCAGTTCCCCCTCTAGACTGGAAGCTCCGGGGCTCTCCTGGGGGCAGGGCCGCATCTTTCCCGCATAGCGCTAGGATCTCGCAGCGTGCTGGGCACAGGCTGAGCCACCAGTAAATGTTCACTGAATGAACGGTGGAGTGTGTGAGGCTGTGTGTGAATACTGTTCAGTAACAAACGTGAGATGCTGTGAACTCTGCCTTCCTAAACACCTCATTCTTTCCTTTTCCTCAGGGGACCGTCAAACAACTCCTCTTGTTTTCTGAGGCCGAGGGCAGCCCTTGTTTCTTGGACATCTGTGGAAATTACCTGGTTGTAGGGACAGACTCAGCTCACTTTAAAAGCTTTGATCTCTCCCGAAGGTACAGTTTTTGTCCAAATAGAAGTACTGCATTTTTAAAATTAGGGAACAATGTGTTGGGTAGAAAGTGATATAAAAAAGCCAGAAAATTCATTAAGTTCTCATTTTAATGTTAACTGGTCCCTTCATTTTTTGAAATGCCTTATGTCTTGCCGTGAATTCTCAGTCTTTGCTTGATGGTGGAGCAGCATGGGGAGGAGGAGGGGGTGAATGGCTAAAGCACAGGAGATTTGGGGTGTGGCAAACTGCTGTGGTGGATACAGGATACTGTGCATTGGTCAAAACCCACAGAACTTTACAGCACAAAGAAGTGTGAACCTTAACGTATGAAAATTTTTAAGAAATCATTGAGAACATTAGGGGACCCCAGGGTGGAATGCAGATGGCAACACAGCAGTCTGCGTTACATACGTGGGAAACAACTTCACTGAAGGGTGTGGGAGAAAGTGCTGCCCTCGGCGACTATGGGAACGAGGGGGGACCCCAGCGCTGAGGGCAGAGGGAGCCACACGTGAGCACTGTTCTCTGGCTGGTAGAGCTGTTCCCGCAGGAGTGTGGATTAGTACTCGTAATGCTATTATTCATTCATGTGTGCTGGAATTGCACAACTAAGTACACGGGTCCGGAGCGCAGGAGCCGTGTCTCCCAGTTGGAGGGGAGGTCCCACATAAGCTGGGGGAAGAGGCAGGGATGACCCCTGAGGTGATGGACTAGCATTGGAGATTCAGCACAAACTCACGCTGTGCTTAATATAGGTGTAGGTGACCACACACAGAAAGAGAATTGCAGTGCGTGTCTGTGCTCCAGTTGGTGCACACACCCCCTCGCGCTGCCAGCTCAGAGGGCCTAGCACAGCACCGCGCCGTAGCAGTGAGCACGCCCAGCGCCCAGACCCTGCTCCAGCGCCATCCTCCAGTGAAAGGAGCAGGGCTCCTTGGGGAATGGCTGATTCCAGGGCTGGGGCAGGAAACACACAAATGAGTCTGCAGCATCCTGTGGCGCCAGAAAGTAAGGAGGCACTAAAATCAAATCAAACCACAGGACCGTCACCGTGATGGGACACAGAACCACCTGACGAAGCTCCCAGTAGCCAAGGTGGGAACAATTTGAGCAACGTAAGCAGTAAAGCAGCATCGGATCATAACCCAAAGTAAAGCATGAACGTGTGGGAGTCCACACTGACACAGATGGTCAGGGCCATAGGCGGGGGAGAAAAGACAAACGTCCACACAGAAGAGTTGCAGTGGTTCACGTGGACACCCACCTCGTGGCCGGAGCATGACCTAACCCCACGCTGCAGGTGTGGGCTGCACTTGGTTCTTCCGGAGAGCGCAGGCTGGAAAGGGGGGTAACAGCACAGTGGGGCTGGCAGACCCCACCTCCCCAGGGTGTGTTGGCATTAGCAGTGATGATTCAGGTTGATGGCCTGTGCCCGTGATACAACGTGATGAAAATGACACCTCGTCTCGGTGCCCTCCCTCCCCAAACCTGTAACCCCAGTCTAATCATGAGAAAGACACCAGACAAATCTCGTGGAGGGGCACCCTACAGGACACCTGGCCAGCACTCCTCACAGCTGTCAAGGTCACCAAACAGCAGGGAGGTCAGAGAAACTGCCACAGCTAAGGGGAGCCTACGGTGACATGACAGCCAAATGTCACGTGGGACCCTGGATGGGATCCTGGGACAGAGAGAAGACTCCAGGGTAAACCTGAGGAAACGTGAACGAAGTAAAAACATAGTGAGCTACTGCTGCATACCTTGTATCGCTTACATGGCAATAAACCAGAAGCAGCATCACTGGCAGGGGACTGGTTAAGTAACGTTTAGTTTATCCGTATGATGGAAAACTATGCAACTGCAACAAAGTATAACAAAGCAATCCCCATTTTACTATGAAAAATCACCAAAACTTAGTGTAAAGGAAAGAATGCAAAGTGCAGAACAGCGTTTTTAATAAGCTACTTTTTGGGTAAGGAGAGGAAGGGCACTAAAAATACACATTCGTATCTGCTCACTTGTGAGGTTTAGAACTCCAGTTTGGCCCGTGCCACGGTGCACACGTAGCAGCCGGACCTGCCCGTGGACCGCAGGTGGGAGGTGCGCGAGGGAGATGGGGCGCTGGCACTGAGGCCCCTTCTTTTCCTGCAGGGAGGCCAAAGTGCACTGCCACTGCAAGAACCTGGCCGAGCTGCTCCCCGGGGTGGGGACCATTGCCTCCCTCAGGTGCAACGCCGCTGGGAACAAGATCAGCATCCTCCTGAGTAAGGTGGGGCTCTGTCCACCCGCCCTGCGCCCCGCCGCGCTCTCCGCCTCTCCTGCTGGGCCTCCTCTGCCTCACCTTGCGCCCGCTCCTCCCTGGCGGGTCTCCACGTCCAGCCGCTCTGGTCCCCCACTTCCTTCCTCTCCTCTCTGCGAGTCTCTCCTGCGTGGTTCCGTCCTCTCACCCCACTGTACACCTTCCAGCTTTTCCAAGCTTTCCTCATTTCTTACTTCATCAGAAACAGTTGTTTCTTCTTCAGAGAAACAACTCCCTCACCTCTTTTCTGTGTTCTTCATCACCCAACTCAGTCCTCTCTGGCACGAGAGGGGTGACAGGGACTGCTGAAGGTGCACCTTCCAGTATCTTGCTTGGAAGACGTCGATGTGCAGGCGATCGATGACAGCCACCTGCAAAAGGTCTGGGAGGGAGGTGGCAGCTGGGCATGGAGACCCTGTGGTGGCCTTGTCTGTTTACCACCCTCCAGTGTTTCTTTCATTCATTCGAGGGACAGTTATTGGTTGCCTGCAGCAGACTAGGCCCTTTGCTAGGCACTGCAGGTACAGAGGTGCTTGGGTCAACAGAAGGACTCAGTCCCTGCCGTGGATGAACAGACAGTAGTCACGCAGGCAGCAGCTGAGCGAATGCCGCACCTGTGGCGAGAGCTGAGCTAGGAGAGCGTAGAACAGCGCAGAGGAGGTCGAGGGTGGCTTCCCGAACAGGTGACGGTCCAGCTGAGATGCGAGGCAAGAGTGAGACTGGGACAGCGCCAGGGCAGAGGAGCAGCGAGGGCAGAGGCCTGTGTTGGTGGAGCACGGCCTCACCACGGCTCTGCCTCCGGGGAGGAAGGACGAGTCTGAGGCTGGCGTGGTCGGTGGGCTGACTTTGACCTGGGTGGAGGGAAGGAGGATAATGTCAGTACCATCCTTCTAGAGGATTGTTTCTAGAATGTGGGCTAAGGAGGGCAGTGGGTGCCAAAGTCCCCTTGGCACCCATTGTGGCTATTTCCAGCCTCCAGGGGTTGGCCAGCTAGACCCTGCTGGCCATGCGGTAGGAGCAGCCATAGTGGGGCTTGGTGATCCATTGGCCTTGGCTGCGGGGGTGTCAGAAGGACCCCCCAGCAGTTGGGTAGGGGGTGGAAAAGAAAACCAGGTGAAGAGCCTTCTGAGGGGAAGGTGGGTACGTCAGCTGGAGGTGCTGGGAGGGGCTCGTGGCCTGGCTTTCAGAGGGGAGGGCTGGCTGGGGGGGGCTGAAGGGACTGTGGGGGTATCCCCAAGGCAGATGCTCAGGGAGGAAAGAAGAGGCCCCTGCTCCCCTGAGAACCCAGCCGGGCCCTGGCACCTGCCAATTGAGCAGGTGCGGTCAGGGAGGTGGGGGCCTCTGAGGAGAAGCCCCAGCAGGGGCAGGATGGTTCCCTTCATTCCTGCAGCAGCTGGCAGTGCCAGGCTGCAGGTTCACAGGAACAGGAACAGAAACGCAGCTCACGGGGGCCAGGGACCATGCGCACCAGTCTAGTGGTGCTGGCAGTCCTTGCCACCCTGGGGTGAGGACTCCGGGAACAGCACAGGCAGGCAGGTGAGGCCTGAGCAGCGGTTGTCCCCTGCGCCTCTTTGTGTGGCATCGGGGACACTCACTTGCGTGGCATCGGGAAATGAAAAAAATGCAGAAGAAAAAGCTTGACTGTGATGAAGGAGTTCCTGGTGCCAAGTGGCCCCAGCCCTGCTGTAGCTCTCCTGGGGCAGCCACGGGTGGGGCTGGGCTGTGGCCTTGAGCCTGAGGGGGAGGCGGTGAAGAAGCTCTGTGCCTGTCCTGTCTGTCGTGGATGTTTCCGCCAGGTCGTCGTTTGGTTTTCTTTTTGTTTATAGCTTTTATAAAGATGTTGAAAGGTTATGTTTTTGTGTAGTCAAACCTCTTGATGATATTAGTTTGTGATTTCTTCCATTGTGGTTAAGCTTTTTTGTAGCATTTCCTTTTATCTAAAATTTTGGCAAATTTTCATTTTCTTACGTTTTTAAAAATACTTACATTCCATTTACCATTTCAGTATCTGCTAGAATAAAGTTTTCCACCGTCTACCTAGCATGTGGTCCCCAGCACTGCTTTTTGGGTGCACTGGACCCAAAGCTGGCGTCTGCATTGTGTCAGGTGCTGGGCGAGCTCTGTCCGAACTAGGCTGAATTTTGGGGCCTCCCTGCCGATGGTCGCAAGGAAACAGGTGTTAGTGTGGAGGCTCCCTTTCCTCAGGTTCTTTGTGTGCCCGCCCACACGTGCCTTCCCTGTGCACGGGCTAAGAAGAGGGAGGTGAGGGACCAGGAGTCGTGAGACAGTCGCCGCGAGTGTAGCTGTCGCGTTGGCACCTGCACTGCCCTGGCTTCACTATCGAGGACACCCCAGTAAATGTAGCCGAGATTCTGTCCTGGGGTCCTGACCTCAGTGGCCAGGACAAGGGGAGAAAGAACAGGGGGACCCACAGTGGTGCTGAGTGGAGAAGAAAGGGAGCCGAGAACGAGGCAGGCTGAGAACCTGCTATGTGTGAGGTCGGGGGAGAACTCGGAATTGTGAGCACCTCATCAAACCAGCGCAGAACACTTTCGCAGCCTCGGTTGCACATTAGAATCTCCTGGCAGCTCCTAGACGGCCTGAGGCCTAAGCTACCTCCAGGATGGCTTAATCAGACTGGGGCAGGGCCCATGCAAACCCGGCTCTACTTTTATTTCTTTCAATTCAACAGGCATTTATTTTGCAATTTCAGTATGAAAGGCAGTGTTTGGGTGCAGTTGTAGGCGAGTGACACACAAAAGACCCGAACACTTGCCCTCGGGCGCTTCCTCTGTTGGGCTGTTGTTGCTGTTGGGGCCACATCCTTCCTCCCACTGTCTGAAACTTTCCTTTAGTTAGTAAAGACCCTAGGTGCACTTTGGGGGCACTAACATAGCTTTTTCTTAAAATAGGGTCTCAAAAAAATTGAGGTGGAATTGACCTAAGATAAAATTAACCATTGTAGAGTGAACAGTTCAGTGGCATTTAGTACATTCACAGTGTTTTGCAACCACCACCTCTAATTGCCAACATTTTCATCACCCCAGAAGAAAACCCCATATGCATTAAACATTCCTGCCCATTCCCCCTCCCCGCAGCCCCTGGCAGCTACCATTCTGCTTTCTGTCTCTATGGATTTGCCGATTCTGGTCATTTCATGTGTGATCCTTTGTGACTGGCTTCTTTCACTGAGCGTATTGTTTTCGAGGTTCACCTGTGTTGTAGCGTGCGTCAGTGCTTCATGCGTTTTCATGGCTGAGTAATAGTCCTTTTTTGTTTTTGTCTTCTTCTGAGATGAGGTCTTGCTGTGTCGCCTGAGCTAGTGTGCAGTGGTGTCATCATATCTCACCGCAACCTCCAACTCCTGGGCTCAAGCAATCCTCCTCCCTTGGCCTTCCGAGTAGCTGGGACTACAGGTGCGTGCCACCATGCCCGGCTAATTTTTAAGTTTTTTGTGGAGATGAGGTCTTCCTACGTTGCCCAGGCTGGTCTCAAACTCCTGACCTCAAGCAATCCTCCTGCCTCAGCCTCTGAGAGTGCTGGGATTACAGGCATGAGCCACCTTACCTGGCCTGAGTAATAGTCCCTTCTACAGATAGACCACATGTTGATCCATTTTTTCCCCCATGGACACTAGGGTTGTTTCCACTTTTGGGCTCTTGTGAATGGTGCTGCTGTGAACACGCAAGTAGAACCTTTCAAAAAAACCTCCCAGGAGCAGTGCTGGGAACCTCAGCTGGCTGAGGAGCAGGTGCAGAATCTGGCCTCCCCCAGCAAGGCGGGCGCTGCCGCAGCTCGAGAGGCTCCCCATTCCCAGCCCTCTTTACTGTGGACAACACTCACCAGCTCATGGGCCAGCCCCCAAATGCCCAGCTGTCCTGTCTTCATGAAATGTATTCCATTTTCACACAACTGTGTGAGAATTGGTTTATCAGAATCTAGAGTCTTTCTTTCTAGTTGCATTTGTTTAATCTACTTCAACTAAAATAACATTTCAAGTCATTATTGAGAGCAGCTAGACACAATTTTTTAGAATTTGTTTTCAATTCTCTGAAATTATAAAGTAGTAATTCAAAAACGGTTTCAGGGCCGGGCAAGGTAGCTCCTGCCTGTCATCCTAGCACTTTGGGAGGCTGAGGTGGGAGGATCACCTGAGCTCAGGAGTTCGAGACCAGCCTGTTCAAGAGCAAGACCCCATCTCTACCAATAATAGAAAAAATTAACTGGGTGTGGTAGCACACACCCATAGTCCCAGCTACTCAGGAGCCTGAGGCTGGAGGATCGCTTGAGCCCAGGAGTTAGTTGGAGGTTGCAGTGAGCTATGATGATGCCACGGCACTCTAGCCTTTGTGACAGAGCAAGACTCTGTCTCAAAAAAAAAAAATGATTTCAGTTAGATAAATGGTCATTGACGTTCAAATCACGAATGCTGAAAGCAAGCTTCGCCTCAGAAGCTGAGTGGCCTGTGCACTTGGTTGACACTAGGAGGTTTCTCAGATGTGTGCCGCACCGGCCCTGAGCACAGCCCATGTGACCGCTGGTCCACGAGGCACCATAAGCTTTCTGGTTTTCTCGTCCCCAGGCTGACAACAGCCCCGATTCCAGAATCTGCTTCTACGACGTTGAAATGGACACGGTGACTGTCTTCGACTTCAACACTGGACAGATTGATGAGAGAGAGATGCTGTCCTTTAATGGGCAAGAGACTAAGTAAGATTGTGGTTTGGGAGGATTTTGTTGGAAAAAGTGTTGAGAACAATATTTGGTTACTTCTCAACTGGTAGGCAGTTTGTTGCTGTTTTATACATCAAACTTCAAAAGACCTTAGCAACTACTCGTCATAAAAATACAAAGTGAAACAAACACATGTGGGCAGGTGGGATGGGTTCAAGTCGCTAGTCTCTCGTCTCCAGGTGTAAACTTCTGGGATTGGTTGAGTGGAAATTTCTGGAAGGGCTGTGGCCAAGGTGCCACGGGAATGGCTGGTGAGTCACAGGATACAGAGTAACGCACGGACCCCAGACCCATCAGCGTCTTTGTTGGTAGGGAGGGCATTTGTCTTCGTAGAGAATGTAGTTCTAGAAGTAATCGTCTTTGTTCAGGGAGTTAACATAACGTGTATTTGTAGTTCCCTGTGCTACTAAAAGCACATTCACAGAGCATTAAGTGCTCACGGTGTTTCGCTTGTGCTCCGTAACTGACTCTGCAAAGCAGGGCACCAAAGCAAGGCGAACCCTGCATGGGAGGATGCCAGGGTGAGCTGCTCCCCGTCACGGAGAGGCTGGCGCTCGGCGGTGTGTACGCAGCAAAGTGTGGCAGAACAGAGGAGCATAAAGCAGAAACCTCCAGGCTTGAATCAGTGGCTCACAGAAGGGCAGAGGAATTAAAAATGTTAGATTTGGTGACTTAATTTTTTTCAGTCTTTTTTTTTAATGCTTGATTACTTTTGCTGGCACTAAAGGCCCCTCCTAAACACACATCCTCTGTCCGGCCTTCCCGAATTCTCCCTGGCTGTCTACCACACACCTTCCTGTAGATCTGTAGATCCTTTTCTGGAAGCTTCTTTCACTTGGTGGGCTCCACCTCACCCCCTCACTGCCGACACCCCACTGAACACTTATGTCTTCACCCCTCACCTAGCGCAGCCCCGTCTCCCACTTCAGAAAACGTCGCCTTGGACTTTCAGCCACCTCCCCACCCCCCACCTCCTGCTTAGACATTGACACCTGCCTCAGCCTCACTTCTGAGTTCCAGTTTCACCCTGGTGCCGCTTTTCTTGGCCACCCAGGTTCCACACCGTGGCACTGCCCTCTCCTTGAATCCCTGCTGCCTGTGCCCCAGTTCCAGTTCTCCTGGCTTTGGAATGTCTCTTAATTCACGCTTTTCTCTCATCTGCATCTGCTGTTCACAGCTTCCCTTTCAGTGAGTCGCAGGAGCCTCTTGAGCGACTTCCCAAATTTGAGGCCTACCCACCTCCCTCCCGTCCACGCTGCATCCCTTGCCAGGCCAGTCTTGCTGCAAAGGAGCCAGCCTGTGCTCCTGGCACTCTGTGGGCACTCAGTGAACGCCTGTCCAGAGCACCGAGCTGGCCACATCGGCCCTGCTTTCCACACGGTGCTGGGGCAGGACGTGGCTGTGGGACCCTCCAGTGTGGGGTGCAGGCAGCACCCGTGAGGGATGTTCGTGTTTGTAAGACAGGCCTCTGTCCTGCACAGCCACCACGCCTGCTGCCCTGCAGCGTCTGCCCTCTGCCCTGGGTTCATTGCAACCTTCAGGCTTCTCACCTCGGGTGCCTGCCCTCTGTTGAGGTCTCATCCATTCCTTGCCACCCTACGTTTTGTCTCCCGACAGTACTTCCTCGAGTTCTGGGCCCACAAAACGTGGAATTTTAGAGATGGGAGGACCCAGGGTTAGTGACTCAGGGTCACTGCTGAGCCCTGGGCTCTGGTCCCCGACCCACAAAGCAGAGCTCAGTGCTGCCCAGCAGGGGGCGCTGCGCTGTTGCACAGTCTGCCCGCTAGTCCCAGAGGACAGGAAGAGTCTGGAACCCGCCACAGACCTGCGGCATCAAAGCGTCGTGATTCTGTGACCCTCAAACTGGACTTTACCCAGACTCACACGTTCCGACAGGGTGCGCAGTGCCGGGTGCAAAGGCTGGCGCTGGTGGAGCACGGTGGAGGGCAGGCCATCCGACCCCCGGGATGAGTGCGGGGAGGTTGGTGGCGGGTCCCAGGGGTGCTCTCCTCAGTGCTGAGGACGGGTCTTCCCTTTTCTTCCAGGAGCCACCTATTTGCAGACGAGAGACTGGCCAACCGCGTTCCCGTGAGCCATTTCTGGGATCAGAGTGAGCCCCGGCTTTTCGTGTGTGAGGCTGCGGTGCAGGAAGCGCAGGGCGCCCAGCCGCAGTCGCCAGACAGGCAGCCCCACGCCAGCCCCACGGTACCACCTGCCACATCATGTTTGTTGAGACACACGTGGTGACTGTTTGCCAGGCTTAAGAGCTTCCTGACGGGGTTTATGAGACAGTGGTCACGACAGTTCTCTGACGTGGAGTAGACCATCTGCCTCACAATTCCCACCAGAGGGAGCGTCACTGTAAATTCAAAATAATTTCTGTGAATTTATAATTGCTAAATCCATTTTGCACTCTGTAGAGAAGTTAGGGCGTGTGTGTGTCCTCTCCAGGGTTTACGCCCGTGAGCTGCTCTACCCTGTCTGTCTGGTCTGACCCAGTGTTGTGTTTGGTTCTCTTGTTATTTCAGCTGTTAATGTTGCTCTCACTAGGGCAGATCTCTGTACTGAGACAGTTAACGTGAACTAACCAGCTGGTGTTGGCACATCCTGTGATTGAATTTGAGGCAGCGTGTGCACTCCTCACTCACTCCACAACGTTCCCCAACCCTTGAACAAGGCCAATTCCCACTCTGTCTGACTCACCTGTGCCTCAGTCCCTGCCCTCTGTCCCCACCAGCTCTGGGCTGCTGTGGGGCCTCCCACCTCCACTCTGAGCTCTCAGAACTTAACCCTGGGCCCCGTCTCCCCACCACCAGGGGCTGGGACCCCGATGCTTTCTAAGTCTGTGTCTTACGGGACATCTGACGTTCCCTGGAGTGTCTCTCTATGTCCCACTCGTTCCAAGAGGAGTTTACATGTAGGGTCCTCAGGTAAGTTAGCAAAGGGCAGCTGGCCTAGAACTTGACTCCGTGCCAAAGGATTTCCCTTACCGGATGGAAGAGTTTAGCCCCCCTCAGATTATCTGCAGTCAGTGTTGACACTCAGATTTTCAGAAGCAAATCCAGTCCTTCATTCTGAACAGCAAACAGTAGCATATATTGAGGTGGCATCTCTGTCGTTGGAATGGGAGAAACAAAATACCAGAGGCAGCTGGCAGTGTCTGCACAGTAGAAGCTGTGGCGGTGATTCCGGGTGGACCATGGAGAGCACACGAGTAGCCAGTGAGAGGTGGGCCCCGTCAGGGCAGTTACACCAAGTACCTCTCTTGCCTTTTGTGACGATAATTCACAATCACAGAGATTCGCACCGTGGCAGAGGGACAGGCTCCACCCTCCCTTCACCTCTCACTGGTCGCTGCCCTGTGCCCGCCGATGGCACGGCTGTGGAGCGTGCTCTCACTAGTTCTTGGTCAGAGCAGCTGCAGGCGAGAGAGTGCAGTCCTGCCTCTCTGGTTCCAAATCATGTGACAGGTGCACCAGAGCACTTAGTTTCTCTGTTGTGTGCTCTCTATTCCTTGGAAGCAGAATAGAGACACTTTTTGATGTTGATATTATTGATTTTTAAATCAGGGTAAGCAACTGAAGGGGAGAACCTTTAAAACACAAGAGCTCTTGTGGGTTTTAGTAATCGACTCAGGGTGGACCGATCAGTTTTTGCTGTAAGAAAAGCAGTCACTCGAAGGGGCCAGTGGTTGCAGCCTGGACAAAGGTGTGTCTTTCCAGAAGCTGAGCTGGTGTTTCCAAAGTGGAGCCACAGAAAGGTTGAGAACACCTGGTAGAGAGACACACGTGGCGACCGCATGCCATGAGGAGAAGAGCGTGTTCTCCTGTACACACCTGCTCCACTCCCTGCTTTCTGTGGATGTGTAAATATTCTGGCAGTGAGAATGGAAAGTAGGAGCCAAGTAGAAAATCATGTCGCCAAACTAAAAACAGAGCATGTTTTCTTTCTCTCCCAGGCAGAGGTTTTGATTCTGTCGTTCTTCGTGTCCGAAGAGCGTGGCCTCTTGCTTCATGACAGCTTCCCGCGGCCTCCCGCCTACCAGACTCTTCTGGGGTTGCAAGTGCCCCATTATTACTTCACAAAAAAGGTACGAACCCCATGAAACGCACACAGGTGTTTCTGTTCTGCCCCCTTGTTTGGCTGTATTCTTGTAAGCGCCCCAGGGTCCTGAAGTTCGAGTTAGCCCTCGAGGTCCCACGGGGCTATCCACTCAGTAAAGAAGCTCAGCCATCTGCTATAATGTGTCACCCGAAATCCCAAACACTGGGGCCTCTTGTGCTGGGAAAAGTTAGAAGTGTTTTTGCTCTCGGGATAGACAGAAGTCACACAATGAGCAGTGTCATCTGGTCAAGGAGCTCTTGCATGACTCAGGGCCAGGACTCGTGCCCTCCCCCTTGGCCTTTCCCACTAAAGCCTTGACACCTTTTAGCTTTTCTGTTTTCCATTCTATCTGCTATTTTAAAATTACATATTCCTGCTGGGCAAGGTGGCTCATGCCTGTAATCCCAGCACTTTGGGAGGCCGAGGCAGGAGGATCCCTTTAGGCCAGGAGTTTGAGACCAGCCTTGGCAACATAGCAAGACCCCTTCTCTACAAAAAAATTGAAAAGTTAGCTGGGTGTGGTGGTACCCTGTAGTCCCAGCTACTCCGGAGGCTGAGACTGGAAGATCACTTGGCCCAGGAGTTGGAGGCTGCCGTGAGCTGTGATTGTGCCACTGCACTCCAGCCTGGGTGACAGAGTGAGACTCTTTCTACAAGTAGCACGTGTTTCTTTTGTAACCAAAGGTGGGGCACTTAAACTGGGACAGGGGAGAATGTCCCAGAGGGACATTTAGAGAAGAGGAGAGACATGTAGGTCTGTCTATGTGTAGTCATTTCTGCGTGGCCACAGAAGCTAACACCAGCTTTACCGTGTAAACTGCCAGCAGTCAAAAGCAATTCTGTTGGCTCCACCCCCACTTCTCTGAGGGCTGTCAGCTACTTTAAAAGGATTTGATAGAAAGGACATGGGGTGGAAGGTGCTGCCCCTTGTTGTGTGTCGTTACGTGACCGGGTGTGTGCAGGTCTCTGGGTCTGGGGCTCTGCCGGAACCTTGTGCGCAGTGATTTCAGCGTTCAGAACCAGGATGCACCTGGGCACAGCTGGTTCCAGTGTCCCCGTGTCACAGGTAAAGCAAGCTGCACAGCCACTGGCGGTGGCGTGGTGAGCAGTCCGTGTGCGCACTTCTGCCTTCTCAAAACGGGCTTGTCTTTGTGCGGACTGGAAGGTGCCCGTGCTAGGTACCACGTGGAGGGCCTGCCCATGTCACTGCGTGGCTCCTGAGGCTCTTGTTTTTAGTAGGTTAGTGTCACCACACTGGCATTTTAATGAATTTCATTCTTCTTTTGTATCCCTTATGTGCTTTAATTTCTCACTGAGAACTCAAAAGTTGTGAAAAATATTTTAAATTCTTTCTGTCGAATTTTTCCCCATTAATTTCACACAGTGGATTTCTGTTTCTTCACGTTTATGTGTCTTTTATTTTCTCTCATTTCTCATCTTCCTTTATGTTCCCGCCACTCTAGTTGTTGTTCCAGAGAGGAGGCATGTATGATGCAGTTGTAAGTACAGACCCCCCACTCGATTGTTTTTTTCCTTAACTTTGTAGTTTCCCAAGATCCTTTTCCTTCTTTAAGCTGCGACTGTCAGTGTGCTGCTACTCTCTGCTCAGCTAGCATATGCATTTTCACGAGGTTCGTTGGGAAGCCTGAGGCGCTTGGTGCCATCTCTTTATTTGAGCAGGGTGCCTGGCACTTAGCGTAGTTGCAGAGGAGCCGGTCACTTCTGGTCCTGGCTTGGCACATGACACGGGCAGCTGTTTCCGTGGGTGTTTGTGATATAGAAAATAGTTGGGTTCCCGATGTTTGCAGTACAGGGAGTTTAATCAGCGCAGCCTTTAAAGTGCTGTGAAGAACAGCCATGGAGCACTTCCCCTCCGTACGGCTGCCGCACCCAGATGACCTAGCACGTTCAGACTCCGCAGCCTGGTCTCCAGGACTTGCTGTGCCTTCACCTTCGAGGGTGGTAGGTGAGAGAGTGCCCAGCCCTGCACCCTGTGACGGTGGCTGGTTGCTCCAGTCTGTGTGACACGGCGTAATCCGTCCCTCCCTCACAGGGCTCTGGTGAGGACCAGCACGAGAGCCCAGGCAAGTGAACCGTGTGGTGGGTTGTGAGAACCGCGAGTGCTCACGCGGCCAGCTGGCCTCTCTCTCGCTAGATCCGCACCAAGGCCAACGCTGCTGCAGGAAGGCCGGAGCAGGCAGGAATTCTCTGTTGGTTTTGTGCATGGAGATTTTCTGACAGCTAATGCAGAATTAATGCACTTAGTGCAGAATCAGCCCAAACTCTTGAGCACTCAGCATCCTGCCTGATGTGACCCACGGACCCTAAACTGAAGCCACCCTGGTCCAAAGTCTGCCTCAGGACTGTTTGTGCTCTGTGCTGTGCCTGGGGGGCCTTCCCATCTGCAGCTGAGTCTGACAGATCCCACCAGTTTTTTCAGGGTCCCGGTCAAGTGCTGTCTCCTCCCTGAGGCCTGCTCACTGGGGCTGCAGGTCAGCTTGTAAAGGAGCAGAGAGACGAGGAGCTGATGGGACTGAGCTGGGGAGGCAGGTGCCACAGTGACCCTTCAAGAAGGCACACGGAAACCAGGCACAGTGACATGCACCTGCAGTCCCAGCTACTCGGGAGGCTGAGACAGGAGAATTGCTTGAGCCCAGGAGTTCAAGGCTGCAGTGAGCTATGATCGTGCCACTGCACTCCAGCCTGGGCGGCAGAGCAAGACTCCATGTCTTTAAAAAAGAAAAAAAGGCACTGGGTAGAAGCAGATACAAGACCAGTAACTTATAGGGAAGCCTGGTCCAAGGAGGGTGTCATGGTCCCCTTTCCACAGGGGAAGGCACATGCATGTCAGAGCAATGGGACCTGCAGAGAGAAAGCAGTAGGCATGCGGTGGGGCTCTCGCCCTGACCTGCAGGGAGGAAGGAGCCGTGACTGAAGAGGATGGGGACCATTGAGGGAGCCTGTGGTGGGGCAGCATCCCCTCAGTAGCTCCTGTTTGCAGGTGCTGCGTATAAAAAGATACCCAGGCCAGGAGGCTGGCCCTGCGTACTGTGTGAGTCTGTGTTTTCACTCAGGGCCCGCAGGAATGTGTCTGCCTCTTTGTGCCTGTTTGGGGGACGCCAGACCCGGCTGATAACTGTTCTGA
>CM052448.1:858524-909432 GCA_028533085.1 Varecia variegata | reverse complement strand
CTCGCTCTTGCTCAGGCTGGTCTCGAACTCCTGACCTCGAGCGATCCACCCACCTCGGCCTCCCAGAGTGCTAGGATTACAGGCGTGAGCCACCGCGCCCGACCTATAGCCATTTTTAACTGTTGAAAATTTGGGCCGGGTGCGGTGTGGCTCACGCCTGTAATCCTAGCACTCTGGGAGGCCGAGGCGGGTGGATCGTTTGAGCTCAGGAGTTCGAGACCAGCCTGAGCAAGAGTGAGACCCCGTCTCTACTAAAATAGAAATTATATGGACAGCTAAAAAATATATATATAGAAAAATTAGTCAGGCATGGTGGCACATGCCTGTAGTCCCAGCTACTCGGGAGGCTGAGACAGGAGGATCGCTTGAGCCCAGGAGTTTGAGGTTGCTGTGAGCTAGGCTGACGCCACGGCACTCTAGCCCAGGCAACAGAGTGAGACTGTCTCAAAAAAAAAAGAAAATTTGATGTTAGTGGGTTAAAGGCTAAAAATTAAGTTCATGCTATTCATTATCTGAAACCAGACCCCAAGCGATGATAGTTTCCAGTGACCCTAAGGGTTTCGGTGGCTCTGGCAGAGACCCATGGCCTGTTGCTGAGTCTCTGTCTGTCTGCAGGTGGGTTCCCCATAACTGCAGGAGTCTAGAGGAAGAGACTGGGCGTAGGCGCTGGCTTTGCCTGTGCACTGACACAAATGGGGCCCTTTGTCGTTCAGCCCGGAGAAGGAGACGGAGAAGACAGGTCGGATTCTGGGTACCAGCATGTCCCCCAGATGGTGGCCAGGAGACCCCTGCGGGACTTTGCCGGGCTGGAGGACTGCGACAAGCCCACTCGGGACGCCATGCTCAACTTCAGCTTCTTCGTCACCATCGGCGACATGGACGAAGCTTTCAAATCTATCAAACTCATCAAAAGGTAAGGACTTCGTTCGCTGAGATGTCAAAAGATGGTGAGCACGCCTCTTCTCTTTCTTTGTGCCCTCCTTCTAAGTAAGACTTTTTAAAACCATTAACTCTTTTGTGATGGTGTCATGGTGTATTTCATAGTGTTTCCACTCAGTGAAGTGCCACCAAGCTCGCAGAAGCCAGGGCATGCTTGGCGCACCGTGCCACATAGCAGGGGCGCTTGGTGACGCACAGCTGGATGTGGGGGCAAGTGAACCGGCTTTCGGCCTCTGTGGTGCTGGGATCCTCTTGGGCTGTTATTCATTTCTTTTGGTTTATTTTAAAGTGTTCTAGATGCTTCCTGGTCAAAAGTTCTTCAATTGCTAAATATTTGTAATACCCTTCTCTCTGGGAATAATTGCTCCTAAACAGAAAACGTTTTGATAACCAAACGATAAAAACACTAAGGTGAAACACAATTAAAAGTGCTCTGAAAGAAATTATCAGTCAAAGGCTGTCGGCAAACACAGCCTTCCTCTCTGTTCTTGAGAGAATTCAGAAATTCTTCACAAGTACATTTGACAGATTTTAATTTCCAAAGGGCAAAAAAATTATTGAAGAATAAAACAAAAGTGGGAAAAGAAGGGTGTGCAGTGAAGTCACCTGCAGCGAACCCTCCCTCATCTTGCAGTGGTGATTCCCATCCCCCAGCCCCCTGTCCTGCTGAGACAGTGGCCACACCTCCTCCATCCCCACGGGTCTGAATGTGCCGGAGAGACTGAGTGGCACGGCCCGGCCTCTCTTCGAGAGCCTTCCACTTGATGTAGACGGATTACAGACCATGACTGACTATGTGGCTGGTGTTAAAAAGTATAATGTACAGTTAACAGTCATGTACAAAATATGAGCAGAATTGTGCATTGTTTTACATATCCCATTCTTTAAAAAGAAAAAACAAATTAGTTTTAGCATATGATTAGACATAAAAATCCCTCGTAGGAAAGAAGTCAAGTGGGGGAAGCTAAGCGCCAGCTGTCTGCGTTCCTGTGCCGACCTGAGGGGCGAATCCTGTTCTCTCCCCACGGTGTGCCAGGTGTGTCGTAGGTGGATGCCTCATAAACGTGTTTCAGTCACTGTCAGTTGAAGACAAATCGCTGGGGCCATATGGGCTTCAAAATCTAAACTGATCACCTCACGTTTGCTGGAAGGTCAAAAGCAGCAAAGCTAAGCGGTTACTCAAGGAAGGGCAGCCGGTTGGCCAGGCCCTGGCTTTGCACGAGTCCCGCCAGCCCTCGTGTCACTGTCCTGCCTGGCAGCTGCCCACAGTGGTCCCTACCCCGGGAGGCTGTGGGGTCCAGCAGTGCAGCTCTCAGTCAGAGGAGGCACCCAGGCCGGGCACAGGACCCTGGTTACACGTGTGGTCAGGCAGCCCGGGCTCCGAGTTCCCGGTTCCGACCCCTGAGGTGTAGACCTTCAGGGTTTTCTGCCAACCTGTGGAGTTGTGGCTTATGCACCCCTTGCGGACTGAGGAGATTTGGAATTGCTGTTGTTACTTGGAATCAGTGTGGATCATGGGGGCGTTTTGTAGCCCACCAGGCATTCGGCTGAAGATAGTTTGAAGATTTTTCTTGGAGAAAATGTGAACCAATCTCTTTGAATTTTTTTGTTTAAAGCATATAGACTTCTTCCCTCTTATTCTGTCACCTTTTGATCTGCCATCACGTGGCCAGAGTTTCCAGAGTGTGCAGGAACAAGGACTCTGAGACTTGGGTGAATGGAAACGTGAACAAGGGCAGGTGCTCCACTGGGTCTTCGAAAAGGTCGTTTCTACCCTTCTCTTAATGTCAGCCTGAGAAAATTACAGAAACACTGAGCAAATTCTCTTCACTCGTGTGGCAGTCTAGATGGACAAAACACTAGTTTTAGACAGAGTTAAGAGGTTTGCATTTATTTTAACTTAGAAAAAGAAAAACAATCGGGAGCAAGACGTACACTACTAACATGCTTCTGTCATAGAACCGTACTCTCTGGTTATAATTCTGACTCACTCAAGGAATATCATGGATATTTCAAGAAAATCTGCCTGGGTCTTCTGCTTTGCCCAAGTAAACTGTGACCAGGGACGCCCCTGCCAGCAGACGCAGAATAAATTAATCCCAACCACGGAGGAGAGCTGGGCGGCCACGCACTCCTGCTCCGCGCCTCAGATGCTGGTTTCCACCCTCGATACGTGCGTGCGTGCGTGTGAAGCCACGTGTGCTGACCCAGGAAGGTCATGGTGCACATCATGTATAGACATATTATATATATATATATATATATATATTTATATATAACACAGTAAAGGTACATGTGTATCGTACATGTGTGTACACGGGGAACCCACACTTGGCGTGTGCCTCTGCACAAGCAGAGACAGTGAGGTGGCAGAGTCCCCCGGCTGCTAGACTCCCTGTGACAGTGCATCTTCACAGAGAGCCTGAGGAGGGGCCTCAGCACGGTGACTCCACGTAGTCGTTGTCCAGCCCTCGGCGGAACCTCGCCGTGAGGGAGCGGCTGATGACAATCACCCTGGGTGCCATGCAGTCCTCTCTCCTGTGCAGAATGTTCCAGATGAGCATGGCTGCTGCCAGGGTGGCCAGAAGGCAGGCACCAATGTTCAGGTAGCAAGACCAGGAGAGATTGGTATACGGGCCGATTCTGTAGAAAGTCACCAGCCCGATGACCAGGACAAAACCTGCATCGAAAGAGAAGTAGTTAGGAGGCCTGTTCTGAGCCAGGGAAGGACTTCAGAAACTTGATTGAAAGCCTACACCGAAAGGCAAGTTCCATTTCTTTCCCTAACCTCTGTCCTCCTAGCATGAGTGACAAGCCTGTTTTATGGTACAGTTACTTAGTGTTGAACTGCCATTCATTGAGCCTTCTGTGGGCTCTTAGGACGCTTGAGTTTGGTGGCTGTGGAAGGGTGATGTGTGTCTGCTTAATTCCGACATGGAAAGTGGAACGTGGTGGGCCACGCCTGTATCCCAGCGCTGGGAGGCCAAGGTGGGAGGATCACTTGAGCCTGGGAGTTGGAGGCTGCAGTGAGCTGTGATGACACCACTGCACTCCAGCCTGGGTGACAGAGTGAGACCTTGTCTCTAAAAAAAGAAAATTCAGATATGGAATCATTTCTAAGTGTCTGGCTCCAGGGGGAAGCAGTCTGGCTCTGGTGTGGTGGTCTTGTGACCCAGCCAGGTGGGATAGAAGCAAAGGCCTGGGTGGACTGCCCTGGCCCTCCCCTACCACCAACACCCCTACCTCTGTCCGTCAGGCTGACCTGGGTGAGTCTGTTTCTTGTAACCAAAGTGTCAGGGACTCTCTGTAACCCAGACTGGACCAGATCCAACTCTCCAGCCCCTCTCGGACTCAACCACGTCTCTCCCAGGCTCTGGCCACACTGAGCTCCCTGCTGTCCCTCCATCTGGCCTGCCTGTTGTCACCCGTACGTCTGTGCACGCTGGTCTTTCCACTCCCAGCGGCCTCCACGGCCTTCCACAGGAAGTCAAGTCACCACATCCCTGTGTGGCCACAGAGCACAGGGCAGCACAAGAGAGGACAGACACAGAGACAGAGACAGAGACAGAGACACAGAAAGAGAGACAGACACAGACAGAGAGACAGACAGAGAGACAGAGACAGACACAGAGACAGAGAGACAGACACAGACAGAGACAGACACAGAGACAGAGAGACAGACACAGACAGAGACAGACACAGAGACAGAGAGACAGACACAGAGAGACAGACAGAGAGACAGAGACAGACACAGAGACAGAGAGACAGACACAGACAGAGACAGACACAGAGACAGACACAGAAGTCAAGTCATCACATCCCTGTGTGGCCACAGAGCACAGGGCAGCACAAGAGATGACAGACACAGAGACAGAGAGACAGACACAAGAGAGCACAGACAGAGACAGAGAGACAGACACAGAGACAGAGAGACAGAGACAGAGAGATGCAGAGACAGACACAGAGACAGAGAGACAGACACAGAGACAGAGAGACAGAGACAGAGAGAGACACAGAGACAGAGAGACAGACACAGAGAGACGCAGAGACAGACACAGAGACAGAGAGACAGAGACAGAGAGAGACAGAGACAGAGAGAGACTCAGAGACAGACACAGAGAGAGACACGGAGACAGACGCAGGGTGAGTGACGGCTAACAGCCTTGACTTTCCTAGGCACCCAGCACTTATATCTCATCCTCACTGTACCCTTCAGAGAGTGTGAACCAAACATTCATCTCCCTTCCTTTTGTCCTAAACAATGACAGGGACTAATCATTATGTTAATTTTTTTTTTTTTTTTTTGAGACAGAGTCTCACTCTGTTGCCTGGGCTAGAGTGAGTGCCGTGGCGTCAGCCTAGCTCACAGCACCCCCAAACTCCTGGACTCAAGCGATCCTTCTGCCTCAGCCTCCTGAGTAGCTGGCACTACAGGCATGCGCCACCATGCCCGGCTAATTTTTCTATATATATTTTTAGCTGTCCATATAATTTCTTTCTATTTTTAGTAGAGACGGGGTCTCACTCTTGCTCAGGCTGGTCTCGAACTCCTGAGCTCAAACAATCCACCCGCCTCGGCCTCCCAGAGTGCTGGGATTACAGGCATGAGCCACCGCGCCCAGCCCATTATGTTAATTCTTTATACTCTGTGGAGTTTTTATAAATGGAAAGCTCCCAGACACTTACATTCTATCAAAAATAACATTCTATTTGTGACTCGTACTAACTAAAGGAAACATGTGACATTTCTGTACCAGTGAGGTGTGTATCCTCTACTTACAGTTTTGTGGTGTGGGTTTTTGCATCAGTGTATAAAGGAATTACAGCCTGTGTTTTGTGTAGTGTCGTTTGAGGCACATCCAAGTACGTGAAGCGGAATAGAATGCAGTGCGGGTCTGCGGCAGAGGGGGCGGGGGGATGCCAACCTAAGGTTTTTAGTGACAAAACCCATCAGAAGGATGGGACCTGCCCAGCCAGGCTTGCCTAGATGCTGCATTGGAGCTGGTGTTGCTACCCTGGCGCCTTAGAAGCTCATAGAAGGATACGCTGATTCCCGAGGACCCATTTGCATTAGTCACGTGTGCCTGTACCCAACAGACCCACTCAGCCTCCCCTCTGTGCCAGGGCCACGAGAGGCGTCAGCAAAAGCATACACAGATGGCTTAGGCACCACTGACTTGTCCTTGGGGAGCTGGCATTCCTCTCCGAGGGATGAAGATGGAATTCATCGCTGTGCCTGGGGGAGCAGGGAGCGAGAGGATGGGCATGTGCTCCCAGAGGGGGGCGTTCGCCAGGCCTCGCCACACCTGGGGGTTCCGGCGTGTGGGAAGGGGCTCCGAACTCTAAACAAACGGTAGAAATATGAAATGGTGGAATAAATTCACAGAGCGTATAGGCAGGACGGCAGCCCGGCCTCCTGGCCCCTGTTTCACTTAATGTAATGTTTTCCAGTTCTGTCCACGTTGTTGCAAATGGCAGGATTTCATTTTTTGTAGCTTTATAATACTCTGTTGTGTATATAAATCACAATTTATTTGTCCAGTTTTCTGTCGATGGATTCTTAGTTGATTCCAAATCTTGGCTCTTGTGACTAGTGCTGCAGTAAACCTGGGAGTGCAGGTGTCTCTTCCGTATGCTGAACTCCCCTCCTTTGGGTGTGTGCCCAGCAGTGGGATTGCTAGGTCACATGGCAGGTGTATTTTCAGTTTTCTGAGGAACCTCCACACTGTTCTCCATAGTGTTTGCACTAATTTACATGCCCCCCAGTGTACGAGGGTCCCCCTTTCTCCACGTCCTCACCAGCATTTGTTAGTGCCTGTCTTTTTGATAAAAGCCATTTTAACTGGGGTGAGATGATACCTCACTGTAGTTTTGATTTGCATTTCTGTGATGACTAATGATGTTGAGCATTTTTTCATACACCTGTTGGCCATTTGTATGTCTTCCTTTGAGAAATGTCTATTCAGATCCTTTGCCCATTTTTAATTGGATTATATGATTTTTTCCTTTTAAGTTGTTGGAGCTCCCTATATGTCCTAGTTATTAATCCCTTGTCAGATGGGTAGTTTGCAGATATTTTCTCCCGCTCCGTGGGTTGTCTCTTCACTTTGTTGATTGTTTCCTTTGCTGTGCAGAAGCTTTTTAGCTTGATGTGATCCCATTTGCTCAGTTGTGTTCTGGCTGCCTGTGCTTTGGGGTATTGCTCAGGAAGTCCTTGCCCAGAGCAATGTCCTGAAGCATTTCCCCAATGGTTTCTTTCAGTAGTTTCATAGTTTCAGGTCTTAGATTTAAGTCTTTAATCCATTTTGATTTGATTTTTGTATATGGTGAGAAATAAGGGTCTAGTTTCATTCTCCTACATATAGATGTCCAGTTTTCCCAGCACCATTTATTGAAGAGACTGTCACTTTCCCACTGTATATTCTTGGCACCCTTGTCGAAGATGAGTTCAGTATAAATGTGGGTTTATTTCTGGGTTCTCTGTTCTGGTTAATGATTTTCTTAAGATCAGTATCAAATGCTTTTGAAAATAGAGTAGGCTGTTTTAACCCATTGATTGCTTTCTTCCCTGTGGTTAGCTATATTGTTTACCATGTACACAAACTCAGGTTTCAGAGCTGTATCTGCTTCTGAGAACACTATTTTTTATTAATAATATGTAAAGTGAAAGAATACTGAGTGCAGATAACTTGATTAAAGAAGTATAAATTCACATGGGCACAAACACCCTAGGAATAGCCACCTACATCCTAAAAGTACAGGTTGGAGAAGTGTTGAAGACTGTGGATCAGGTGTCAATCCCAAGCCTGAGGGGGTTCCTGTTCACAAGGCAGGTCCCCACCTCTCATTAGTAGCCTTGAAAGCTATTGCAAACCTAGCAACGAGTGGCACTGGGCTAGTTCTGAGCAGAGTTCCGGGTGTCTCGCTTCTCTAACTGGTCGTGCAGTTCAGAGGCTGCACTTTCCTTGGCATTTCTATTGCCAGAGTAAGTAGAAAGGAAAATTTAGGCCTGTACTTTGTGTGAAAAAAGGTTAACTAAAATTTTGTATTTACATCACGTACTTTGTGTAAAGACCAGTGTTGACTTCTGTTTTGCTTTGGTTCAGCTTAGAATATGTGTAGACAGAGAAAGAGTTTATGCATTTAGAACAACCCTCTCAGACGCCAGTGCCACACAGAGGACCCCCCAGGACACCAGGCCCAGGTCCTGCACCTCACGAGGCACCTGTGTGGTCCTGAGCACGCGGTGTGAAGAGGGGGCTGGCCAGGGATGCAGCTCAGGGCACAGCCGTTAGCTGTGTGTGGCTCCTGTGGTTGACAGTCGCCCAAATGCTGCACCGACTGACGGAGTGTATGTACTAAGCAGACACATGGTATGAGGGAATCTTCCATGTGTTCTGGTGTCAGCAGTAAAAAGCAAATGAGAACACAGGCATGTGTGGCCACACACACTCGCTGTGCGTCTCTGACATTGGTAAGAAGGCTGTGAAGTCCGCTGGGTAATCGCACTGCGCTGTGGCTGTTGCTCGGGAGTAAAGTGGCCTTTCACACCCGTGGACTCCTCTGCTTGGGGCAGGGGGTGGGGAGGGAGGGCTGGGCTGGCTTTGAGTATTTCTGTCACCATCTTAATGTGAAGGTCCCTTTCTCCCATTGTCCTTTCCCCTAAAGACTTTTCTCCCAAAACTTTTCAGTGATGTTAACCAGTTTTCTAGAAACAAATCTGAGGAAAGAGTTTTAGCAAACACACTGAATTGTGCACATGGAATCGATTCCATCTTCGTGAAGTTACGTTGCCAAAGCAAACAATCTCTTCCTGTGAGCCAGCCGCGGGCGGTGTGAATTACAGCTCGGCCAGCCCCACGGGCCCTTTCCCCTCTCCTTTCCTTCCTGCCTGCTTCCTGGGGCTTCGGCTTGTCACAAGGCCTTCCTTTCAGAGGGACTGTTAAACATACACAGGTGGCATGAGTGGAGGGACCCTGGGGCTGACCCCTGGCGCTCTTCAGAGAGCTGCAGAACCACCAGGCGGTGCCTGGGCCGTGGACCCCGTGCGCTGAGAGGAGCCTTGCAGGGCAGACAGACTAGCGGGCGTCTCGAGGCCCTGCTGTGGCTGGCAGTTTCCACTTGTGAGCAGGAAGAGGAGGCAATCCAAGCGATTCTCTCTCAAGGGAGAGATTCTGGGAGGGGAAAAGAGAGAGGAGGAGGATAGGATTCCTGCCATCATGGGCTTCCACGGGAGTGTGAAGCTGCGCCACAATCTCTGCAGTCAGAGAAGATGGAAGGGAAGGAAGAGATGGGCAGGGGTGGCTGGGTGGAGACCGATGCTTGGGGAGTAGGGACAGAAGACAGAAAATGAATGACCCAGACCAAGCAAAGTGCTTGCAAGAAACAAAAAATCAAATATTTCTCAGAGAAGATCCCTGCGTCTAAGGAAACAGCGGAATCCCTCCGGCTCGCGAGATGCCAGTTCAGCGAGTGCTTCTCAGCCCTGCTGACCTCCTGGGGACTGATCAGTCAGCATCCCAGGGGGTGACCCACGGGGCCTCTAGTGTGTGCAAGGTTTGCCTCGTGAGAACCAACCTCAGCGTTCCAGAAGTGGGGAAGGAAGCCTGCGGACACAAAGCTGGGCAAGGCTGCTAGAACCTTCTGACCGGGGTCCACAGCAAACCCACCCTCAGCACCGTCCCACGTGCACTTGAGGGGCCTGTGTACGAGGAGGGAGCTGGCCGAGCCGGGAGATAAAGGACGTCCCGGAGCCCGGCACTGGAAGTGGCCTTGGTGAACGGTTGCGTCCGGCAGCTGTGGCAACACACACGCAGCCAGACGTCGCGGCTCCCAGGTGATATGAACTCTGAGGTGCCAGCTGTAGAGACTGAGGTCAGAAGGGAACAAGTGCAGGTTCCCCTACGGGGGAGAAACGAGACTCTGCGTAGCACGAGGGCTTGGGCCTCTGGGTTGCTTCTATAAAGACTCTAAACTGTCGGAGAGTGCTCCCAAGGAAAACCTGAACGCCTTTCAGAAGAAACGGAAAGCCGCTCACTTCTGCAAGGCAGCCTTTGCTCAGAATGTCGCTGGTTACCACGGAGACAGGTTGGTGCCATCCAGGGCACCTATTTCTCGTGTCCTTGAGGTAGTGATGGGGATTTTTTGGTCGCATGCCACCATTTTCCAAAAAGGACTGGAAGTTGGCTAAACACATGATAATGCAGCGTGGACGGAAGAAGGGTTGTTTCAAGGCAGAAGCAGGCGGGAAGCAGGGCCTTTGTCGCCAGGATGGCTCTCGTCTGCCAGGCCCTGGCTCCAGCAGAGGGGACCCTGCTAAGCCAGTGTTCTTGTAGCGAGGATGCCACAGGTCCTCACACAGATGCAGGAGAGCGCCATGTGAGCGCTGACCCAGGGGACGGCTGTGACTCACCAGATTGACCCCTGGGCATGGCTGTGGTGTTCTCGCACTGGGCTCTGCTAGACAGCGCGGCTGCCCTGGCGCCTGCAGTCATGGCCAAAGAGTTTCCCTTTAAAGGTGTCCTTGACCGAACTACAGAGCTCTGTGTGGCCGGCCGCTAGATTGTCCCATCTAGAAATGTCTTCAGGCCGAGCTTGGTTAGTCCTGGGTGGCAGAAAGCAAGGGCTCGGGTGCCCGTGTGAAACCCAGGGGAGCAGGAACATCTGGAGCCTGGCAGAGTCCCCACCACCAAGGACAGTTTGCCCACCTGGTGGGTGGCAGGAGTGCCTGCAGGGCTGTCCCTGTGCCTCGGTGCTCACCCAGGCCCGAGTGGAGAGCCCAGGTTCTGCACCAAGGAGCATGCTGGCCACACTCTGGACTGAGGGCTTCTCAGTATGGGTGTTACCCAGCAGGGCCATGGGGGAAAGTCAGAACAAGCCCAGTGCGCGTCACTGAAGACAGCACACCTGTGGGTTGGGTGGTCACTCTCCCCAGTGCACAGATGGCACCAGGGGGTGGAGGGACTGGCCCAGGAACTCCTGGCTGACCAGAAGCACAGCCAGGAGCAAACCCAGCCAACCTGCTCTGGAGCCAGTGCTGCAGCTGGACACACTTGAGAGCCCTAGAGAACTAAGGAGCCTCCTGAGCTAAGCTGCCTGCAAAACTGGCCCTCAGCCTTCCACCCTGCTCCAGGAGTTGCTCAGGTGTCTGGTGCCAGGGCCAGACAGTGGCTGCAGCGATCAGAAGCTGGAATGACCTTCTTACCTTTCACGTGTCACCTGCCCTGACCCCATTCAGTGCTCCTTTCCTTCCCTGCCTGTGCCTGTCTGCCCAAACCAATAAGACCACAGAACACGAAAGAGCAGAGGCACAGTAGAGAAAAGAGAAGAGGCAACGAGAAGGACGGCAGAGGATGGAAGAGGTAGAAGAAGGTCTGTGGCAGGTCTCCTAGCAGACTAGGAGTTCTGTGCAACCATGCGGCTGAGGAGAGGCTGATCGTGGGCACCATCACCCATAGGGCAGGCCCTCCACGCCTCAGTTGCTCTCACTGGGACTCAGGGCAGGGAAGAGGGTCCAGATCCCTGAGGGGCAGGGCGGTCCTGCCACAGCCTGGGCATGGTGCTGAGCGCAGCACTGGTGCTCAGAGTGGTCGTGGAAGGAACAGTGAAAGCACAGACCCCCTGCCCCCTCCCCGTTCTAGGATAACAGAGTCCCCTTCTGGGTGTGCGGCGTCCTCCTGTGTCCCCCGACCCCATGATCCCATGTGTTTTCCCTTCCTCTTTTTATGAGCATCCTACCCCCTTGCCCGCCCCACCTCGGCCGGGTGCTGGGATCGAGGTCCGCTTGCATAACAGGTAATAGCAGGCGTTTCCTCGTCCTGTGACAGGACATCCTGGCGCCCTTCAGTCTCTCCCGAGCACAGGAAAAAAAACTCGACTCTAAAATTAGCAGCACGATAGAAGAAAGGCACATAGCTGCTCTCTGTCCTGTTTGTCAATGAAACCAGTCTAAACAGGGCCAAAATGCATTTCCTTTTTGGGCAAAACAGACCTGTTAGGGGTGATGGTTGGACACGGCGGGGGGGGGGGCAGTAGCCGCCCAAAACGCCACCGAGGGCCACCACCCGGCTGCCACCTGTCTGATGGTTTTTGAACAGAGCCTGGTCCGACCTTTTTAGAGGTTGTGCCGGCCTGGAAATGCTCAGGAGAGGGGAGCACAGCTCTGCCCCCACCAGCACACTCCCCCGTCCCTGCCGAGGGACAGGGCACTTGGGAGACCCTCAGCAGTATCCCCGGGTCTGCTGCAGCATAGCTCGATGCTAGTTAACTGGGGTGCTTTTCCCCCATTGTGATTGTTAGTGTTGTTTCTATCTCGTCCTGAAATAAGAGTCTGCAGGAAGTAAGCGGTCACGTCTGACAGGCCAAGCCTGCGGGCGTTCTGATGTGCCGGATGGGGCCCTCGGGATCTGTGGGGAAGCGCCGGGATCAACCTGGTTATCCTGCTGGAAGGAGTTGTTTTAAGAATCAGAAACTATTACTTCTCTTTTTTGCCCCTAAAATATCTTTATTTTAACCCAGTATTTCTAATCACATTTTTAAAATCTTCCGTTTCCTCTTTTAAGGGATGGAATTTCAGATAGTCACACGTGTTAGAGACTGGTGGTTTCAGTATGACTGAGAACGTCTCCGTTTTATGGCCCCGAGGTCGGCAGAGGGCAATGTGGGTGTCGTCCTGAATGAGACCCGTCGCCTGGCATGTCATGTTTTCACCTCTGTGGGGAGAGGGAAGGGAGCAGAACTGAACCTTGATAATGTTCCCCGTCTCATTAATTCTCGTGATCAGTGCGGGGCAGAAAGCGCCTGTTTCACAGTCCTGTAGACTGAGACTCACGTTGGCTCCGGATGTGCCCAAGTTCACGCTGATGGGGACAGAGCCAGGATCCAATCCCAGTTCTGACACCAGGCCCTGTGCTCTTCCACCAAAACTTCATGGGGAAGTGACTCGCCTGGGACCACACTGCTGTGCTGGCAGTCGTGCCCAGGACAGCCCGGTGTCCTGACTCCCACTCGGGCACCTTCCACCACACAAACACCTGCCCCGGCCTGTCAGCCTCATTCTGGAAATTGCGTTTCCCAAGAAAGATAAGGGCCTGGGACCTGTTAATCCTAGACGAGTCACTTCACAGCCCGGCCAGTTCCCTGTCGGGGCTGTGTGTCCAACACTGGGAGGTGCTGCGGTGCTGCGCCAGGAGGGAAAGGCAGGTGGGTCGGCTAAGAACTGGCTGCACTGGCCGTGTGCTGATGTGTGGTGGCTTCGTCTGTGTCTCTGTCTCCTCGGACACTGAGCTCACTTGTTCCCAGGGGGCAGCAGGAAATCCAAACTTCCCAGCATCCAGGCCCCTGCAAGCTCTGAGCCAGCCTGACGGGCAGTGGTGTAGGGAAAGCAAGCAGGACACCCCTCTGACTAGTGGAGGCCTCGGCTGGACAGCTGCCGTGGCTTCCACCACTTGTCCGGAACTCCCCAGAATATTCTGTGAATTCTTTATGACAGTTCCATCATTCTCACCCTTTAAAGACGGCAAGGTGTTCTTGCGACCTGTCCCATCTCAGCCCAGACTGGTGGGCTCCAGAGTGTCAGAGGAGGTTCCGGGCACTGGCGGCCCAGCACCACGCAGCTGCCTCCTGGCCTCGCTCCAGGCCCTGCGGCCCCCACACTCGCACGGAGCTCGGGGAAGCCGGTGCCTCGTGTGGTGCTGCCGTCTGCATCTGTGTCCGAGCCAGGCAGGGGCGTGTGCACGCCTCACTGCCTACTGGGCGCTGGCCCCGTACTCGTCTTAGAAGGGGCTGGGCTGGACGCTGTGAGAGAGTGTCCTGCCTCCCCGCGTGTGCTCTGGGCCTCCTAGCTGGGAGTCGCAGAGGTGGGCGCAGGCTGGCCCTGCCCTTCCCTGGCTGCTCCGGCACTGAGGGGGGCTGAGTGACCGTGGCTGCAGAAGGGCCCCCCAGGTCTCAGATCCACAGACTTGGAAGAGCAACGCCCCAGCCCTGGCGTGCCATCTCGGGGCTTAAAATGGGAAAGGGTGTGACAGAGACGCAAAGCCAGGTGGGTCCGAGTGTGTTTCTGTCCTGTTTCTGCCCACAGCAGCAGGTGGGGAGGGAGGATGCCCCACGGGAACCGCTCAGTGGTGTGGCCACATACAGAGGTGCAACCCGCACTCCCCCTCAGACCACCAAAGGCCCCGGGGTGCCCCCATGACTCCCCCCACCCCCCCACGGCGGGCCTGAGGGCACAGCCCCTCCGCCTGCCTGTGTACTTACTCGCCAGTTGGAACGCAGCGGCCATGGCCTCCTCCCAGCACTGGGCGTCAGGCGACCCCAGGGGCAGGCCCGCGAGCCCCAGCACGAAGGTCAGCTGGCCTGCGGCAAGCGCCGCCGTGGCAACCAGGTTGCAGGCGCGCATCATGTCGAACTGCACTGCGGGTGAGGGGAGGCAGGTGGTTAGCGCAGCAGGCTACTGGGTGGCAAGTCTGAGGCCCCAGCCAGGTCCCCGTGACAGCCACTCACTTTCTTGGTGTCTGAAAAGGCAGTAGGCGCGTCCAGTGCCGTTCTGGAAGCACCGTGGCCTCCCCCTCCCCCACTGGAGAGCCCGTGTGTCTCCCTGGCCACTAGAGGCTCCTCACGGCCCCAGGCTTAGCTGCAGGGGTCGTACCCCCGGGATGGGCCTTTCTCTGCGATTTTTGTCTCCTTGGAACAGCCATTCCTCTCGGTTTGACACAGTGCTCGAAGGAGCTACCGTGGTGGGCTGAAAAGGGAAAGGAGAATCCACACTCACCGGTCAGCACGCTGGGTCCTGACTAGTGTTATTTTGTTCTTCTGACAAGGGCCCCGGCCTGACCAGAGAGCCCGCTGGGGCCCAGCTGCTGTCTAGTGCCATCAGCTTTCCTGTCCCCAGGAGGCCAGTGTTGTTTCCCCTCCTTCCTTACGGGTGAGGGACCCTGGGCCCATAGGGATAAGTCGGGCCCCTCCCGCCCCACCAGGGGCAGAGCAGGAGCCAGCCCTGGGTTTGCGCCAGGGCCCCCCTTGGGCACCCCTCGCCCCCCTGCCCAATCCATCGCTCTGCCTGTGGCCAGAGCTGGTGGCCGAGTCCCTCACTGGTGGCTCAGGCCTGCCTTCCCTGCTCCCCACCCACACCCTGGGCTCAGGAGCCAGGCAGACAGGGGACACAGACACGAGTTTGGGGCAGACAGAGCCTTCGGTGGGTGAACTGCAGAGTGGGGCGTTGCCTGCAGGGACGGAGCCGGTCGCTCTTCTGGAGCAGAGAAGCTTTATCCTCTCGCAGATGGAACCAAGCAGTGGTGAGACAGTACTTTGCTACGCGTGCACATTGGCGGTGGTCTCCGGCGCACGTGGGCGGCGTCTGCTGCAGGACGCACAGCGCAGGAGCCAGGTGCTGGCTGAGAGTAGTGGCCTCGTCTAATCGTCCGCACTGTGCTTCTGTATCCCGTCTTACTGCACGATATTTAGGAAGTTCTGGTTCACAAAGTTAAGTTGTTGCAAATAGTAACACCTTTTTAAACAGCTTGCCTCGAAATCTCAAGGTACTGTTCAGGTAAATCGACATAGGAGTTTGAGAAACAGATCCTTGATTTTCAGGAGTGGGTCACTGAAAATGCCCTCGTCACAAATGTAAGAACTGAGCAAGAAGCAGCAGACTCTTCCAGGAGCCCTGAAGGCGCCTGGCCTCTGGGTGACCCCTGCATTGTCCCACTCGGGGGCAGAGATGGGGACGAGGAAGGCGTGGAGGCTGGCTGGCCCGGCATCTCCTGTGTGGGGAAGTCGCCTGTGCGTGTGACGGGGCCGAGTGTTCGCAGACTCATGGGTGCCTGGCCGCCTCCTGCAGGCAGCTGCGTGGGGAGCCGGAGTTGGCAGGAGCAGCTCGTCAGTGGTCTTTGCACGCCCAGGTGGCAGGTGCCCTGGCCTTGGAGGCTCGGGAGTGTGCAGGCAGCTTCACCTTGGTGAGTTTTTGTTTTGTTTTGTTTTTTTTTTGAGACAGAGTCTCACTCTGTTGCCCGGGCTAGAGTGCCGTGGCGTCAGCCTAGCTCACAGCAACCTCAAACTCCTGGGCTTAAGCGATCCTCCTGCCTCAGCCTCCCGAGTAGCTGGGACTACAGGCATGTGCCACCATGCCCGGCTAATTTTTTCTATATATTTTTAGTTGGCCAGATAATTTCTTTCTATTTTTAGTAGAGACGGGGTCTCGCTCTTGCTCAGGCTGGTCTCCAACTCCTTGACCTCGAGCGATCCACCCACCTCGGCCTCCCAGAGTGCTAGGATTACAGGCATGAGCCACCGCGCCTGGCCCACCTTGGTGAGTTTTTAAATGGCTGAAAGTGTAGTTTGAGCCACTGTTGCCAATATCAGCAGTTCCATTTGGTCCAACTTAAATGTGTATTGAAATGCAGTTCAGCTTTGCAGATGGTTTCATAGGTCACGAGCAGGCACCAGCCAGGCCCCTTGGGCTTGGTGCCTGCCTCTCCTTCCACCTCTTGCCGGGCTCTGCTCCCTGCCCCATCTGCCCCTCAGGCTGTCATCGCAGGGGACGTCTCCACCCTCCCTGCTGGAGTACACTGGCGCTGTGTTCTGCCACGACGCCAGGCACACAGCGGGCAGCTCTGCCTGGGCGCGTGGCATCTGTCCCTCGTCCACGTTGTCGAGGCCCTTCTCTCACTCCTGCTGTGAGTCCCTTAAGTCCCTGAAGCCACACCTTCCCGGGCGCCCTCACCTGCAGACCAAAGGCAGACCCCCATGCCTCCTCCACCCCTCCGGTGACCCAGGCTGGTGGCCAGTTTAGAGTGGGGTGAAGCTGCCTCTTGGTGAGAGTCCGAGGGCCTCAGGAGCTTCCTCTGGCTGGTCAGAGGCCTTCATGCACTGCCTGGCTCTGCTCTCGGGAGCTGGCTGTGACCAAGGGCCACCTCCACACAGATGAGGGCCATTAGCAGCATCGTGGAAAGGCCAAGAAGAAGCAGCACCTCCCCTTGCGGGGTGCACAGGAGTGTGGGATGTGGCTCACTGCACCATGAAGCAGCCCCATTCCTACAGGTCTTTCTCAGACCATTAACTCAGCGTGGGATAAGCCACCCGATGGGAGTGGGGACCTGCTGGTGGGGCCCTGTGCCGTGTGCACCGTCTCCACCAGGAGGCCCTCACAGACCCCACTGTTCTTCAGCCTGGATGGTTCCTGATTCGTGCTCCTCGGCATTCGGCATCTATATTTAGGCTCATGGAGTCACAGAGTCTTTCGAAGATGTTTCGGCATTTCCCGCCACCAAGGACCAACCTGTCCTGCCCATTGTTTTCAAGCTGCCTCCCTCCATGGCATCCCCTTCTGTCACTGGGCTTGAGGAAGCTCACCCTCAGCCATCCCGGATGCCAGGCATCTCCCACGTGCCTTGTCCAGCCGGGGCGGCACCCCCAGCTCTGAGGCCAGTGGGCCTTGTGCACACTGTGTCAAGAGCACCGATGCACAAAGGACGAGGAGCACAGAGCCTTCCGCTAGACCGAGCGGGGCAGGGAGCTCACTGCCCGCCATCGCCGCCCCCGACTGGCCTCTCACACCTCGCTGAGCCCAAGGCAGGGGCGCCCCAGCCCTAGCGTCTTCACCCCCCCAGGCTGACGGCACCACAACCTATGCAGGGGAGGTGGGCGGGAGCCAGGACCCACGTGGTCCTCACAGCCGGCCCTAGCGTGACCACACATAATGTGCAGACAGGACTCAATTCTGCACATTTCAAAAGTGTCCTGTCCCTGTGTTAGGGATGAGTGTGTGCTCTAGAAGATTCCTTTCCAGTGTGATCTGAAAACCATCTGGGACTGTCCTGAGGTTGGTGTTCTATATAATGGTCTGTCATCGTAACGCTTCACTTCATAATCCTTTTTACCATTTATATAACCATCTGGAAGGCTCTGCTACTCTAAACGATCATAGAGTTTGGGGAGTATTAAAACATCACGTGGAATATTAACAGTGCAAGACAGCAGAGCTGCTTAGATTCATGCCTCGGAGGCGGGGAAAGGGCTGAATGAATGGAGGGAGGGCTGGGGTGGGCGGGGCTGCCAGGGAGGAGGCCGGCCTTGAATGAGCTGGAGCAGCAGGGCTGCAGCGAGGCCAGATGACTGAGGCTCCCAGGAGCCAGGAAGGGCTCAGACCAACTCCTGACTTGTCCTTCCGCCCCAGCCCTGCCCTCCCAACCACCCTTCCTGGCAGCTCCGAGCAGCCTGTGCCACACACCACGGCAGAGGCTCTGCATGGAAGCCCTGCCCCCCCCCAGAGGGAGCCTTCCCAGAGCTGGTGTTCATTTCTGAGCTCTTCACCTGTCCTGTGCTGCATGTGTGGCCCTAGACAGTAGCACCCTGACTTTCAAAGGTACCAGTGAGAACCTGGTTCCAGCGTGTCTGGCCCAGCAGTGGGTAAAGCCTGAGTGCTGTGTCGTGTGCCCCACGCATAGTGTGTCTGACGTCGGTGGGGTGTGCAGAGAGGCTCACTTGGAGCCACCCAGGAGAAGGGCAGGGGCTCCCCCCGAGGGAGCACTGGGCTTGGGTCACCTGCCCTGAGACTGTGATCATCTGTTCCCGTGCCACCTCGTCTCAGGACTTGCAGTGCCTGACAGAATGCATGACATACGGAAAGATGAAATAAATGTGTAACACGAGACAAAGGGACAGTGGAGGTCAGAAAGTAAGACCAACCCCGACCTAGGTTGGGAGGTGGACCTCAGGCCCCTCCAGCACCCCCTGAGCTCCTCATAAGGACAAAGAGGCCCCTGATCAGTAAGAGAAGTCCTGGTCACTGCAGGCTACAGAATAGCCCCCTGGCAGGAAGACCCCCCCCCCCGTGGCCCTCTCAGGGCTGACCCTAGCACTAGACCCCTTGGCCCTGGACCAAGCCCCCTTGGGACGTCTTGCAGCTTGGGGTGCCCCAGCCAGAACTCAGAATGTCGGGACGGCCCTCATCCCTCAGGCAGGCCTCTCACGGTGTTTGCGAGCTACAGCGCTAAGTGGCTTCGACCGAGTCTGCTCCATCGGGTGGGACCTCAGGGCACAGAGCTGGCAGGAGAGGTCCACGCCATCCCGAGTGATGTCTGGAGACTCTGAGGACGGCCTCTGAGGTGCTCTTGAGGAAGCATGGTGTGTGCCGTGTGCCGTGTCCTGTGTCCTGTCGAGCCCCCGCCCCAGACTGGTTCTCCAGTGGGATCAGGAGGAATCTGGCACCTGTAGCCCCAAGGCACAGACGGACATGGTACCTGAAGATGGCTTAAGTGAGCAGGGAGAAGAGGGTCTGAGCTGACCCGCTTGGAGTTTTGCAGGAGAGTTGTCAAGGCTAGGCCTGACTTCAGACGGTAGCCGGTGGCAGCCCTTGGCCAAGTGGGGACACAGGCACACCAGGGCTGCAGCCGCCGGTGGGGAAGCCGTGTGGGCCGCTGTGGAGCAGCTGGCACCGTGGGAATGAGCTTTGCCGAGGGGAGAAGGCACCAGTGAGAGACAGGAGGGAGAACCAGCATTGTCAGCAGAGACGCTGGCAGGTCCCCGACCCTGGGACCTTAGGGGATGGAGCACGCAGCCTGAGGCCCAAGCCCCACGCCTATGGCCTGGGGTCTGCTGTTTCCCCTCAAGAAGGGCCCGCCTAGCGCTGCTTTGTTCATATCGTGTTTAGTCACGCGAAGCTTGTTAGGAGTTTTGTCAGCCACCAAAATTACCCATTTAGCCTGTTCGTCTTCCTCAGTTCAGTCTCATCAGCCTCATTCGTGAGAATCTTCCCGTGGACGTTTAGATTGTTTGAACAAGCGTTTGCTGTTTGGGTGCATTGAGGGCCGGCCGCCTGCAGATGCTGTATTCGTCATCGGGGGGTGGGGGCACCATGAAAGTTGCCGTCTGAGCTGTCGGGGGGGGCAGCAGGGCTTAAGGGGCCTAGGGGCCAGGCCTCAGCGAGTGGATGGCGGGCGGTGGGGGGGGAGTGCGGCGGAGGGACACAAAATGCTCCAGAGGCTGAACCCCGCTCAGGGCTCCCAGGACACCGGTGGGTGTTGGGTGTGGTGCCAAGACATACACGTGGCAGCAGTTAGGAGGCCTTGAGGCCCGGGGCTGGGGGCCAGCAGAGGACTCCCCCACCCGGGGGTGCTCTGTGGGATGGAGAGACTAGTGCTGGTCCCGGAGCACATGAGAGCCCCAGCCCAGGAGCCCCTGCCCACTTCCCAGCCCCACATCCAGGGCCGTGCGAGGCTGCTGCCTCCACCAGCTCCCTGACCACAGAGCCGCGGGGTTGCTGGCTCTCGCTCTTCCTCAGAGCAGTCAGAGTCCAGATGGGGGCTCTCCACCAGCAAGGCATGCAGAGGCCCACGTTCAGCTGTATTTGTCTGGCTTCCCTAAGACACCTGAGTTCTGAGAGCTCGTAGAAATTTTGAAATTATTCATACGCTTTTATTTCTAAGAAAAGGGCTATGGCTCCTTGCTCACAAAGGATCCGAGTGGAGGGGATCTGTCAGGCTGTGCGCCAAGGGGCTCTGAGTTGGACAGAGGGGGGTTGAAATCCTCCATGGCAGCTTGGCTGAGCCATGTGTCCTCTGAAAGCTTCAGTTTCTTTGCCTGTGAAATGGGGGTGGGACCCCCCCCACCGCCGGGTTGCTTGACGACAGCAGGTTGGGGACGGGGTGGGGTTGTTGACAGTCACATGTGGCACAAGTGGCTCGAGGACTCGGGAACACTCTCTGGAAGCATCTAGCAGAGGCATCGCCTAAGCCCTAGGTTTAAAGACCAGTGTCGCCTCAGCAGAGGAGGAGGGGTCCGATGCTGAGGGTCCTGGGAGTCAGAGCTCTCGCCTCAGCTTTACAGAGTGGGGAGTCACTTCCACAGATGTGACTGGGGAAAACGGTAGCACCGTGCTCTGAGCCCCAGGAGTCTCCCTGGTCTCGGGGCAAAGGTCCCATCTAGAGTCAGCTTGGAACCTCCCTCCGTGCTGCTCTTAGGGTACAGACCCGACAGCCGTGGGAATGAGGTCAGAACTCAACGTCATGTTTTTAAACTTCTTGCTTATTTTACTCATGAAAAATACTTATTTTCAACCAAGGAAAAATATCTTTCCTTGTTTTGATTAAAGTACCTGTCCTTTAGGCACAATGGCAGAGGGCAAGCCGCCACTGCGTAAGATGAAAAATCCCTGTGCAAAGCAGCCAGAGGAAGGGTCTGCCGGGCTGGAGAGTGGTGTGGCCCTCCCTCGCTAGGGAGAGGGTGGGCGTCAGCCCAGGTTCCCTGGGAGACCAGTGTCCCTGTCTCCCCGACCATTAACCAGATGCGTATCTCGTGTCTCCCTGTGCTGGGGGGGGGGGGGGCAGCCACACTGAAGGCAACAGAAAAACAGCAGACTTACGTTTGACGGTGCCTCGGGACTCCTGGAAGCCGGCCAACTCGGAGCCCCAGCCCAGCACCTCGCAGTCCCGTGTGTCTGCCTGGCCAGCCCTGGCCCCGGGGCCCGGCCCTCCCCGGCCCCTGTCCGGCAGCCAGCAGGACCTCCACAGCCCCACGCTGCGTTTGCGCCCGTCCTCCAGCGTCTGGTACACCCAGTTCGGGGTGAAGGCCGCTGCATTGTTGAGGATGAGTGAGACCAGGGCCACCAGCACAGCCACGGCCACGAGTCTCTGGACAGTCATCGCTGACCACCGGTGTTGCTGCTTATCCGAGAAACCCCAAGTCCCAGTCAGCTGCTGTGTGTCAGGGAGAGCGAGACGCTGCTAGGGGGGCTAGAGCACATCGCCGCTCATTCTCGGTGGTAGCGCGGGAGGCTCCAGCCGGGCAGATGAGACGCTCGGAGGGGTCGGTGTCGGGAGAGGCCCATAGGAGAGGTCCAGGTGAGCCCGCCTCACGGCCCTGCCTTATCCTCCTTCCTGCACCTGGAGCAGGGCCGCGCCTGTGGTGCAGCCCGTCGCTGTGAGGCCCATCCCGGGGAGGAAACGGGGGCACCAGCGCGAATCCAGAGTCGTGAGCGTGCCGTCTTCCTGGGAAGCAGAGGCCAAAGGAGGCTGCGTGTGCCTCTCCCCCTGCAGCGGCAGAAAACAGAAAGTAACTCAGGAGGCAGGCGGCCGCGTGGGCGTCCAGCCCCAGCGTGCGCTCTGAGCCGGGCAGGTTCGGCAGCTGCCCCTCTGCTGCCTGGGCCCTGTCCAGGTGCTCCGTCCTGGAAAGCGTGTGCGCACTGAGCTCCAGCTCTCCCCGGCTCTCAGCAGGGAGGAAATGGTTGTTTTGAGGCTGTTTTGGTGAGCTGGAGGGCGTAGCCAACTGCAACAAATAGCAGCCAGACACTAACAGGATGTGTTTCCTGCTGGGAAGGGCCTGGGGGGGGGCTTCTGAGCCCTGCTCCAGGCCAGCCCCTCTGCTGCCCCCTCCCCACCTTCCTGTCCCAGCGGAGAGGCCAGGATGCCAGGCACGGGGCAGACCCTCTGTCTCACCCATTGCCTCCCGCCCAGCAGACCCACTGCCTGCCAGGCCGCAGAGGCAGGCTCCTGTGCTGGGACCCAGGGCCTAGGGATGCTGTGGACATCTGGGGGCAGGTGGGACCCTAAGGGCCAGTTGCTCATCTCGGCTACTGTCCACCCACCCAACCATCCAGCTGTTCCTGAGCATGACAAGCACCGAGAGCCATGATGTGCGAGGCCTGCCTCCGTCCCCAGGGTTCTGCCCTGGAGTGGGGCACAGAGAGCAGAGGGATTTCTGGGTGGGGCAGAGACCCACGGCCTGGGGGAGCAGGTGTGCCCAGACCTGACCAGTCAGGGACCACACTCGCAGCACCTTCCAGCTGGAGGTCATCCTTGAGGCGGCGAGAAGGTGTAGGATTCTGGACGTGCTGGGTGGGGCACCCAGCAGGGCCTGGGATGGAGCACATGTGGTTTTTGGCCGGCCTGTGCTTTGTTCTGACGGAAACGGCCACCCCCACAGCTAGATGAGGGGCTAGGCAGGTAACTTTGTGCACTGTCGTGTTGTCACACAGAGTAAGGTGCTGGGAGGATCTTCTCTGTTTGCTCAGACCCTTCGGCACCAGTGGATAGACACAGTGGGAGGGGCTGGGACTCCGTGTCCCTTCTCCAGAGAGCCCGCCAGGGCTTCAGGCGACTGTGAATGGATGAGAGGACGTAGGTGTCTCGCATCCCGTCTGAACCGTCCCTAGCGCACACACCCAAGGCGCCACTCAGCAGAAAGGGCTCTGTCAGTGCCAGGGCTCCTCGAGGGAGCAGGACGCCTCCGAGCGCTTTTTGCCTTCATGCACTGCCCGTGCCGGAGGCCTCGGCCCGGGGCTGCCCCGAGAGCCCCCCATTTCCCGGGATTGGTCCTTTCAGTCGGTTGGTGTGTAGCCTTGTACGTCGCATGTGACTCGAGGGGCCCTGCCCGCCACGTGTACGTGCCGGAAAGGCGGGACTCTGAGCTCTGTCTCTGACCAGCCTGTGCTGAATCCTCACCCTGAGAAATGTTTGTGTGTGGATTCCCTGAGGGACTTTGCCTATTTCAGGATCTTTCCCATTGGAGTTTGTAGCAGATGTGTCAATTGAGTTTCTTACTACTCTCCCTTCTTCCTTGACTTGTGCCAGATCAAGTTGCTGTTTCCGTTGTTCTTGTCTGTTCACTCCAGCCTCTCTGTGCTCGTGTTCTCACACCAGGAGCGTGACAGGGAGTGCATGGCGGTGGAACGTCTGCCCTCGCTGCTCTGCGGAGGCCCAGAGGCCCAGGGGACAGGCCCTCAGTCCTGCCTGCACGTGTCCTTCTCTGAGCACATGGGGTGCCGCGTCTCAAATGTCCACGCTCCTATGCACACAGTGCAGTAGGCTGTCTTGAAAAGGAAATTTTCCCAAAAGTTTCCAGTAGGAAAGACTTTATTTCCCTTCTTAATTATATCACTTATCTTTAGGGAGTAGTTAAGTGACTAATGTCCACCAAAGAGCTAGTGGCGTCTCAAAGCCCAGAGGAGAAGCAGCCCTATCTGGTCCTTTCCTTGGGCTGAGTAAGGCAGCCACGGCCAGGCACCCACCCACGGGGACGGCCTGACGTGCTCCTTGGGGGGCGGGAGCTGGGAAGTCCTCTGTCACAGCTGCCATCCTCAGCCCTGCCCACCCGGCACTGCTGGCAGGGCTCCTGTCAGGCCATCGGGTCCCTGTGCCCTGGGCCGTGCACCCCGACTTCTAGCTTCCGCAGTGTGGGAGGCCGGGCTCAAGAGGGCAGAAGTTACCAGGGTCCCTCCTGGGAGGAGATGCTGTCCTTAAAGGGTCTGTGGTGCTCACCCTCTTCTCCCTGCTGCTGGGTGTCTGTGTTCTGCCTCAGGGTCCAGCTGCAGCTCCTGGGGTGCATCTGCTGCTCTCACACTCGCACAAACGAGGAGCCTTCACACAGAACAGATGGTGGGAAGATTTGGTGACAGCGAGTGTGTCCTTTGCTGGGACATCAAGCTGCTATGCCCCTGGGCGCCCACTGTCTGGACACAGGTCTCAGCAGAGCTTGTGCGGCACACGGGGCTTTGCAGAAACCAGGCCTGGTTCAGGGCCGGCATCCTGCTGCCCATCTGCTGCTTGTTTCAGACACTCCGAGTTGATGAGGTACAGATGTGCGTGGCTTGCCACAGACCCGCCTGGACAACAGGAAATTCTCAGGACTTGGATGGGAGACTAAGAGGGTGTTTACTTCTTGGAATTCATGTCAGATCCACAACCCCCAGAACCCTGCGCTAGAGTCGAAGCTGTCCCTAGATCCCTGGCAAGTTGTGTGTGGAGAGAATGTCAGGAATGGGACGGGGGTAGATACGGCTCTGCCCGAAGGACACAGCTGGGTGAGAGCGCAGCTAACTCTTTGGGTCCAGCGAGTCTAAGCTCAGCTGGGTAAGGGGCCCCTGCCCTCCCTGTGCTTTGCTCACAGCAGCCTCAGCCCAGCGGGAAGTGGGGGGGCCTGTTGGGGCCGCCGTGAGGGGGCGTTTCCCGAATCTGTCCGCCTGGCTGGTGCTGTGTGAGAGCATGTGTGGTGGAGACTCAGTTCCCAGGACAGAGGACCGGTGGCAGTAGCAATGTGGTGGACGGATCCCCGGTCACACGGGTGCTCAGTGAGCCGGGGCAAAGCTGAGTCAGGTCTCCGGGCCTCTTTCTCCCACCATTCCTGCCTAAGAGCCGCCTGACCCTGGTGGACGCAGCCTGCCCTGTGGGAGAGCTGGGCCCATGTCAGTTGCCAGGTTTCTCTGCTTATTTAGGTCATTCTCCACTTTCTGTTATTTTTAAGAGACAGGATCTCACTTTGTCATTCATGCTGGAGTCCAGTGGTGTCACCATAGCTCACTGCTACCTTGAAGTCTTGGGCTCAAGTGATCCTCCCGCCTGAGCCTTCCGAGTAGCTGGGACTACAAGCACACACCACAATGCCCAGCTGATTTTTTTTTTTTTTTAGAAATGGGGTCTTGCTATATTGCCCAGGCTGGTCTCAAACTCCTGGCCTCAAACAATCCTCCTGCCAAAGTCCTGGGATTATAGGTGTGAGCCACTGCACCTGGCCTGTTCTCTGCTTCGATGGGGTGTGGACCCAAACCGTTGGTTTTCCAGACAAGGCAGAGGAAGGGAGCCGAACCTCCCTGTGCAGAGGCACATTCCATCCCATCCAGCCCCGCACACCTGGCCTCAGGAGACAGTTGAGAATAAACACAGATCATTTTTAAAAGGTTTCAATCACGTGAAATCATTTGGAATGGGAGGATAAAAAAGATCTGAGATCTAGCTAGCATTTTTGCTGCTTATGGAGCAGTCAACACGCATCGCACAGTTTGTGCAGCAGGCCTGGGAGGGCAGCTCCAGGCCCCAGAGCACCCAAGACCACCCAGGGCTGCTAGAGAAATGAGGAATCTCTGAGGAGCTATGACATCTCTTCTGTCCATTCAGTAGAACTTACTAGAAGCTGTGTGGTGAGAACAGGGTATTTCTCTGATTAGATTTCTCAAATTTCCAGATTTGACCCCTGCACTCCATGTGCTGTCATTAGCTGGCGCTTCCAGACCCAGCGTTGTCTCGGAGAGCCAACGTCCCACAGAGTCCTGGGTCCCACAGAGCCCTGCGTCCCACAGAGCCCTGCGTCCCACAGAGTCCTGGGCGGGGGCCAGGAGACCCCTGCAGAGGCAGCATTGTCTGGGCCGTTTATGTACGACTTGTCCTTCCCATGCATTTAACCAGCACTTCAGGGTGGAAGGCAAGACAGCTTTGGTTTTCTGCTTATTATAAAGAAAGAAGTTTACATGCAAAGAAGGTGATTTCTTGGCTGAAGCCCCTGGGTGACCTAGTCTGAAACAGCCTCTTCGGGGAAGGAGCCGGGGCCGTGTGGGCCTGGGCGGGTTCTCAGGCATCTGCAGCCTCACAGCTACTATCAGCAGTTTGACTCTGAAGCCAGAAGGACGAGGAAAGCAGACCAAGCTCCGTGAGCAAGAAGCAGGTGGTGCTGCCAGGGACCTGACCCTCCGAGAGGCCCCGCCGCCACGCAGTCCTTCCCCACGGTGCTCCCCGAGTGTCCTTGCGGGTGCCAGTGGGCACGAGCCCCTCAGGGTTGTGAGAAGCCCCCAGATGAGGGCACCAGGGGGTGTTGAGCCCAGACTGGAGGGGGGAAGGTCAGCTCACGTCCAGGTGCCGTGGGCGGGGTGTGGACACGCGGCCCTGGCTCCCAGGACACCCGCATCGCCCTGCAGAGGTGCCGGCTAAGGCACAAGTTGCCACATAAACCTCCCCCAGGCAGTGGCTGCCGTGGGTGGATCTTCCCTGCCCTTGTGGCTCGGTAGCACGCAGCTACCGAATTAACTGAAGTTCCAGCAGGACCCAAGTAAATCCGAAAAACATACGAAAAGCATACATTGGCTACAGGACAGGCACCGGACACGCAGCGTTTCAGCCATTGATACCCACAGTGACGTCTGTCCAGGGGACAGACCCCAGCCTCGGGACTGCAGTGAGCTGGCCCCACCACTTCCGTCTTGGAAGATTTTTCACTCAGATTCCGTCTGAGGGAAGCTGGGATTCGAGTTGCCCACAGTGGGCTGGGCCCTGACGCCCCTTTCTCGGGAGCTCGTCCCTCCCCAGGCAGCATACACACCCCTGCGTCCCTCACTCACCAGGACCACGGGCGCCGCTCCCAGACAGCCGGGGCCTCAGCGGCCCGTGGGGAGGGAGCAGCTGCTCCCCACGACTCCCCTGACTGCCTGCCCTGACTGTCGCTTTATCTGGAGGGAGCAGCTGGAATGTGAGGGAGGGCCTCGGTGAGGACACGTCCCCCAGGGCTGTCCAGGGTTTGCTGTGTGCGCGTGCTGGCTGGCTGCAGAGGGAGAGAACGTGATGTGTAACTTCTCCTCCTTGGCCTTTTCACTGGTTAGTGACCACACTGAGCCATTTGTAAAAAGGGCGTCCTTATCAGAGGCCTTGAGCCTACTTGTAGCTCTGAAGGCACAGGCTGGGCGGAGTCTGGCAGGGCTCTGAGGAAGGCGGCTCACAGTGACCACTGTGGATTGGGCAGCAGAAAGCCTACACTGCCCGCCCCGGGAGGACTGGCTGTGAGCGCAAAGCCCTCACGTGAACACTCGGTTCTCACAGAGTGTCGGGTCCCCAGGGGTGGCCAAAAGCAGCCTTTACCTTCCCTGGGCCCACAAGATGCAGTAGTCTGGGTCCTTTCCATGTTCTCACCAAGCCTAGCGACCTACTGAGAAGGAACCTGGGGCTGAAAACCCAGATGGGCACACGCCAGGACACCTCAGAAAGAGGCCCAGTAACTTCTCTGGCTTGTGCTGGGACAGGGCACCCAGTCATGGGCTCCGTTCCTCAGCCACACGGAACCCGGACCCTGTGGGACCCTGCACTGGGCTGGGTCATCCTCTCGGGAGCAGGCCCTGCTCCAGCACCCGGGTTGAGCCGGAGGACCCCACACCCCACCTCCCCAGGCTCTGCCCTCTGACTGTTAGGGGAGGTGGGTGAGGGTCCCCTCCGTCAGCGGCTGCTTTACTGGGTGAGAGCAGGAAGCCCTGTCTTTGAGCCGACTCTGCGTGCAAAGGAGAAGCCAGCGTTGGCTGAGCAGCTGGAATGATCGCAGCAGGGGAAGGAGGAGGAGTTTGGTGACCTGCTCAAAGGTCATCCTGACTCCTAGTGGGCCCTCTCTCCCATCTCCCCTAGCCCTCAGGAGCAGGGAGGCCGTGAGATGCAGCCCTTGGCCCTGTGCTCCGGAAGCCCCCACAGTGGAACTCAGGACAGTCTCTGTCACTTCCATTCCTCTGGGGCAGTGGCCCGTGGTGCCAGTGTGCAGTCCTGCTGTGTGTGGAGTGGTGCTGTGGGGCCTCCCGCAGGCCTTGGTGCCTCGTGCGCTCACAGGCTGCCCAGGGAGAAGGGCCTGTGGGGCCCGAGGCACTGGGCAGGAAGCTCACAGAGCCCCTTCTCTGCCCACAGTGAGGCCGTCTGGGAGAACATGGCGCGCATGTGCGTGAAGACACAGCGGCTGGACGTCGCCAAGGTGTGCCTGGGGAACATGGGCCATGCCCGTGGCGCCCGAGCACTGCGGGAGGCAGAGCGTGAGCCGGAGCTGGAGGCCAGAGTGGCCATGCTGGCCATACAGCTGGGCATGCTGGTGAGTCGGAGCCGCCTCTGGGACGGGCCGGCCGACAGGCAGACACCTCCACCTCGGGCAGACGCGGAGGGGCAGATGGGCCGGAGCAGGCCCTCCTCCGCTGGGCTGTGGGGCAGCAGGGAGGCTGGTGGGGCAGGGGCAAGGCGGCCTCTGGGCCGTGCATCGGTCTTGCTTCCCAGCTGTGGGACAGGAGTGCCACGTTGGCACGTGGCATCTGTCGTGAACGCGTCAGCCTGTGTGTGGTGTGCTGCGTGTCTTTGCCATGAGCCCCTAGGCAGCAGAGGCCACCCTGCTGGCCCCTGGGTGTGAGGGAGCTTCGCACCATGGGAGGCACCAGGACAGGTCTGCTGGCCACCTCTGGCATCTCTCCCGGAACAGTCTTGTTCTGAAGCGTTGGCTTGTGGAGATGGTGACTGTGATGACACTGCCCTTCTTTGCTGTTCAGGAGGACGCGGAGCAGCTGTACAAGAAGTGCAAGCGCTACGACCTTCTGAACAAGTTCTACCAGGCCTCAAACCAGTGGCAGAAAGCCGTGGAAGTCGCCGAGCTCCACGACCGAGTCCACTTGCGCACCACCTACTACAACTATGCCAAGCACCTGGAGGCCAGCGCCGACTGTAGCCTGGCCCTCAGTTAGTGAGCGTGGGGCCTCTTCCTGACTCCCTCTGGGGTGGCCCTGGCTGCCACGAGGTCCTTAGAGGAAGAGCGTCTCAGGGTGTGGCTTTAGGACAGCCTCAGGGCCTCCCTCCCTCTGTCCCGGCCTGGCAGGCTTCAGGGCAGGTGAAAGACACGCATCCGTCCCTTGCTCGTGTTAGCTGCTGCAGCACAGACTGGGCTTGGTGCCTCTGTGAGGGCAGATGAGCCACCCCTGGGGGCCTGGCCACATGTCGCCCTTCCCAGAGGAGGAGCTCTTTCGAGATCTGTGTCCGTGATCTGGACTGCGTGTGGGCAGCTCTGAGGCGGGACCAGCCCTGGGCCACCCACAGTGCAGGAAACTCCCGCTACCCCCTGACAGTGGGCGTGCTGCCCCGTGGAGCTGCAGGCTGGGAGCGCACACCACACAGGCCACTGCTCTCACGTGTTTCTGTGGCACTGCCTCTCAGCCCATCCTGTCCTCATGGAGCTGAGATGGGAAGGAACGAGGTCCTCCTGTCTCCTCCCTCCACAGCTATGAGAAGTCCGACACCCACCGCTTCGAGGTGCCCAGGATGCTCTCGGAGGACCTGCAGTCCCTGGAGCTCTACATCAATAAGATGAAGGACAAGTGAGTGTCCCCACTAGGAGCTGGAGGCCTGCTTGGGTACCTCGCTTATGAGCATCACCCAACAGTGGGCAGCGTCCTCTTGGTTTCTCAGAGCTGGTCCCGGGCACCACGTGGGGCTCTCCCTTCAGGGCCCGGGGCCTCTCTTGGTCTCCTGCGTCTCCTGTCTGCAGGACGCGTGTTGCACACTGTGAGGGTGGCGTCGGGGCCGGGGGTGGGGCCCTGGCAGAGAGCCCATGGCTTGTGGGCCCCACAGGACCCTGTGGAGGTGGTGGGCCCAGTACTTGGAGAGTCAGGCGGAAATGGACACTGCGCTTCGCTACTACGAGCTGGCACAGGACCACTTCTCCCTGGTCCGCATCTGCTGCTTCCAGGGCAACATCCAGAAGGTAAGGCCACTCCTACAGGGTCGGCCTGCTGCTGGAGACACGGCCACTGGGCTTCTTTGCTGTCTTTCTAGGCTGCTGAAATCGCCAACGAGACTGGGAACTTGGCAGCGTCTTATCACCTTGCCCGCCAGTATGAGAGCCAGGAGGACGTGCGGCAGGCGGTGCACTTCTACACGCGGGCGCAGGCCTTCAACAACGCCATCCGCCTGTGCAAGGTACGGAGGGACAGGCCTCAGGAGTTCAGCCCGGCAGGTGGGAAATGGTGCCTCCTGGCTGTTTGCGAGAACCATCGAGAGAGCTGTGTCATGAACACTCCTACCCCTGCTGGTTCCCCTCTCACTCTGCACTCCCCCTGCCGTTCTCGTCCCTGCATCTTGCACCTGACGTTATTTGCAGGGCACTGAGTTGTCACGTGGTGTCCCTAGCATCCAGGCTTCCTGAGCGAGTCATGAGGCCAGCTCATGGCTCGTGGCCTTGCTAAAAGGCAGACCCTTCATAGCGAGCTGTCACACCCTCTGCATCCGTTATAAACATCCCAGCTCAGGGTCTCACTTCTGGAAAACCCTCCAGCCCAAGTATTTCTTGCAGTGCTCTGTAAAATAGAGCGGGAAGCGTCTGAAAAGTGCTGTGGGAGGCGCAGTCAGGCCCAGGAAGGCGACAGGTGCAGAGGTCGCTTAGCAACAGATCAAACCAAAGGGGGTGGATGCGCCCCTGCCATGCTCACTAGTCTGAGTGGGCCCAGGGTGCCAGGCAGGTGCTGTCCACAGAGCCCTGCCTCCCTCCCACAGGAGAACAGCCTGGATGACCAGCTCATGAACTTGGCCCTGCTGAGCTCGCCAGAGGACATGATCGAGGCAGCCCGCTACTACGAGGAGAAGGGCGAGCAGATGGACAGGGCGGTCATGCTGTACCACAAGGTGAGGGCCGCCCCCAGCGGTGCCCAGGACCTGTGGGGGAGGCGGGGGACAGCAGGAACAAGGCTTCTGCCGGAGACCAGGGACACTGCCTGTGCGAGGCCCAGTTCTGGGGGCCCCAGGGCTGGGCAGCCACTCAGAGCCCACACTGTCCGCAGGCTGGCCACTTCTCCAAGGCCCTGGAGCTGGCCTTCGCCACCCAGCAGTTCGCGGCCCTGCAGCTGATAGCGGAAGACCTGGATGAGAAGTCGGACCCCGCCCTGCTGGCCCGCTGCTCAGACTTCTTCATCGAGCACAGGCAGTACGAGAAGGCGGTAGAGCTGCTGCTGGCCGCCAGGAAGGTACGGGGTCTCGGGCTCGCTCAGGCACCACCGCTCCAGGGGCACCTTTTCCACGAATACGGTGGGAACGGCCTGTCGCTCTTGGTTACGATTTCTCGAGGAAGGCTGTGGCTGTACCCTGCCATGGAGGTGAAGGGCCCTGGGGACAACCTGAGACATACTGCCTGCTTCACACACATCATGGAATTATAACAAGGAGTTGAACCCTCCTGTGTGTGGCGGGGGGAGTAAAATACACATAACACAAAATTTGCCATCTTGGCCATTTTTTAAGTGTACAGTCAGTAGTGTTAAGTACATTCACATTTTTACTCAACCGGTCTCCACAACTCTTGCATCTTCCCAAACTGAAACTCTGTCCCTGTTAAACACTAATGCTCCAGCCCCTGGCACCCACCATCCTGTGATGCCCTCTGCCTCTGGGAACTTTACTCCTCCAGGGAGTCAAGTAAGTGGAATCAGACAGTATACGGGTTTTTGTGACTGGCTTATCTCAATGAGCGTAATGTCCCCAAGGTTCACGCACACTGTAGCAGGTGTCCAAGCTGAGTGATGTCCCACTGTGTGGACGGGCCACATGGTCTTACGGGTGGTGTCCCCCTCTGGGCTGCTGCGGTGGACGTGGGTGTGCAGATGTCTCTTCTCGACCTGCCTTCCCTAGACGTGGCGTTCACCCAGAAGTGGAATTCCTGGATCACTTGGTGGTTCTGCATTTAATCCTTTGAGGAACTGCCAAGCCATTTTTCCACAATGGCTGCGTGTGCCATTTCACATTCCCACCAGCACTGCGCAAGGGCTTGTTTCTCCACATCCTCACCACCCTCGTTGTGTTCAGGGGTTGTTTGATAGTAGCCAATAATAAAAGAGTATGTGCACTCTTCTTTTTTCAAGTAGAAAAATTCCCCTTGATAGAAACCTAATGGAGATACAGAAAATTGTTAATTGTACAGAATTAGCCTGTCCAAGTTGAAAGATCGTTCTTGGAGCCAGCAGTAGGCGTGCAGCTTTGCGTCTCGCTACGGAGCAATTTCAGAATTCTCGGACACACCGTCTTCTCAGTTGGAAAGGCCTGTCCTAGGGTAGTCTGCAGGCCGACTGTGGCCCAGGAACGATACCAGAGGGTTTTCTCTCGCTAGAGACGTTGATTCTGTAGCTTCACAGTAAAACTAGGTAAATCAGAACAGCCAGGAAAAATCTGGGAAAGACGACTAAAAGGTGATCGAACACCCAGATAGTAAAAGATAATACATAAAATCCAAAATATTCGGGGCTGGTGCATGAGCAGGTCTACAGATCAGGGGAAATATTAGAAAATCCAGAAACAGAGCCAGGGGTGTGGGTCCATTTAGTGTGGGATGAGGGAAGTGCGCGGCGCGGGGGAGGGGCGGGCCACTCCATCAGTGGGGTCGGAAGGCCCAGGTGGTCATCTGGGAAACCCCACATCGGAGTAGATTCCAGAGAGGTCAGAGATTCAAGTGTAACAGTGAGGCAACCGCAGTTCCACCCTTCAGCGTCCTGCACCGTCTTGAAGGAGGGAAGGTTTTTTCTAAGTGTGCTGTGAAACCAGCCCAAAGTCGTAGCGGGGAACACTGGTCAATTCACCAAACACACGTTTGCCTATAGCACTTGGGAAAAGTACCATAAACAAGGTGAAGGTAAATAGTAAAATGGGCAAAAATATATTTTACCTCTATCCCAGAAGGCTAATTTTCTTAAAATTCATCAAGTTCTTAGAAACCAATAAAAAATTTACCAACAACTCAAACAGAAAGGGCAAAGAATGTGAACGGTTTGTTAAAAAGCAAATGTGAGTGGTTCCTTAATACACGATGCTGAGCCTCATTCGTAAAAAGAGACCACAGATCAGAGCTCGCGGAGGTGCCGTTTCTCAGGAGCTGGACTAGTCAAGGCAAAAAGGTTAGAAAACCCTAGATTGGCCCAGAGCAGGTCACTGAGGCACCGTGGCAAGAACGTCTGTCACTAGTAAAGTTTACACCCGCCTTGACTGAGCAACTCCTTTCCTCAGGAAGTCATCCCAGCCAACACATTCACACGTTCAGGTGACATGTGCATGCACAAGGGTACACGCCACAGAAGTTGTTGTAACAGCAGAGGACAGTCACCCTCATGTCATCAGCAGAGTCATGGTTAACCTTGGCACAGCGGAACCCTACATAGCAGGCAGAGCACGCGTGCTAGCACCCCACATACTGAGGTGGAATGACTTCCAAGATAAAATCTTTTTTTTTCTAAGACATGTCTTTAAGTGAAGAATATAAAATGTTTTTGGTTCGAGTTGATGTTAGAAAAGAAAAAAGAATATAACATTTTTTCTTAAAAAAAAAATTAAAACTCTAGGGGGAGGGGACCCAGCACACTCGAGTTTTGTTCCCTTTTACAATTAAAAAAAAAAATTAAAACCATTAATTTAAAAAATTCTAAAAAAATTATAAAAGAAAATGAATTACCAGTTTCCATTTTCCACCACAACAAATACAGTGTTCATTTGAGCTCCATGTTCCCTGCATTACATTCTAGAATGTTCAGGTTCGTAGCGTGAGAGAAAAGTAACATGAACGAATCCAGACAGCAGCTGCCACGGAGCCGAGGGCCTGGTTTCCTTGGGGGTGGCGGGCGCACGGGCGCCCCTGGGCTGCTCGGGGGACCGCCCCTCGGCTGCTCGGGGACCGCCCCTCGGCTGCTCGGGGAACCCGCCCCTCGGCTGCTCGGGGACCGCCCCTCGAGGTTGCCCTGGTGCTTTGCAGTACCATGAAGCCCTGCAGCTGTGCCTGGAGCAGAACATGACCATCACTGAGGACATGGCCGAAAAGATGACCGTGTCCAAGGACTCCAAGGACCTGTCTGAGGAGTCCCGGCGGGAGCTGTTGGAGCAGGTGGCCAGCTGCTGCATGCGCCAGGGCAGCTACCACCTGGCGACCAAGAAGTACACACAGGCCGGGAACAAGCTGAAGGTGAGCGTCCGCCAGCCGCTCTGGCCGCCGTCCCGCAGTGGTGTGGACCTCGGCCGCTGTGCCTCCTGCCTCTGCGCGTACCGGGGAGGGCAGGGCTTCTCGGGCTGAGGAACACGGGGAGCCCGAGCTCTTTCTGTGAGCCAGACTTGCAGCATCGCTGGGTGCGAGCGCATCCCCGGGTGCCCTGCCCGCGCACCTGAGCCCCAGCTCTCCCTGCCCAGGCCATGAGAGCGCTGCTCAAGTCTGGAGACACAGAGAAGATCGTGTTCTTCGCGGGCGTCTCCAGGCAGAAGGAGATCTACATCATGGCCGCCAACTACCTGCAGTCCCTGGACTGGCGGAAGGAGCCGGAGATCATGAAGAACATCATCAGCTTCTACACCAAGGGGCGCGCCCTGGACCTGCTGGCGGGCTTTTATGACGCCTGTGCCCAGGTACAGCCCCTCCCCGGACTCCAGCAGGCCCGGCGGGGCTTGTGGGAGGCCTGGGCCTCACGGGGTCTTGTCCTCCCGGCGCAGGTGGAGATCGACGAGTACCAGAACTACAGCAAAGCCCACGGGGCGCTGACCGAGGCCTACAAGTGCCTGGCCAAGGCCAAGGCCTCCAGCCCACTGGACCAGGAGACCAAGCTGGCTCAGCTGCAGAGCAAGATGGCACTGGTGAAGAGGTTCATCCAGGCCCGCAGGTGCGTCCCCGCAGACTGGGGCGGGCAGCTGGCCTGCACCGCCCCACAGGCTTCGGGAATCCCCCCGTCCCCCTTCACCGGGAGAGTGACAGCTGACAGCAAGGAACCAAACCAAACATTCACTTCTGACAAACACTCTTCAAAGAAAATCCTTGGGCAACTGGGTAGGAACCCAAGGGTCATCTCTGTTGCTTAAGATACATCTGAGCTCCTCTTGGAGAATTCCCTTGGAACCTGGGCACAATCTCGCTTGGGAAGATTGTTCTAGAAACACCCGGAACAATCAGATTTCTCATTGAGAGAGAAATCTGGTGGGGGAAGGGAGGAGGAGGTGATTTGGGTGAAAAGGTGTGTCCAGGGGCAGGTGTGCCCCTGGTCAGGGCATGCAGGGGTCAGGCAGGTCACCCTGAGTGAGGGACTGTCATGTGACTCAGGGTGGGGCCATGGCGACCAGCGGGCTCCCACCTCTCCTCGGTGCCATTGCCGCCAGGCTCCAGGCCTGTGGGGGGTGGTGCTGGGCAGTGCATTGTCTCAGTTTTTAGGAAAGGCCAAGAATATAAATTTTTATATGATACCTCCCAGTTTTCATCTATGGGCAGATAATTCTGGGGATCAGCACACCTAAGCAGACATCTGTGGGCTCCTGGGGCTCAGCATCCGCCGAACTAGCAACAGTGTCTTTCTCGTCTGTGAACAGCCTTTCAGAAGGAGAGTTCCAGAAACAGTGTTGAACAGTGTTGTACAAAGTGGGATTCCTTGGAGGGCACTGTCCACTAGCATGTGTAGATTCGGGCATATCTGCGCGTAGCAGACGCCTGCTGAGCCTGGGCGGTGGGAGGCAGCACTGAAAGAGAATGGGCAGCAGGTGGTCACCAGCAAGAGCGCAGGGCGTGTGGGTGGAGGGCAGAGGATGTGTGAGGGGCAGGGTGGCAGCCCTCCAGGGGGCAGGGGTCTGAGGGCAGGCCAGGCACCGGCCTGGAGTGGCCGAGCCAGTGCACAGCCGGATGGACCCCAGACCCTCCTGAAGTGGGAGCCTGAGCACTTTGCAGCTCGAATCACCTGCCCTGGACTGAGTCGTGTCTCAGCTGGATCGTGGGCAGGCTCACCCCCCGGTCTTGCCCAGCTCACGTGCCACACGCTGCTCTGCCACACATGCCCACCCCGGGTCACACATGCTGGCCTGTGTTCAGGCCAACTCCTCTGCTTCGAAGGTTCCTTTCAGCTGCCTTCGCGGGGTGGTGTGCCACTCTCAACACACCCCTATCCACATACTCCCACTTCCCTGTGGGTCACACTTAGCCTAGAGGTTTCTATCCCCTCTAGGCAGAAGTCTTTGATCTTGGTGTCCAGGCACAGGACCCAGCACTGTAAGTGATCAGGAAGAGTTTGTTGAATGAATGAATGAAGAAATTAATGAATTAACTTAATTTGTGGGAATTAACTTCACAAAAAACTTCCTCCTACCACTCCCCAGGACCATGTCCTGCAGGACAGAAGTCTGCTGTGCCCTCTGACAAGCAGCCTGTGTTGAGGGGTTTGGGGCACAGGCCTCATCTTTGCTCTCTGCAGGACATACACGGAAGACCCCAAGGAGGCCGTCAAGCAGTGTGAGCTGCTGCTGGAGGAACCAGACCTGGACAGCACCGTCCGCATCGGGGACGTCTATGGCTTCCTGGTGGAGCATTACCTGCAGATGGAGGAGTACCAGATGGTGAGGCCGGGCACTGATCACCAGGGGCATCCTGCCACATACAGCTTCTGGGACTCTATGTTTCAGAGCTCAGATGTTGTCATTAATTTTCTTGAAGTAACAGGCTCACTTTGTTCATTTTTGAGAAAATATCTGCCACATACCCAAGTCTGAATAACCACAGTTTATCTCTTAGTCGTTTTTAAAAAATGGTGTTCTTGGCTGGGCGCGGTGGCTCACTCCTGTAATCCTAGCACTCCGGGAGGCCGAGGCGGGAGGATCGCTCAAGCTAAGGAGTTCAAGACCAGCCTGAGCAAGAGCGAGATCCCGTCTCTACTAAAAATAGAAAAATTAGCCGGGCATTGTGGCACATGCCTGTAGTCCCAGCTACTCGGGAGGCTGAGGAAGTAGGATCGCTTGAGCCCAGGAGTTTGAGGTTGCTGTGAGCTGGGCTGACGCCACGGCACTCTCACCCGGGCAACAGAGTGAGACTCTGTCTCAAAAAAAAAAAAAATGGTGTTCCATGTAAAAGTGACTAATTTACCTCACAACTTACTTAGCTGCACAAGTGCTTTTCCTCATCTTCACCAAGACTCTTTTTCATTTTAGCCACATTTTATTGATGACTGAGGATGTTGAGCCACCATCTCATGTGCTTATTATCCATTTGTATGTCTTCTTTCATGAAGTGTTTAAATCTTTTCCCAGCATTTTATTGAGTTTTTAATCTTATTATTGAGTTGTGTTCTTTATATACTCTAGATACATTCCCTTTATCAGATATACGATTTGCAAATATTTTCTCCCAGTCTGTGAGGAAGTTCCCTTCTATCCCTCTCTTTCTTCTCCTTCTGGAAATTCAGTTACTTGTTATGCAGTGTTGTCACTGTCCCCTACTCAACTGATACTTTTCTTTTTTCCTAGGTCTTGTTCTCCGTTTTTCATTTTGGGTAGTTGCTATTGCTTCAAGTTCACCAACTTTCCTTCTGTAGTGTCTACTGTTATTTTAATCCCATCCCTATTTTTCATCTCAGACACTATGATTTCCATCTCTAACAATCTGATTTGGCTCCTTCCCTCTATCTTCCATGTCTCTCGTTATCATATTTGTACTTTTCTGTGCCTTCTTGAGCACATTTATAGTAGTTTTCATGTTCTTGTCTCCAAACTCTGTTGTGTCAGTTCTGGATCTGTTTCTATGGATTGATTCTTCTTATTATGGCTCATATTTCCCTGCTCCTTTGCATGCTCGGTAGTTTTTCATTGATTCCAGACACTGAAAATGTTTTAGGTAGTTGGATGGTGGAATCTGTGTGTGTGTGTGTATTCTTTTTTCTTTCTTTCTTTCTTTTTTCTTTTTGCAGTCTTCCTTGGAATGCATTTTCTTTTAAATATTTTTTAGCCTTGTTCTGGGATGAGGTTAAGTTACTTGGAAACAATTTGATTTTTTTGCAGCTTGCTTTTTAGCTTTGTCAGATGGGTCCAGAACAGGCTTGTGTCTAGGGCTAATTTTGCACCTCTACCGAGGGGTCTGCTCTTCTCGATGCCTCATGTATTGGGAGGTCTTTCCCCTCTGGCAGGTGGGAGAATGATCTATTCCTGGCCATGCATGATCAGTCCCTGGGGTTGTTCTACCTGATCACTTCCAGTGGTTTCCCCCTGGCCTCAGTTACTTTCTTCACACACATGCACTATTCTGTACTCAGCTAAAGACTCGGAACCCTCTGCAGGTCTCCAGAGTGCTGTTTCTGTCTCTCTGCTCTCTCCCGTCCAGTACTCTATTCCATGACTTCTAGCTGCCTCGGCCTCCCTAGACTCAGACCCATCTCCTCAGTGTAGACAGACTGCCAGCTGTTTGGTTCGCCCTCCCTGCACTGTAGCCTAAAAACTCCCAAGGCAGTAAGCAGGGTGGCCGAGTTGATCTTTATGAAATGTCCCCCTTGGTCTCTGGTAGTATTCTTTCGAAGTGTCCCTAATGTAACACTAGCATAGCTAGCCTGCTGTCTTATGCTTAGTGTTGTATGGCATATCCTTTTCCCGCCTTGCACCTTTGTTCATCTGTGTCGTTGTATTTAAAGTACACTGCTGGTAGACAGCGTATAATTGGGTCTTTCTAAAATTCTGATAATCTCTGCATTTTAATTGGAACGTTTTATCCACTTACATTTAACATAATCATTAATGTGGCTTGATTTCACTCCACCATTTTTGTTTGGCTTGTCCTATCAGTTTTTGTTGTTCCTTTGAACTTTCTGTCCTGTTGTCTTTTAAATTAAGTGAATATTTTTTAGAATTTCAATTTATGTATCCTGTGAGCGTTTTATCTTTTTGTTTGTTGTTTTGTTTTGAGGCAGGGTCTCTCACTCACTCACCTGGGCTAGAGGACAGTGGTGTCATCATAGCTCACTGCAGCCTCAAACTCCTGGGGCCTGCCCTGAGGCAAGAAGTTACAAGCAGGAGACTCACCCAGTGCTACCCCTCTTCCCGGGTGTGCTGCCTACAGCTGTTCTCCCTTGTGTTTGCCCAGGGCTTATCGTTGGCGGCGGGGAGCAATGACCTAATGTGACTTATGCTGCCATTATCAGCAGCCTCGGTCCTCATTCTTTTTTTTTTTTCCAAAAGGAGGGCGGGGGTTGGGGGGGGGAGGCTCCTCATTCTTTTTTCCCTCATAATTCTGTAGCCAACAAAAAATTCCACCCACCCGCATTTGTCCTTCATGTTGCCAAGGACAGAGATACATGTAAGACCTTGCTGTATCCTGACGCGCTGACTGTGGGGTTGTTCCCCGAGCAGATAGCTCAGGGGAGATTCAGTGCTCAAGGAGTCTCTCTGCTTCGTCTCCAGTGCTCGCAAACCGAGGATTGACAAATTGATTTTAGAAATGTGCTGACAGTGTCGGCCGCACTAGGCTGCAGTCTCCGGAATTCACAGGAAAGTTATCCAACAGGTGGTGTCCCCAAGGCGGAAGGTCAGCACTGTGAGACTGCCTTGTCCCATTTCCACCATTTCCACTCACTGGCCCCTTGTGTTGTTGCAAAAAAACTCAGTCTAATTCCAACAAGTTTTCTTTTTTTTATTTTGTTTTTGTTTTGTTCTGAGATGGGTCTTGCTGAGTTGCCCAGGCTGGAGTGCAGTGGCTGTTCACAGGCACAGTCGTAGCTCACTGCAGCCTTGAGCTCCTGGGCTTAAGTGATCCTCTTGCTGCAGCCTCCATGGTAGCTGGGACTACAGGTGCTCGCCACTGCATGCTCTTTGGAGAACTACAATTTTGTGTATAAAACAAAATTGGACTATAGAGACACTTAGATGCCTGTATCATCAACATTAACAGAAAAATCTTTTTTTTTTTTTTTTTTGAGACAGAGTCTCGCTCTGTTGCCTGGGCTAGAGTGAGTGCCGTGGCATCAGCCTAGCTCACAGCAACCTCAAACTCCTGGGCTCAAGCGATCCTTCTGCCTCAGCCTCCCAAGGAGCTGGGACTACAGGCATGTGCCACCATGCCCAGCTAATTTTTTGTATATATTTTTAGTTGTCCAGCTAGTTCCTTTCTATTTTTAGTAGAGATGGAGTCTCACTCTTGCTCAGGCTGGTCTCAAACTCCTGAACTCAAATGATCCACCCGCCTCAGCCTCCCAGAGTGCTAGGATTACAGGCGTGAGCCACCACGCCCGGCCAGAAAAATTGTATTTTAAATATTTCACCAACTTCTTTATTGTCTCTATGCTTGTTTGAAGCCTGTGGGACTTAGGAATTTTTTTTTTTTGAGACAGTCTCACTCTGTTGCCCGGGCTAGAGTGCCGTGGCGTCAGCCTAGCGCGTAGCAACCTCAAACTCCCGGGCTAAAGCAATCCTCCTGCCTCAGCCTCCCGAGTAGCTGGGACTACAGGCACGCGCCACCATGCCTGGCTAATTTTTTCTATATATTTTTAGTTGTGCAGCTAATTTCTTTCCATTTTTAGTAGAGACGGGGTCTCTCTCTTGCTCAGGCTGGTCTTGAACTCCTAACCTCGAGCGATCCTCCTGCTTTGGCCTCGCAGAGTGCTAGGATTACAGGCGTGAGCCATCGCATCCGGCCTAGGAATTCCAAATTTAAAAAACACTCAAAACTATAAATAAACTGAGATAGGCATGCGCAGCTTCCTCTGGGTAGAAGGAAACCTTGTTGCTGCTGTCTCCGTCTCTCTCTTAGGCTCCTTGCCCTCAGCGTGGCCGCTCACCATCCACTCGGTTCTCACTCCTGTGATCAGAGCCAAACCCTCACAAACTCCTGATTCTGGGCGACAAATAGGTCCCCTGGTCAGGACATGCGACGACGTGTCGTCTTTGCTGTCCTGCGCCCTGCCCCTCGCCCGTCCTTGGTGACTGCCTTCCTTCTGGAAATGCTTCCTTGCCCTTGATGAAGCCAGCCTGTACACGCAGGGGTCACAGGTGCTGGCCTTGCGTGTTCAGGCACAAGGTCTTCTCCCATCTGCTGACCAGCTCCTTACTCCTCTCTCCCGTCAGCCCTTCCCTGAATGCTGCTGCCAGACCTCTCCGTCCCCAGCCTGGCCCTCTTTGTCTTGTGTCCCACGTGCCCAGGCATTTGTGAATGCCTGAGGACGCAGGTGTTTGCTCACAGCCTCTCCTTTGAGAGCGTGTGGAGGGCCTGCACGCTGCCCGTCCGGCCCGGGCAGAGGCCTTCTGTACATGTGCGCCAATGGCGGGACGGTGTCAGTGAGTCACCCAAAAATCATTTCTTTAGACAGGATCTCAGTCCGTCACCCAGGCTGGATTGCAGTGGTGTGATCATAGCTCACTGCAGCCTCGAAAAAAAGTTAAAATCCTGATGACAGCTTATAGTGTTAACCATTCAGAGCCCGAAACAGGTGCCATCTGTGGACACCATGATCCCCTCATAAACACTGGGAAGCCTCGGACCCCCGGCCCTGAGTGTCGTCCGGAGGCGGCAGGGAGGCTTTCCTGCGACCGAGGGTAGCGAGCCGGGTACCTTGAGGGGGTTTAGGAACCTCTCTCTAGTGAACCAATGGGCTGGCTCCTTCGGGTCTCAGAGTACCTGGCTGTCACCTCTGCCCTAGGCCTACAAGCACCTGGAGGAGATGCGCAAGAGAATTCCCTCTGCCAACATGTCCTACTACGTGAGCCAGCGCACCACGGACGCCGTGCTCCAGGGCCTTGGCCTCCCTCCCGCACGCATCATGCCCCAGCGGCTCCGCCACAACAGCATGGAGGACCCCCAGGAGGGGGACGAGGAGGTGGTGGAAGAGGTAGAAAATGACCCCTGATGGGCCCGGGCCCCTGGCCAGCCAGCCAGTGTCCTCCCGCTAGAAGCATCTTCTGGAATTTTCCAGTTGCCAATAGCAGCAAAGGCAGCTTTTTTGTTCCCCAAAACCCCTCGTGTGTTGGAATATGTAAGCAGAGCTGTAGCAGGACACAGGCCCAGCCGCCAGGGCCCAGAGGGAGCATGTTGAGAAGGGAAGAGTGTGTTTGTATTTTTAAACCATTCCTCTGGCATTCCTGCCTCCAGGCGCTCGGCAGCTCCTGCGGATTTTTGGATTAGTTCCTTTAAAGGCAGTTGGATTCGTCTTTCCCAGGATCTTCTCCCAACCACATACCGCAAAGCCTGAGAGACTTCTAAAGCTTCATGACGCGGCACCCAGAGGACTGGGGACACCTGCTACCCTGTTCCCCATGCCCCTCCCCGAGCCCATCTGGTGGTCACCTGGCAGTTCCCAGCTGGCCCACTGCACCCAGGACCACCCTGGCCCTCCTGTGACTCCAATAAAGTTCATTTTCTCAGGCCCAGGCTGTTCCTTCCGCGCATGGGCCCCTGGGCACTGCAGGCCCTGGCCGCGACCAGCAGTCAGAACCACAGCGAAGTCTGTGCTCGGGCATCTGCTGTTCTTTACTGTTCTGGGGACACAACATGTAAAGGCCACAGGGCTGTGCCCTTCCTGCTGGCTCCCGCCATCCTCCCCTCACTGGAGGGGTCAGCTCCTGCCAACGCCCCCAGCCCAGCACTCATTCAGGTTGCCATGTGCCGCGATGCCAGTGCCCAGGCCCTTGTGCATTTTCAGCCCAACACTCAGACTTGCCAGGCTAAAAATCGCGGTGGGGGTGCAGGTGGGGGCCACGGGCCTTCCTGCGTCTGCACAGTCGGCACCGGCTGCGGCTGCAGACCTGGCCGCACCGCAAAGCCCCGACGTTTGCCCAGTTCCTCCGCTGGCTCCTCGGCCGCCTGTTTGGGGCCCCCTGCGCTGGGGAAAGGCGCAGGGCACTAAGGCGCAGGTGGGAGGAGCTTGTCCTTGAGTCTCTCCAGAAGCAGCAGAGCCTTCAGTGCCAGCACCCTGCAGTCCTCATCCGGGTCCTTCTCGGCCACGTCTGCCGAAGGTAAGAGTGAACACTGAACGTGAGGCAGCGTCACGGGGCCAGCTGTTTGCTCTTTCCTTTCCTCTGAAGTCTTCCTAAATGAGCCACCTGCCAGGCCTTGGGCATGTGGCACCAGCACCCTCACCAAGGCCCCATCTCAGATGCCGGCAAGGGGTGCACCACCACGTCCCTGTGCGTGAGCAACCCCCTTGCCCCTGGGGCTGGGAGCCTGGGCCAGGGGGCCGGGTAACAGGGACACCCTCCCCTGCGGGACACGTGGGGCATCCCACCCACCGCAGCAGCACCCTGGGAGAAAACCAGCCCGAAGACAGAGGCAGGATCGTCCCTGGGCCTGGCACTGCTGCGAGTCACACACAGGTGAGCAGGTGCACAGCCCTCACCCTGCCTCACCTGACTCGAGTGGGGGCAGGGGTCTGCACAGGAGCCTGGGACTCTCCCCAAGGCCCTGCAGCTGGGCCGCACGTAGAGAGCAGTGACCGTGCTGCTGGTGGGGGAGGGGCTGCCCAGCCCGGGAGCACGCAGGGCCCACTCTGGCCCAGAGGGTCAAGCTACAGCAGCACCACGGTGCTGAGTCACAGAGGCAGGGGACCCAGGACCCCACAGAGGCAGGGTCAGGAGGTGACCCCACCCATGGAGGCAGCCAGGGAGGTGGGCCTCTGGGGTCTGGAGTCCTGCACTGCCACACTCAGGGTGGCACCCAATCTCCGGCTATCCCCACCACGCCAGGGCCCTCACCAAGGTCTCCTAGAGCCTGGCAAGCCACCGGAAGCTCCACTAGTGGGGGTTACCCCCACACTCCTCACAATGTGCGAGGGGCACCTGGAGACCCTCGGGGGAGTCCGTGCTACGAGCGTCTCGTGCTCAGCCACGGCGCTGCCCTGACACAGCGGACAAGGCTGCACTGGCCAGACCCCCCTGCCTGCCCTGAGCTTCGGTGACTGCTGAGGACCAGGTGCTTCTGTCGCCACAAGCTCCTCCCCCGACTGCTGTGACGCAAGTGCTGAGTCCCTGGGGAAACAGGTGGCCCGTGGCCGGAGGAGTGTGGCAGCCCTGCCCCCCACGCTGGGGGCTCCCCACACAGCCACGGAGGGAACTGTCATCCTCGATGCAGCAGGACGGTCCTGGCAGGTCAGTGCCAGCTGAGGAGGGAGCTGGATGGCTCCAAGGGGACGTCACCTGAGGAGCCCTCACTCCCCCTTAAAAAAAGGACCCCCCAGGCACTGTCCCGCTTCTCAGAGACACGGGCTCTGGCGGTAAGATGTGTGTGCACTCAGCCACCACCCTAAGCACAGGGATGTGGGACAGGGAGCCCGTCAGTCCCACGCTCTGCTCCTCTCCCCAGTCCCCGGTGGCTCCACGGGAAATGCCCGTCACAGCCGACGAGCTCGGCAGCCGCTCGAGCAGATGAGCAGGACTGCGCCCAGCAAGAGCCCACGCCCAGGCGGGGAGACAGCTGGGGCAGAGCAGACACCAGCCATCCCCACGCGAGGATGACCTCACCCCAAGGATCCCACCAGCGTCCCCAGCACAGGTGCCTGCAGCACAAGTGCCTGAAAAGGAGCCGGCATCGCCCAGGACCGTCCTGACACACGCGGAGTCGGGGTCAGTGAAAGCACAGAGGGGTACAGGCCAACCGGGGCTTCAAAAGCCACGAGACGACAAAAGGCACCAGGGAGGGCGGCAGCTCGGGCTGCATAGGGGCCCCGCTGGGTCCCGGGTCAGGGCTGAAGGGAAGAACAGGGCCAGTACTAGGGCAGCCAGGCTGGACGTTCTCTCCGCGTGGGGTCCTGAGGGGGTCACAGTGGCCTGTCCTTAGGCCCAGCTCAAGGACCCGGGGTGAAGGGTCACAACATCCGCAACTGACTTTACAAAGAACATATATGGCTGGGCGTGGTGGCGCCTGCAGTCCCAGCTACCCGGGAGGCTGAGGCAGGAGGATCCCTTGAGCCCAGGAGTTTGAGGCTGCTGTGAGCCGTGGTGACGCCACGGCACTCCAGCCTGCAAGACAGAGTGAGACTCTGCCTCTGAAAACAAAAACTAAATAAACAAAATAAAAATTAAAAATAAAAAAGAGAACACATTCAGGAGGAGCACAGTGGCCAAACGCTCCAGGGGTGAGCCTGGGGGCAGGCGCCGGGCGCCCACTCCATGGTCCTCAGAGCCCGTCGGAACTTGGGGTTCGGGAAGGAACACAGTGGGGGCACCTGTCTTCAGGTTCCGCTGCAGGGCTCCCAAAGTGGCCGTGACAAGAACCGCCTCCCCTGCCCCCCACACTGAGGCCGCCACAAGCCTGTCGGCACCAAGGAGGGATGTGCCCGTGCGGACGGGCCGCGCGCAGGAGCTGTTCGGCGCCAGACGCCCCCGCCTGCCTCACGGACGCAGCCAGGGGCACACGCACCTGCCAGCCAGGACCTGGCCTCCAGCAGCTCGTCCGGCAGGTCCTCCAGCAGCCTCTGGGCAGGTACGCTGAGCAGGACGGAGGACGCGGCAGACAGCAGGCCCCGGCGCACGTAGCTGCCGAGCAAGGAGGCGGGAGGCTGAGCCCCTTTGGTCCCCGCCCGGCCCCCGCCCAGCACATTTCCTGTTTAGGAAGCGCCAGGTCCAGCCGCCTGCCAGCTGCCTCGAGGCTCCCTGTGGCCTCAGCGATGACACCTATGCGTCCCCGAGACCCACCCTGCCCAGCCCCTCAGGCCACTCACGCGTCGACGTGGAAGCGAAGGGCCCACACGAAGTCCAGCAGGGCCTTGCCCATGGGCACAGCCACCTGGGGGCCGGCACAGGAGCGGTAGGCGGGGGTCCTCCGCGCCCATCCCCACCCCCAGCAACCGCACGGTGCGAGGGCGAGGGACGTTCCGCTGCCCTGCGGAGCCTCATGCAGGCAGCCCCTCCCTCAGACACCTGTCCCCGGGACCAGGGGAGGCCTCGCCGTGCCCAGTGCCAAGTCCCCTCCCAGCTCACCGAGGTATTGACGGCCAGGTACATCATGGCCCCTAGGGTGTGAGTCAGTCTCCCAAGAACCAACTGGTCATCTCCCAACAGGTCGAAGGTCACCAGAGGCCTGCAACACAGAATTGAGCAAAGGGTGCAGCGCGGGCACCTCGGGGCGGGCTCCCCACTTCCTGGGCCACCAAGGGAGACCCTGGGAAGATCCACAAAGCCTCTCCTGCATTCAGCACCCTGAGCCCACGTGGCACCAAGAGAGCCATGGGAGGTGTTTCCAGATGCCCGGTCACTGCAGGACGGCCTGGCATGGCCCAGCCAAGGCCCCCACCCCGCCACGCTGCCACCCACGAGCCGCACACCCGGAGCTGGGGGCCCAGGCTGGGTGAGGGCAGCGTCTGCCAGCACATGCCACATCAGCCCCACCGTGCACCAGACATCTGGGAACACAGAGTGACAATGAAAACCTCACCACAGAGCTCAAGGCAGACGGAACTTGGCGGAACATTCTGAGTCATTTAAGTTAAGCTTACAAAAAAACCATGGTGAAGGTCATGACCCCAGCTCATGCCCCAAACCCCACTGGACCCCACCCTGGGAAACTTGTCCACAGGGTGTGTCGGGGCTCCTGTTCCCCAAAGCCGCAGGCCTGTGGAAACCCACTCACCTGTCGAAGCGCTGAATGAGGGGAAAGAAGAAGTAGCCGGCCACGGAGCTGAACACATTGGGACCACCCGCGGGTCCCAGCCGGGGGGCGCCCTGCCAACACCACATGGCGCTCAGGGAGGTGCACGGCCAGCAGCGAGCGGCCCTCCCGCCCACGCAGGACGGGCAAAGCCGCGCAGCCCCCAGGCCCTGTGCCAACGGCGACAGGACTCCGGCTCCCTCGGCCCAGACCAGGGATCCCAGCCTCACACACGGACGTTCAGGGCTGGATAACGCCGCGGTGGGGGCTGCCCTGCAAGCTGCACGACACCGAGCAGCCTCCCTGCCCCCCCCCCCCCGCCCCCGCCCCCGCCCAGCCACAGCCAGAAGTCTCCAGACATCCCGCAGTGGGGCAAGACCACTCTGGGCAGAGACAGGCCCTGGTGACACAGCACCCGCGGGTCATCCGCTTCTGAGCTGGATCCGGGACCAGTCTGACTCCGCCGTGCACTGCCACATTCCTCGGTTTGTGCCATGACCCTCCCTTCAAGGCCACCGGTGCTGGTGCCGCCCGCCCCCTGGAGCAAACTGGCCGCACACAGTGTCGCGAGGCTGACCTTGGAGAACCGCCGGGTCTTGCTTCTGATCCGCTCCTCCACCACCACCCGCCAGTCGGGAGCCGCGGTGCCGCCAGGCTGGGAGGCGGCCAGGGGCGGCGAGCTGCAGGCGCCAGGACGAGGGCGGCCGTCCTGCAGAGCCCTCCCGAGGCAGCCAGGCCGCGACAGCTCCTGGGCAGCCAGGGTCAGGACCTGGAGGGGTGGAGACACCCGGGCAGTCCCGTCGTTGTGGGGACAAATGACACTCCTAAGTTACCCACCAAGCATGCGCAGCCTCAGTGAACGCAAGTGCTGCGGGACAGGGCCCAGGTGGCTGCCCCCAGACACGTCTGCCAAGGAAGCCAGACACAAGGCCACGTGCACGTGACTCCATTTCCCCGAAACGTCCAGGGTAGGCAAGTCCAAGACAGGACACGGGCTGGGCGGGGCTTCCCTGCGGGGCCGCGGAAACGCTCCGGAGCAGACAGGTGAGAGCACCAAACGCTGCCGAACTGTTCCCTTAAAAATGGCAAGTTCTTTCTGATGCCCTCTGGGTCCTTTTTGTTTTATTGTGGCAAAATATCGCATTTACTATTTTAACCATTTAAAAATGTACATTTCCATGGTGTTAATGAGTATATTCGTGTTGGGCAACCACCAGCAGCACCGGCCTCCAGAACTCTTCCATCTTCCCAAATCGAAGCTCTTCCCGGTCACTCCCGCCCCCCCCCCGCCCTGCTGGCTCCACGGCCCTGACGCCCGCGACAGTCCACGCAAATGCAACCCGATGATACGCTGGCCTTTGAGACTGGCTCGAGCACGTGTCCATGGGTTATCCGTGTTGTAGCACGTATCAGAATTTCACATTTTTTACAGCTGAATATCCCACAATTTATCCCAAAATGGTGTAATTTTATGATGTGTGAATTATATCAGTAAAACTGTTACTTTAAAAAACAAAAGAACTCAGCTGTCGAGCCCAACTCTGCCACCGCTAAGTGTGATCTGCTGTCACACGCAGCAGGCAGAGGCCCGTCCAAGCCTCTCGGGTCCAGCGCCAAGGGGACTCCTGGACAGAGGCCCAGGGACACTTACGTCCAAGATGTCCATGCGCTGCCGGAGGCTGTAGTTCAGGGCGTAGAACTGCGAGGTCAGATACTCGGCTACCTGAGTGCGCAAAGGAAGCCACTAGGACCCCACAGGCCACGCGGGGCTGCCCTCGAGCACCAGGCAGACCCTCAAGTGCTCCCCGCTGCGCCTGCCCTGGCCAGGGCACTGGGCTCACCCTGGCTGGGTCCGTGACAGTGACGGCCACCAGGGCTCTCTGACGCAGCCCCTCAAATCCCGCCACATAGGTCCTCTCCTCCAAGTGCAGCAGCACCTTGGCCAGCTCCACGCTCACCTGCACGCGGGGTAGGAATCGGGATGCCTGCAGCCCCGGCCACCTGCCCCGGCCACCTGGCCCCCCAGCAGAAATAGCAGCCACCGAATCACACACCAGCCAGACACCACCCCCCCGGGACCCAGGACGCAGACGGTGCAGGGGCAGCAGCCACTGCAGCCCTCCCAACCTCCCCCGCTCACCTCGCGGGCGGCCTCAGGACTCCGGCAGACCAGGCCCTCCAGGGCCCGCAGGGCCGCCGCCCAGCGCTCCCCGTCCTCAGACGTGGTCAGGGCTGCACAGAACCGACAGGCCTTGGTCCCTCTCAGCGCTGACCCTGAGCCAGGTGCCAGCAGCCACACCTGCTGTCCTGCCGAGGGCTTCCTGGCAGCCCCCAGTGTCAGGACGAGGGCTGTCCAGGGCTGGGACCGCCCCACGGAGCAGACAGCAAGGCCCACCTGGGCCCACACCCACCTTCCACACAGTCGCGGACATATGCGGGCGCCTTGCCGCTCTTGAGCTCTCTGTCCCCCGACATGTCGTAGGGGACAAACTCATCGTCACTGGGGAAGGAACAAAGTGGACACAGAAGCGTCCACGGCCCATGAGAAGCAGCCCCCAGAGCTGGCTCAGTGTCCCCTCCTCCCTCCCGAAAATGCGCACGTTCACACCCAGGTCCCTGCGGCCCTCGGGAGGCGCCGAGGGGCGGCAGGGGCAGGAGCTGCGGCACTCACGCAGACTGAAGAGGAAGAGAATGCAGTGGGCCGACCCAGCGTGCAGTGGAGGCCGAGGTGCCCACCCGCAGGGGAGCGGGCAGCCGGGGCTACCGGGTCAGGGAGTCCCGCCCCTACCTGTCCAGTTCTGAGTCAGAGCCCTCGGGCGGTGCCTGGGGGACACCGCTGTCCACGGCCTCTGCAGGGGTCTCCGCGGGGGTCTCTGCAGGGGCTGGAGCCAGGGAGGGGCTTCTGGGAAACAGAAAGAACAAACCCTTCCAGGCCCCCTCGAGCACCCGGTCTCAGAACCTGCTTGTCCCTCGGAATCGCTCTCCCCGCCCCCGCCCTTTAGCTCCTGTCCTGGCCCCTGGATGTCGGATGCCCAGCGCATACGGACGGGGGGCCAGGGGCACGCAGACCCTCACCCCGCCTCCAAGACGCCGTCGCCTGCCGGCCGGGGGGTGGCTAAGGCCCGCATCTCCAGGCTCAGCTCGTCCTCTTCATACTGCAGGCGCAGACAACCGGGTCAGTGACACCCACCGGCGGCACCTCCCCAAGGAGACAGAGGCACAGCCGGCCCTCGCAGCCCAGCCTCTCCCGTGGCACAGCCGCGGACAGCCGGTCGCCTTCCAAAAGTAGCTTTCTAAGTGTCCACTCGGGCTGAGGGCGGCACAGGTGTGCACAGGTGTGCTGAGGGCCAGACGGGTCCCCCAGGGGCTTGGCGGGCAGGGGAGGGGACACACCCCAGGCAACTGCTCCCTCCACCCACAACCTCGCCTGGATCCCTGTCTGGACGAGTCTGTGGACACCTCCAGGGCATCTGCTCCAGGGGATCAAGCGCTCGGCCCTGACCCGCCTGACCCCCCAGGAGCTGAGGGCCACACCTGCGACCCCCAAGCCTCGGCCCTCAGCATGGCCAACGCCGAGGCTCTGTGAGGCTGGACCCCAGGAAGCTGAGGCAATGTCAGGGCTGGACTGACAACCTCTCGGGAGACCCGGGCCAGCCACGCGGAGGGGACGTGGAGGGGACAGCCCCACTCACCTGGAACCTCAGGGGAGGCCCCTCGGCGTGGAGGCGGGCGCTGACAACCTCGGCCACGATCATGCCCAGGCGGCGCACGGCGGGCAGGCTGCTGTCAAGGCGGCACTTCACGCCCGCCATCATGCCGGCCAGCAGTTCTGGAAGCACCAGACACGCACCCTGAGCACCTCGGGGCGCCCGGGGCCAGGGGCGCCCGAGCCGCCTGCTCACCGTCCCGGCTGTCCCGCAGCTCCGCGTCCCCCAGCTGCGCCAGGCAGATGAGCACGGCCTTGCTGACGTAGCGCTGCTGCGGCAGGGGTGTGTGCCGGATGGCGCTGCTGCTGCCCCACGTGTCCAGCAGCTCCTTCAGCACCTGCGGGCGGCACGGCCCAGGACCACGTGGGCTTGGCGCCTGGCTCTCCTCGCCAGCACCAGGCCGAGGG
>CM052448.1:827148-858024 GCA_028533085.1 Varecia variegata | reverse complement strand
CAGTGTGCCCGGCTCTGGCCTCACGCCCACCTGCCCTGCCCTGTGCCACAGCCTGAGACACCCACCGCGCCCTGACAGCCGGCCAGCCTCAGGGCAGAGCCTGGCACCAGGACACAGGGACAGCAGCAGCCACGTGCTGGGGAACACACAGCCTGGGTCCGGACCTATCAACCTGGGCACAGAGCACAGCTGGTGAGGGCGGCTTCTGGGGGTTGGGAGGGTTAGGGGACGTGTGACACACTGGGCTAGACCCGGCACCGTAGGGCCACCAACGGGCAGGACGGACCCACGGCTGCGTTGACTCCTGCAGGCTGCCGAATCACAGCGACACGTCCCGGGCCACAGACACCGCTCTGAGCGCACTTTCGTGGCCACTCTGTGACGGGGCAGCCCCGCCACGCCCCTGCCCGCGTTCTCACCGTGAGTCGGTACTGCAGGAACAGAAGCTTCCGGGTCAGCACAAACTGGGCTTTCTTGCTCTTCACCACCAGGTTCCCCAGCAGCCGAGACAGGACGTCGGGCCTACGAGGTGGAGTCCGGAGGGGCCGGAGTCACGAGCCGCGGCAGGGGCAGGCGGAGGGGAGTGGAAAGCACGAACCCAGACGTGGCAGAGCCAGGATGGACACTGGGCCCTGCCGCCTGCTGGCCGCGAGCCTTGGGGCCAGTCCTCAGACGTCTCGGGCGGCCTTAACCCTTCCTTCTGCAGAGCCTGAATGCAGAAACCCCGAGAGGCTGGACCCCAGCTGTGAGGCGTCAGCGCAGACGGCATCCTGGCCCGGCTCTGACCAAGTCCAAGGTGAACTCAACCTATTCTGTAAAAGGCTGGAAAGTAAACGTTCTAGGTTTATAGGCCACACGGTTTCTGCGGCAACCGCTCACTCCTGCCGACGTAGCCAAAAGCAGCCAGAGCACAGCCATGTCCAGCGGACCTGTATTCACAGCCTGAGCAAGAACGAGACCCCGTCTCTACTAGAAATAGAAAAAACTAGCCGGGCATGGTGGCACAGGCCTGTAGTCCCAGCTACTCGGGAGGCTGAGGCAGGAGGATCACTTGAGCCCAGGAGTTTGAGCTGTGGTGATGCCATTGCACTCTTGCCTGGGTGACAGAAAAAGACCCTGTCTCAAAATAAAATAAAATAAAATAAAATAAAATAAAATAAAATAAAATAAAAAGGAATTACACAGGTGGTCACCACTGGCACCTGCACTTCCCCACCAGTTCGATAGCCATCCTGAAGCAGCAAGTTAGGGGGGACTGGCCACCAGGCTGGGGGGGGCCGTCACACCCTGGGGCACCAACACGGGGTACTGGCTGCAGCCTGGCGCCCAGGAAAAGTAGCACAAAGGAACGGCAGCCTCAGGAGAGTCTGGCCCACCCCCCAGAGGGAGCGTCGGCCGCGGGAAGAGAGCCGGGCTGCTTACCCTGGAGCGGCCTCCACGAACCCCGTCAGCACGGCCTCCATGGCCCGGTCCGGCACTTGTTCCACCAGGCGCCAGCAGACCCGCTGCCACAGGCAGCTGCCCTCGGTGAGCGCGGTCAGCCCAGGCACCAGCACGCCCAGGGTCTCCTCTGAGGGGCACACGGGGGCCTGAGCCTCAGGAGCGGCACCTGCCCCGGCACCCGGGGTGCGTCCAGGGAGCCCCACTGGCTCCCCAGTTGGCACAGCCCAGCCCCGACCCGAGGGGCCCAGGACAGCTGGCGCCACTGACCCAGCGAGGGGGCCCGTGGGGCATCGGGGCCAGGGGGATTCTCGACTGTGCACACGACAGCCGACGGGATGGTCGGGGTGGGGAGAGGGCGGAAAGCTCTGCCCTACTCACGCTGTCTCCCGTGGACACAGACTTTCCCCAGGACTTGAGATACAAAGGAGACGGAGCAGTCCAAGCCACCTGGGACAGAAAGCAGGACCCCTTTTACAGGCAACAGCGTAACACGACAGCTGACCCAGTGCAGACGGACGGGCATCCACGCCGTGCAGGTCAGTCCAATTCCAACCGCTGTCTGCGTGTCAACAGGGCTGATTTTAACTGGAAGAGCCATCCGTGACGGTTTAAAACGCAACACACATATTAGGTCACTTAATGGTCACGATGATCCTACAAAGTCAGGATAAGGATAACGTCACCAAATAGGAAGAGGAGGACTGAGGGGACCCGGCCGCTGTCGGTCGGCCACGTGGGGTGGGCCTGGGAGTGCGGAGCGCCACCCGCAGGGAAGGGACACACGCCACGTCTGTGAAGTGAGCCTTGCGGAACATGGGGAGCTGGGGAGCGGGCCAGGGGCGCAGGGCCGCTGAGGCTGACGGGCGGACAGCCACGGAGCCACGCGTGGGGGCGCAGCACGAGCAACCAGGGAGGGGCGCGTAGGTCAGGTGAGATGAACCCAAGGCGACCACTGCGGGCGTGAGGGAGACGCGCTCCACGTATATTCTAGGTGGATCCCAAAGCTCAAGGCGCCAGCCAGCGCACAGCAGCAGCTCCGGGCCAGAGCTACAGCCCGGAAAGACGGAGGGAGCTCGGGAGGTCACTGCCAGCACCCAGGTGAGACGAGGTGGCTTGGGCAGGTGGGGGCCATGCAGGACTCGAGGGGCCTCCCGGGAGCTGGGCCTGAGCACTGGGAGGAGTTGGCGAGAACAAGGTGGGAGTGCCCCATGGAGCAGGCCTGGGGACAGCCGGGCCAGGGCCACACGAGCTGCCCCTGGGGCGTCTCTCGGCCTGTGCAGAGCTGGCGAAAGGCACAGAGGAGCCGCCCTGCAGGAGGAGGGGCTGCGCCGGCAGGTCCAGGGCCCAGCAGCCCCTCCCACGCGGCACCCACGTTCCCCACTCCCGACACACAACTGGGAGCCACTGTTTTATCTTTTTGTTTTTTTTTTTTTTTTTTGAGACAGGGTCTTTCTCTGTCACCAGGCTAGAGTGCAGTGACGTCATCACAGCTCACAGCAACCTCAAACTCCTGGGCTCAAGCGACCCTCCTGCCTCAGCCTCCCGGAGTGCTGGGACCACAGGCGCCACTGGAACCAGCCAGGAGCCCCCTTTCTGATGCCCCAGTGAAGACAGAGCTGACCTAAACCGCCAGGCAGGGCTTTGTGGCTGATGGACAGGCGAGCGAGAGGCCACGGCACCCGCCCACGCAGGGCGGCCTCCACCCTGCTGTCCGGTACACGTGCAGCAGACGAAGGCCAGTGAGACAGACCCAAGGCAGCCAGGGGACGGGACCCCAGCCAAGAACAAAGACGAGCCTCCCGCCGTCAGAGCGAAGGACCTTCCTGCAGACGCCCAGCGAGGGGCAGGGGGTGGCAAACCCCATCCTGATGACTTCACCAAATGTCCCCAAGAACCGAAGGGGTCAAGGGTCAGGCCCACCTGCCAACGTCAAAAGCCAGGAAGGATGAAACTTCAGCATGTGGTCACCGCTGTCCAAGACGGGATGTCACCTGACCTAATAGCACCACCCAGAGACTACAAAGACCCTGGAAACCGTGAGACACCAGAGAGGGAAGGGGGGATGACAGCCCGAGAAGATGGGTTGGAAGAGGGACACCGAGGCAGGGCCTTACCTCGGAGAGAGTCCACGACGGCCTGCAGCACCCGGACAGCCTCCTTGCCGAGCAGAGGGAAGTAGTTCTGCGGGAGGAACTCGGCCAGGTTCCCCCGCTGCAGACAGTTGCCCAGGCGATCGGGCAAGCCCACCACCCTGCTGAGCAGCGTCTCGCGGAGCAGGGGGAAGCCGGGCGATGTCTGCTGCCGACACTGTGCCTCCATCAGAGCCGCCATCCTGCCTGCCCTCAGGAATGCAGCCAGCAGCTGTGCCATTCTCATCAGACGGAAGCTGGGGCTGAACACACGGGAGTGTTGGGCGGAGCCTCGAAGCCCCTCCCTCGTCGCACCCCCTTGTAGCCACAAGGACTCCCAGCAGCCCATTAAACAGGCAGACCCACCAACTGAATTGGCATTTATGTCCGAACTCATTAGAAGAAAAACCTTTTTCATAAGCTTTGGTGCTGGTTACAAACGAAAGAAGAAAGAAAGAGCCTTTTAATTCCACTCCTAAACCACCTCAATCACTAGTGGGGTGTGAGAGCTAGCCACACACACACACACACACACACACACACACACACACACACACGGCTCCCCCAGCTGGAGTCACACTGGAGGCTCTGCCGCCCTCCTGCTCCAGGCCGACTGTAGCTCAGCGCTCACTGTTTCTCACCGCAACCTCTAAAACCCAGCTCCTCAAAAACACGGCATCCTCGCAGGGACCACAGTGATCTGATGTTGGATCTGGGAGCCACCTGGAGCCAGGAGTCCACATCAGACACCTGTCGGCTGCGCTGTGCTTCCCTGAAACCTGCAGTGTCCTGAGGAGCCCTGAGAGTTTACTGCAGGGCCCAGGGGCCTCACTGCAGGGCTGGGAACCAGAGTGGCAGAAAGGGCCCCAGGAAGACGGCACGTGCCAACTGCCTGCCCAGCTCACTGGGGCCCCTGGGATGTGGACACTCCCACTCCTGTCCTTCTCCCACACGGCAGGACAGAGGACACAGCGTGCGACAGGGAGACAGCAAGGTCCTTCCCACCGCAGAGGAGAGGGACACAAATCGCTTTTACATTCGGGCATTCAGCTGTTTACTGTCAACCCCAGCACCTTTTTTTTTTTTTTTTTTTTTTTTTGAGACAGAGTCTCGCTTTGTTGCCCGGGCTAGAGTGAGTGCCGTGGCATCAGCCTAGCTCACAGCAACCTCAAACTCCTGGGCTTAAGTGATCCTCCTGCCTCAGCCTCCCAAGTAGCTGGGACTACAGGCATGCGCCACCATGCCCAGCTAATTTTTTCTATGTATATTTTTAGCTGTCCAGATAACTTCTTTCTATTTTTAGTAGAGACGGGGTCTCGCTCTTGCTCAGGCTGGTCTCGAACTCATGACCTTGAGCGATCCACCCGCCTCGGCCTCCCAGAGTGCTAGGATTACAGGCGTGAACCTTTTAGGACGCTGAACTCACGGAATTTAGAGAACCTGTTGGCTCACAGTCCTACAGAGGTCACAACAACCCCTGCTCAGCCCAGCACCACTCACCCTGCAGTGCCCTCCATGGACTCCATCAGCACCAGGAAGGCTTGGTCAGCTGGGCCCTCCAGGAAGAAGCTGGCCCACAGCTCCTCCAGCCGGCCATCCGGCAACAGCTCCAGCCAGCCGGGCCTCAGCACGCCGGCCAGACATCTGAGAACCGCAGAGAAGTGCACTGTGGCAAACTCCTCCTTCTCCCTGGGGAGGGCTGGGCTCTCCGTGTCACTAAGATACCGCTTCAGGGACCCCAGAGTGGAGAAGATGTGGCCACCATCCTCAGATGAGGAAAGGGTGTGCACGGCCTCCTGGACAGCGAGTCGGACCTCGGAGCAGGCAGGATCCATCCTGCAGCACAGGCCTGGATGCACGGGAAAAAGCACGCGTGAGAAGGCCCAGAAGCTTTGGCAGGAACGCGACTCAGTCCAGGGGTCCCGGAGCCCTTCTTCACGCACACTCAGGACCCCACCTCCGGCCGCACAGGGAGCTCCCTGGGGACCCGGCCCTGTCCTCAGCTGCTCCCTGCCCCTCTCCTTCCCTGCAGCGTCTGACACCTTCCACCAAGAGTCGGCTCCTGGGCCCGCGCCCCCCGGGGACAACTGAGAGTGGTCACAACCGGGGGTGCCACTGGCCAGCGTCGCTGGCAAACACCTCAGAACCGATGTCAGCAGCGCCCACGTGGGAACCCGGTCCGGCGTCACCGGCCAGCGCCAGCCCGGAGCGGTGACCTGCGACCCGGGCCGCTCGCGGGGAACGCGGGTTCCGGAGCCACGAGACCCGACCCGACCCGACCCGGACCAACCCGGCCCGGCTCCCAAGGGGCCGCGCGCTCTCGGGCCCCGCTCGCCGCCGATTCGCCACGGCCGCCGCGGCCCCGGACCGAGTTCTCTGGGGGCCCAGCGGGCGGCCCGAGCACGAGCTCCGAGGAGCGGGCGCAGCCGCTTCGGGCCTTGCGGAGCCTCCGGGACCGGTTCCCGCCGCCGCTCGCCGCTAACCTGCCGAGCACGCGCGGCTGCGCCTGCGCCGGAGGGCGGGCCGGGACCAGACGGGGGCGGGGCGGGGGCGGGGCCTTCCCTCCCCACGTGGTGCGGGCCGTTCCCGCGGCGCCCGCCGTGCTCGGCCTCGCCGCTCCCCTCGGTCCGCCCCCCGCGGGTGACGTCATCCGCCCCGCCCTCTGCGTCAAGGAGGCGGGGCCAGGGAGTGAGAGCCGAGTCCGACACGCCCCCGCCAGGTGCCTGAGGCTGTGGACGCGAGCTGAAATTGAACAAAATTGTAAACCGGGCCGCGCGCGGTGGTTCACGCCTGTCGTCCCAGCGCTCTGGGAGGCCGAGGTGGGAGGATCGCTTGGGGTCAGGAGTTCGAGACCAGCCTGAGCAAGAGGACCCCCCCCTACTAAAAATAGAAAAATTAACGGAGCTTGGTAGCGCGCACCTGTAGTGCCAGCTACTGGGGGGTGGGGGGAGACTGAGGCAGAGGATGGCTTGAGCCCAGGAGTTGGAGGCTGCAGTGAGCTATGATGACGCCACTGCACTCCAGCCCGGGTGCCAGAGCAAGACCCTGTCTCAAAAAAACCAAAAAAAAAAAACCCGAAATGAGAAGTAGCGTGCAGTGGGGGTGTTATTTTAGGTAAGGTGAGGCCTCTGAAAGGGAGACACTTGAGCAGAGCCCTAAACGTGGTGAATACCTAAGAGTATACCCGGTGGCAGCGGAAACCTGCAGTGCACATGCCTCAGGCCACAGGTGTGGCCTGGGAGGTGGAGCTGGGGGTAGACAGGCGGCCACAGCCCTGGAAGGCCCAGCTGGGACTGCGGATTCTGCAGTGCAGTAGGCAGCTCCCGGAGGGGTTGAGGAATGGGTGTCAGGATCTAACCTTCCCTAACAGTCCACGCTGGGCGCAGTTAGGAGAACAGAGGGTGGGGCAGCCTCAGCACAGTGAGCCCAGCTGGGCAGACGGAAGGATGGGCTCGGAAAAGAGTGAGAGTGTTGAGAAGCCACTAAACTCGGGGTGTTTCTTTGGAGGCAGAGCTGATGGATTGGGTGCAGGGTGTGATAACAGGAGGACAAGACCTTCCTGGGACTCTGCAGGCGTCCCCCTATCCCGGGAACTGCCCCCAGTCCACTGCTAGGCTAAAGCCCTCCCCAGCGCCCACGGCAACTCCATTCCTCCTTTACCTGCTATTGTCCTGAAGCCCGACATCCGGTAACTTCCCAGCAAAGGGTCCAGGGAAGATCACTTCTTAAGCCTTTGCATGTCTGGAAGTGTCCTTGTTCTCGCTCCTGATTGACTCACACAGGAGCCAGAAGCACAACTGTAGACGGAAGCGGCAAGGTTTGCTTCTCAGTCTCTGGCACCCAGCACTGCTGTTGAGAGGCAGCTCTGGGGAAAGGCTCAATCCCGCCCACGTGACCAGGCTTTTCTCTGGGTGCTTTTAGCATCTTCTCGCGTCTGTGGTGTTCTGACCTGACGAGATGAGGCTTGGGCCCATGCCGTCTCGGGACTGGTGGATGCCCTTGTAGGGGACACCTCATGATTATCTTAGCACCACAGACTGGGTGACTTAAAACAACAGAATTTACCCGATCACAGTTCTGGAGGCCCGAGGTCTGAGCGCAAGCGTCACGCTCCTCCCGGGCTCGAGGGAAGCGTCCTACTGTGTCTCTTCCAGTTTCTGGGGCTCCAGGTGTTCCTCGTGGCAGCGTCACTCCAGACTCCACCTCTGTCTCCACATGGCCTTCTCCTCTGCGTCTCCCCTCCGTCTCTTGTAAGAACACTTGTCATTGGCTTTAGGGCCCACCTGGATAATCCAGGATGACCTCATCTCAAAATCCTCAATTATACCGGCAAAGACCCTTTTCCCAGGTAAGACCCTTTTATCACAGGTACCCAGGTTAGGACTTAGACAAATCTTTTTGGGAGGCACCATTCAACCTGCTACAAAACTGTGCCCAAAAATGAATAAATTAGGTGGCTTCCAATCACAATTCCATTGCCTTGCGGGGGTGGGGAGGGAGAGAGCACACGCTCCTCGCGGGCCTGGATGCCGGAGGCCAGCGCAGACCTGGCTCTGTTGACCTCCCAGCCCCAGTCGGGTTCCCTGTCCTGCTCCAGCTTCTGGGGACCATGAATCCATGTGCTCCTGTTAAAGCCATAGCCTCCTCTCTGCCTGTGAGCCAACCAGACGAGGGCTCGCACCCTGTGGAACAATTCTCCAAAGATAATGTTTGCATCTGTTTTAAACTTGTCTCCTTGGGAACCTCCAATTCTCAGAGCCTGTGGCTTGAAGGCAGATGCTTTTCATCGAGGTGGCAGGAAGCACCTGACATCCAGCCAGGGCCCAAGAAGGAAAATCGCTCAGCCAGAGAGCTGGGAGAGGCGTAGGATGAGACGATGCCTGAGGCCGCCGCCACCACTTTCTCCTGCGTTCCGGCGGGAGACAGCGGGAGCCTCGTCATCCCTCAGGATGGGTTGCTCTGGGAGGAAGACCCTGTCTTTCTTCCTTATTTTTGTGCCTGTTTATCTACATGGGGCTTCATTGCAGGAAGCCAGGCCAGCAGGGCCAAGAAAACCATTTTTTGAGAGGCTGCGTAGACTAGAAGAGCAGGCAAGTATACCCAGGACTTGGGGCAGTTGGTATTTTAAACTGCAACAGACGAAGGACAGATGTTGCAGAAACAGCAGTAAACGGCAGAGCGTGGTGGAAATAAACGTGGCCTTTGCGGTTCTGTCAGCTCACGCATTTCACCCATTTCTAACCATAGTTGGAAACCAGGGAAGAAGTTTGCTGGGCTGTGCTCTGGGGACGAGCCAGGTGGCGTGTGAGGGTTGAGTGGGGCCAGAAGGCCGGACGGGATCTGCAAGGCCCAAGGGGCACAGCTGGGGGTCTGGGGGTCCTGGGGGCCGAGGGGCCAGGCAGCATCGTTGGGCACGGGAGCTGTGAGGTCACCAGCTGCCTCAAAGCAGAGGACACGGAGACCCCCGAGACTCCTGCATGGGGTCCACAGACAGTCCCCGAGTGCCCTGCGTGTCAGGCCTGCACCAGGCACTCACGGGGCCTCCCCTGCCGCCCTCCACGCACAGGCAGGACCTGGTCACAGCAGTAAAGTGACCGGCTGGTGTTCATCCAGAACGTGGGGTGTGAGGGACGGACGGAAGCCCAGTCTGTGGCCCTGGAGTCCCCACCCACACGGTGCAGTTGTGGCCCTGGAGTGGCTCACCAGCCCCTCTGTGCTCGGCCCCGCCTGTCTCACAGAATGGCGGTTGATGCCTGCGAGCTCCTGACCTTGACCCGGGCACAGGGGAGGTGCTGCAACAGTGTGAGCAGGAAAGTCTCCTTCCCACCCCTGCCCCCCGCCCTGGCCTGCGCCCCACAATCGCTCCGTGTCCTCTTCACAGTTTCGGAGATTCCAGGAGGTGACCTTAACACACCTGCAGGGCATCGCCAGCAACTACAACGTTTCCTATAACGTCGACGTCCGGTTCCGGAGCCTGGCAGAAGAGAGCCAGGCCGTGGCCGTGGCGGTCAACCAGTCGCAGGCCGCCCTGCAGGGGGACCTGGCCCAGCTCAGGGCCTGGGTGAGGAAGATGGAGCACAGGAGCCGGAAGGCGGACTCCAGGCTGCAGGCCTTGGACCTCGCCCTGGGCAGGAAGAGTGAGCTGCGGGCCCGGGAGAGGAAGGTGCAGGAGGACGCGGCCTCGGGACTGGCCCGGGACGTGCAGGCCCTGCGGGACACGCTGGCTCGCCTCTCACACCTTGTCCACAGCCAGGGGGCCAGGCTGGCTGCTCTCGAGGGGCGGCTGTCCGTGGCCAACCTCGGCACCGCAGCCCCAGGGCCTAGCCCAGCCCCGAGCCTGGTGCAGCCCGAGCAGCCCGGCCCGAGCTCCCTGGAGCTGCAGCGGGGCAGGCAGGCGCTCAGAGCCACCCCTGAGCACAGGAGCGCCGCCCAGGACTCCGCTGCACGTCCCCAGGGGACACGGGGGCCCCCAGCCTCAGGCAGCCACCAGGCACCTGATGGGGCTGCCACAGCCCCGAGGGACCCTCCTCGGGGAGAGAGTGAGTACCACGGCCCGCCCTGCCCCCAGCTGCCCCGAAAAGGCTTCCCCAAGGGCTGTGTGGAGAGGACCCCAGCGTCACCCTCCACACACCGTGCCCCAGAAGTAAGGGACTGGCCCAACCCTGTCAGTTGTCCCGGTGGCAGCGCGTGCGCAGGTCCCAGGTACCTTCCGTGGCTAAAGGGACTCTACAGAGGTGCTTATTAGGGGCCTCGAGAGGGGAGCTCGTCCTGGGTGGGGACCCCAGTGTATGGGGTCCTCACAAGAGGTGGGGGGTCCTCACGAGAGGTGGCGGGTCCTCACGAGAGGTGGGGGGTCCTCAGGGGAGGTGGGCAGGAGCGACAGGCAGATAAGGGGCACAAGGGCGGAAGCAGAGGTTGGAGGGAGGCCGGGAGGCCGGGAGCCGAGGAGTGTGGGCAGCTGGAGACGCCGCAGGCTGAGCCGGCTCCTCCCCTGGAGACTCCGACAGGAACCGACACCTTGATTTGAGGCCCGTGAGACCCGTGTTGGATCTCTGACCTCCAGAAACGTGAAATAATAAGCCTGTGCTGTTGTAAGTCACTAAATTTGTGACTATTTTTTTTTTTTTTTTGAGACAGAGTCTCGCTCTGTTGCCTGGGCTAGAGTGCCGTGGCATCAGCCTCGCTCACAGCAACCTCAAACTCCTGGGCTCAAGCAATCCTTCTGCCTCAGCCTCCCGAGTAGCTGGGACTACAGGCATGTGCCACCATGCCCGGCTAATTTTTTCTATATATTTTTAGTTGTCCGATTAATTTCTATTTTTTTAGTAGAGACAGGGTCTCACTCTTGCTCAGGCTGGTCTCGAACTCCTGACCTTGAGCGATCCACCCGCCTCGGCCTCCCAGAGTGCTAGGATTACAGGCGTGAGCCACTGCGCCTGGCCTTGTGACCATTTTTTTACAGCAGCACCAGGAAACACACACAGAGGCCCAGCAGGGAGGAGCATTGGCTCAGCTTTGTGGGCCGACAGCTCAGGTGTCCGTCGGGACTCAGCCACCCCTTGGGAGGGCCTCAGCCTTCCCACCTGTGAAATAGGGTGATCAATCTCAAGGTTCAATCGAGGGATGCTGCAGGAGCCCTCGGCAGGGACGGCCCAGGGGCAAGGCTCACCGTGGGGTGGCTGCTGGGAGCCCAGGTGTGCCCACTGGCGTGAGGGGCAGCACATGCCACATAGCCTTGCGGTGCAGCTGACCCTCCCGCCCTCTGTTCCTAGTGTGCAGCGGAGGCCCTGCGCTCGTGTTCCCCAACGCCTCCACCGAGAACATGGTCTCCCTCAGCCCTGGCTTCCTCACGGCCCTACGAGCCCTCTCCTTCTGCAGCTGGGTCCGAACAGCCTCTGGCCACCTGGGCACCCTCCTCTCCTATGCCACAGAAGACAATGACAACAAGCTGGTGCTGCACGGCCGAGACTCTCTGGTGCCCGGCTCCATCCACTTTGTGATCGGAGACCCGGCCTTCAGGGAGCTGCCCCTGCAACTGCTGCTGGACGGCCAGTGGCACCACATCTGTGTCATCTGGACTTCCATCCAGGGCAGGTACTGGCTCCACGTGGACCGCAGGCTAGTGGCCACTGGCTCCCACTTCAGGGAGGGCTATGAGATCCCCCCGGGAGGGTCCCTTGTGCTGGGCCAGGAGCAGGACAGTGTCGGGGGCGGATTTGACAGCGCCGAGGCCTTCGTGGGGAGCATGTCTGGCTTGGCCATCTGGGACCGGGTGCTGGTCCCTGGGGAAGTCACAAACCTTGCCACTGGGAGAGAGCTCCCGACAGGCGCCATCCTGACACTGGCCAATGCCACACGGGTAGGCGGATTCGTGCAGAGGGCCAACTGCAGCTGCCTAGAGCTCTGTCTGTGAGGCTGTGCCAGCAGGGGCTGCGGCCAGGGAGAGGATGGTGCCCCCACCCACACTTGGCCTCCCCAGGACCAGCAGTTCCCACAAAGACCCCCGCCACCCGCCGTGGCTGTGCACACCTGCGCCCTAACATGGGAGCAGGGAGGTGGACAAGGAAATAGCGAGCTGGACACAGAGGCCCAGAGTCACTTTCGGGCCGCAAGGCGGCATCCTTCCTGCTGCTCCTTCAGAGCATCTGCCGCCCCGTCCTGTGTGGCATGATGGCATTTCAACGCGGCCTGACCCAGCCAGCCAGAGTGCTGGGCTCCGACGGGCCTCTCCTCTGAGCGTGTTTGCAGCTGTTAAAGTCTAGTTGATTAAGGGCTAGTTCCTTGGGACCATCCGTTTTCCTTGAAACTGCATAGGTGGCATTTGAACCATCACTGCCTATTCAAGGTGATCATTGTTCCAACAGCTCTTGTGAAAAAGGCTGACAGTCTGTTTCCTGGCCCTGTGAACTACAGCACACTGCCCAGTCCCACCCCGAGCCTCCCCGGGAGCTCTGGGGGCCCCAAAGTCAACCGGCCCAGTCCTGTCCTGTTGTCCTGTGGTGGCTGGGGAGGCCACAGGGGCGGAGGGTCCACGCAGGGGCAAGCGGTTCCAAAGAAACATTGGAGATGGACTGGCAGTGCTTCCAAAACAGCTGTATTGAGGTATAAATTATGTATCATAAAATTCACACATCTTAAGTGTGTGGTTCAAAGATTTGTAGCAAATTTACTGAGTTGTGCAGCCATCAGCACAATCTGGCTTTAGAACATTTCTGTTGCCACCCCCAAAACTTGTGCTGCTGCCACTCACTCCCGTCCCACCCACCTCCTCCCACCCCTGGCAGCCAGGGATATGCTGTGTCCGGATGTGCCCGCTCTGGACGCGCCTACACACGGAGTCACACAGCACGCGGCTCCCGTGGCCGCCTTCTCCCGCTGAGCAGCATGTTTGCCTTTTTACAGCTGAATAACACTCCACGGTATGGACAGACCGTGTTTTGTTTAGACATTTATCCGCTACGGACATCTGGATTATTCCCAGTTTGGGTTACTGTGAATAAAGCTTCTAGAGCATTCTCATGCCGGTCTCTGTGTGGGTGGACACCTAGGAGTGGAGCTGCTGGTGGATGGTAGATTCATGTCTAGACTTTCAAAGAGACTGCCAACCTGTTTGCCAGAGCTGCTGCGTCAAGCTCACGTGCCCACCAGCAACATAGGAAGGTTCCCATTTCTCAGTATCCTCACCGACACTTGGTATCATTTGTCTTTTAGATAACCTTTTTTTTTAGAATTCCAAATTGTGGCAGGTTAAAAAAAAGCATGCATTCACAATCAGAACAGACATGTTTTACTTTATCTAAGTTTCTGTGTGATGTAAATTAATCCCGTAAGGTTGGGGATTCCCAAAGAAGACCCAAAGGCAAGATCCCAAGAATCAGAAGGTCACCTGGTGCCGAGGGGAGAAAAGGGGGTGGGGAGAGGCCAGAACCGCTGCGTTGGGAATGGGCCTGGCTCTCAGATTCCTCATGTTCCAACCCTCCCCCTCCCCATTTCAAAAGTGAGGAAGCTGAGTAGAGACATCCCATGTCCTGCACTAGCAGACCCACGAGGGGCCCGAGACCCCCTGCCCCACGCATAGGTGGTTCCAGCTCTGCAAGGGCCTGGGCCAGTGCCTGGCCACCCCTCGCCCACGGCCCTGCCCAGCTGCTCGGGTGAGGAAGGTGCCAGACTTAGTCCTTTCAGTCTCTTAGCAGTGTCTCTGTAGAGCCGTCTGTGGGCCCCGGCAACTGCAGCCCCCCCAGCACCACCTGTGCGCCAGTCAAGGTCAGCGACAGTATTTTAGAACTGGAAACCCGCGGGGGTCCCCACATGACGGCTCCTTGAGTCACTATCTGCTGCTTCCCCACCACATCCCTCACTCTATGGAGAGCCTCCCTTCCCAAACGCCCTTTCTTTCCCAGTCTCCTCCAATGTGTTCTGGAACTCTCTTGCTCCATCTCACTCTGCCTTTGAGGAGGGAGCGATAGGACATCTTTCTTTTGGTTCCTGCCTCTGAGAAGCCTGGGGAGGAGCCTGTCCCCCCTCTGAACCCCAGGGGGGCTTGCTGTCTGCTCTGGACTCAAGGCAGGTTGTGACCAACAGTTTTCAAATCAAACCAAGCCAGGTTCAACTCCTGCCTGCGCCTGGGGCCTTGTATAAACCAGCTTCACTCCTGGAGTATAAAACAGAGGTCACAGTGCCCTTGTCACCATCCCTCGAAAGGGCAAAGCCGGGGCACACTTACAAAGAACACCTTTTCTCAGAAAACGTTGTTTGCTGTACTTCAGAGAAAGCGCTGCAGAGTCATCATGGGGAAATTCAGAGCCTCGTTGGATTTCCTTCCTCTTATTTTGGGTTTAGTTTTGGTTTTATTTTGAATTATGTTGGGGAGGGAAGTGTTCTCTTCTCAACCCTAGAGGCTCCAAAGAACTCTTAAAATGTTTTCATTTGGAGAAATTTCAAACCTGAAAAACCTGCAAGACGAATACATTGCCCATCACATGTGTTTATCCTACAGTCATTGGTATTAACTATTTTTTTTTTTTTTTTACAAATAAGACTTTGTGTTTGTCACCATTTGAAGTGTAAATTTGAACTAGATTCTTGGACCCGGGGCTCAAATCCATCATCTCATTCAGCTCTGGCAACTGTCTCATCCCTGGTAGCTTTTCCAGAACGACCACCTTCACCACGGAGCCCTTAGTTTTCCCAATTCAAACTCAGGCTTCTCCGGCACTTTCACTTTCCTAAGGACGACTCCGTGGGAGGGTAACGACATCGGCGAGCCTTTTCCATGTCTTTCTCGATGCCGCGGAAATCAGCGTATGGACTACGTCTTTCAAGAAATCTGTCTGCACCTCTTGGCTTATGACTCTCATCTTCTGGGTTTGGCCAACCGGTCTGTGCTAGCAAAAGTCATCTTCCCCATACGACTGTCGTGATTATAAAGTAAAACCTGCGTGGAATGTATGAAGCAAACAACCGCTGGTTGCCATGAAGTCCACGTGAGTGCCAATCATGGTCTGCTGTTGAGCACAGCTTGTCACCAATGTAAATCATGCCATGAAAGTTGGTCAGGCAGTTTTTGTCCTGAACATCCTCAGTAATTAGCTTGAACTTTCTAAATGCAAGTTTATCATTCTGCAGATCAGCAAGGCTCACGTCAAACACATGGCCCTTGAGGCCATCGGATGCAATTTTGGTTCCCGCAGTCCTGGTGACTAGTTGTTTTCCTGGCATTTCTCACGTGGAGCATACCTGGTGCTTTTGCCTCACCGCGATCTCTCTCAGAAATGGACCAACCGCTGTCTTCTTGGCTCCATTCCTGTCGCATTTTTAAGGTGCTTGTTTTTGCCCGTTGCCATGGTGCTGCTCCAAGAGCCAAAGGCCAATTGTTTTTGTTTGTGTTTTTCTGAGACAGGGTCTCGCTCTGTCACCCAGGCTGGAGTGCAGTGGCACAATCACAGCTCACTGCAGCCTCCAACTCCCGGATTTAAGCGATCCTCCCACCTCAGCCTCCTGAGCAGCTGAGACCACTGGCATGCCACCACACCGGGCTACTTGGTAAATTTTTTGTGGAGACGAGACCCTGCTATGTTGCCCAGGTTGGTCATGAACTCCTGGTGTAAGGCAATCCTCCTGCCTTGGCCTCCCAACGTGCTGGGATTCCAGGCATGAACATTAACATTTGACCCCATTTTCCTTTTCTCTCCATAGGTAGCTACACATTGTGATTAAGGGAAGTTGCAGATGTCACACCACAATCCATCCTAAATATTTCAGTGTGTATTTCCTAAGAACGAGGACCTTTTCTGACCCACCCCAACACAATGATCACATTTGGGAAATTTAACTTTGTTACGACGCTGTTAACTAATACCGTGTATATCCCGTCTCTGCCATCTGTCCCCAATAATGCCAGACCCATGTAGGGCTTTTATGCTGTCTCCTTTCATGGAGGACAGTCCCTCGGCCCGCCGTTGTCTTTCAGGGCACTGACATTATGGAACTAACTACCCACGCTCAGCACAGTCGGGGACCCTCAGCTTCGGCTCGTCCGCAGCGTCTTTTGCCGGACGCCACGGGAGTGACCGAGTCTCACGAGCACCGCCGCGGGGGTCGTGCCGTCGTCGCAGCGGACTGACCCTCGCGTGGCCGGGGCGGCGGCCGGGCCCCCTCCGTCGCCGTCAGCGAGCACCCTTCGGGGAGAGCTTCAGACTGCGCAGTTTCCCAGGAGCCCTAACTCGGGGTCGCAGCGTGCACCATCGGTTCCCGCCCGCGTCCGCTAGTACTGCGGGCTGCGAAGCGGTGACTTTCCTAGCCCCAGCGACCGGCTCGCAGCTCTCGGGGACATCCGCGACAAGAAGGGCGCGCCCGTGTGTCCCCGCCCTGGCCTCCCCAGGCCCCCTCGGCCGCCGCGACGGCGCGCGCAGCTCCGACCGCAGCTCCCAGAAGGCCCCCCCCCCGCGCGCGCGCGCGTGGCCCTGGACGGCCGCCGTCGCACGTCAGGTGATCCCCGTTGTGTGTCACGTGACCCCCATCAGGGTCACGTGGCTGCCGGCGCGGGTCACCAGACCAAACACCCGGGCGGCGGCGCTTCCCGGCGGGGTGCCCTAGGCGGCTGGCCATGGCCAACGTCTCCAAGAAGGTGTCGTGGTCCGGCCGCGACCGGGACGACGAGGAGGCGGCGCCGCTGCTGCGGAGGACGGCGCGGCCCGGCGCGGGGGCGCCGCTGCTGAACGGGGCCGGGCCGGCGGCCGCGCGCCAGGTGAGGCCGCGCGAGAAGCCGAGGCCTGGAGCCGTCCCGCGCCGCCGTGACCCCGCTCGGAGAGCCGGCGGTCGAGCCGCTGGTGGGTCCGGGACGCGCCCGGCCGCGCTGGGCGAACGGCACGGCGGGTCCTGGGCCGGGATTCCGGCGTTTGGGAGGACTGTCTGGCCGGAGTGGGGGCGGAGGAGCCGGCGAGTTAGAGCAGCGGGGTGTCCGCTGTTCTCCCGGGGCGGCCGCGGTGCGGGCTGACGCCTCGACGGTGCATCCCAGAATGACTTTTCAGGGGAGGCAGGTGGCTCTCTGCTCAGGTGACTTTTAAAAAAGTTCTAATAAATACATGAGCAGCTAATTGTATTTGTTTGATGTTTGAATCCCAGGAGATTTTGACAGTCTAGATGGCAGAGTTTTCTCTTCCAGTCGGAGTGACCGAGGACCTCTGTCTACCGCGTTTCTCTGGGAGATCAGTCCTCAGTCGGGGCTCTCAGGGTGATGTTAGGAATGACAAGTATTTGTAGGCAGCTTTCTTTAGCACTTAATTGAACTTGGAGTGTGTAGGCAAAACCCATAATCAACAAGTCAGGGGTTGGAGCGTCAGCATGCCGATGTGCAGCTTGTGAGTGCGCTAACGTTTGCAGGATTAGGCTTATGTTTATTTCCCAGTCTGTGTGTTCTGTGTTAATTTTGAGTTAATGAACCATTTTGGTTGACTGCTTGGTCTTAGTTTGCTCTGGAATTACTGTTCACATGTTCTCCTTTTCGTTCTAGGTTTGTCCTTTAAACACGGATGTTGTGTTTAAAGATTAGGAAGGACATGAAAATCAGGCTGCTTCTGTAGAACTTAATGTTTTCCCAATCCCTGGGAAATGCATCAGACAATGAAGGTCAAAGCCTGCTTTTTGCTGGTGGGTAGAGGCTCGGTTCCCTTTAAAGTGGAACGTCCTGCTTTCTGTTCTGTGGTTTGTGAGGAGTGCTCTGAAGAAGGTAATTTGGAGTGGTGGGACTAGCGGTGATCATTTTCTTCTTGATGCATTTTATTTCCTTTTTCTGTTTAAAAGAAAGTAATCTGAAGTCTACAAGATAGGAGAAAACTGGCTTTAAGAGCCAGTAGGGAAGGAGATTGGAAACCTTGACAGAGGTTGGATTTGGGTTCATCTCGGGACTGAATGTGCTTGGGCTTTCCTACCTCTCTTTGCAAATAGATACAGGCTATTTTGGAAACACCCTGTTATCTCTTCTCTTAAAAATCATTGCAAGCTTTATTGTTTGTTTGTATTTAATAACTGATTAGCTGCTATCCACAATTACAAAATAATTGGTCACGCACTTGCTCTGTGGCTGGCTCCATGCAGTTTGTAGGACACAGGTGCATGAAGCAGCTTTCTTCCCCCTAGAAACAGGCCCAGCTGTGAGGACTGTCTGGGGAGCCCCAGGGGCAGGAGAGGTCACACGGGGGCTCCATCTTGAAGAGCGAATAGTCTGGAACACAGTGTGGAGCTGGAGCACGGAGGGCCGCCTTGCTGGGACATGAGCTGACTTTGAATGTGGCAGCTCTGGACTCCAGTCCTAAAGGATTCGTGGCCTGCCTGGCAGACTGACTGCAAAGGCGGAGTCTAGAGGCTGGCAGACCTGTTAGGCCAGGTAGCCTGGGAAGCCTTTGTACTCTGAGCACATGCCGCAGTTTTCTCATCTGCAAAAAGTTAGTATGTGAATAGCACTGAGCATGGTGCCTGTCAAAAAACACATTCTTAATAAATATTAGTCGTTCTCAGTAGTGTTAAAAGCAGCAGCACAAAAGTGATTCATCTTTGTTTTTGACATTCAGACATGACTCTGTTAGCGGCTGACTGAATTTCTTGGTGCTGTCTTCCTGGGGCAAGGGTGTGCTCTGACCAGCAGGCAGAGCTCACGGCTACCACCAGGGCCACCCCAGGTGCAGCAGACCGGCCTCCGGGGCCATTGTGAGCTGAAGGACCAATCTAGGCAAGTAACTGCTCTGCAGGAATGATCCGGAGAACTCAATGTGAGAGCTTGTCCTGGCTGTCTCCTGGCGCTTTGGGGTTTGTTGCAGGGTTTCCAGAGTTGGACAGTGACATCGTTGCCAGGGGCACAGCTGGTTGAGCACCGCAATGGTAGCTGCTGGTGGCAGGGCGTACTGGGGCGGGGTCTGTTCAAGTTTGGGCCAAAGCTTAAAGCTCAGGCCCACCTGTGGGTTGCTGTTCCTGTTCTCAGGCCCATCTTGCTGGGTGGGGTGGCAGTCACTGCCTGTCTGGTGCTGAGACAGGGAGAGGGTGAGGTCAGCCCGCAAGTCATGGTCATGTGTGTGGGCAGTGGGAAGCCAGGCGATTGGAGAACTTACAGCAAGAATCTGTTTGTTCTGCTTTCACTTAGGGGTTGAAAAAAAATCTGCTTGATCCAGGACCAGATGGCTCTAGGGCTGGGGTGGGGCGTGGGTGTTTGAGGCACCTGTAAACACAGGACATTCCCGGGAGCTCACTTTGGGAAGCTCCGCCAGAGACCCCCAGCAGGGTAGGGATCCAGGTCGGAGCCACAGAGCGCAGTCTGAGGGTGCTGTGGGGGAGTGCCGGAGACCTGGGGGTGACCCCGAGCTGCATGGGAAGGTCCTCTGGTCATCCCCAGTGGCCCCTTGAGTGTTCTCTGGGAAGTCCTCTGCCTCCCCATGGCCCAGCATTGTGACGTTGTCATCCTGTCCTCTTCCTCCAGCTGCCCACCCCCGTTCCCTTTGTGCAGGGCCGGCTCCCTCCCCGAAATCGCCCTGAATTCTGCCTCCCTGCGGCCCTCAGGGAGCACCTGCCAGGCCCAGTGTGGGTGCGGCAGAGCCGGGGGGAGTGGGCCAGGCTGTGGCCCAGCAGTGCCAAGAGCTGAGGCACGGGCTGCTCTGAGCACATCTCGCTCCCGCTCGGCCTCCAGGTCTCAGCCTGAACACTCCTGCGCCCAGAGGCTGCCTGGCCGCGTCCGAGGCCAGCCTGTTCCTCGTGTCCTCTGTGGCCGTTTGCAGTTCGCACTTTGCTGTGTGTCACCTTGTTTCCTTTGGCCGTAGCCGCTGCTGAGGTGGCCTCTGTCCCGGGCAGTCCGGTGCGAGGGAGGTGCTGGGTGGGTGCAGAGTGGGCTGAGTGGAGTGGCAGACAGTCTATAAAATTCTTCAAAAGATTTTTTTAATTGTGGTAAAAAGCACATAACACAGAATTTGGCATTTTAATTTGTAAGTGCACAGTTCGGTCATGTTAAGTGTATTTATGTTGCTGTGCAGCTGATCTCCGGGACGTGTCCCATGTCACCCTCCCCGCCCTGCCTGCCCGGCTGCCCGGCTGCTCTCTGATGAGCGTGACTACCCCACCGACCTGCGCACGAGGAGTCACATGGGATTTGTCGCCTTGTGGCTGGCTTATTTCACTCAGCGTGATGTCCTCGAGGTCCGTCCTGTGGTAGCACGTGTCAGTGCGTCATTCCGTTCGATGCTGAATGACTCCATTGTGTGGACGGACCACACTGTGCTTGTCCATTCATCCGTCAGTGGGCGCTTCAGCTGCCGTGACCTTGCATGTCCAAGTATCTCTTCGAGACTCTGCTTCCAGTTCCTTTAGGTATTTACCCAGAGGTGGAATTGCTGGATCATGTGGTTGTTTTCTGTTTAATTTTTTGAGCAACTTCCCTATGGTTTTCCACAGTGGCTGTTCCATTTGACATTCCCACCAACAGTGCACAGAGAGTGCCAGTTTCTCCACATCCTCGCTAACACTTCTTCTTTCCTTTTCTTTCTTTCTTTTTTCTCATAGCCCCCATCCTAGTGGGTGTAAAGTGGAATCTCATCGTGGTTTTGAGCATCTTCTCACCTGCTTATTGGTCATTTGTGTATCTTCTTTTTTTTTTCTTTTTGAGACAGAGTCTCACTCTGTTGCCCGGGCTAGAGTGAGTGCCGTGGCGTCAGCCTAGCTCACAGCAACCTCACACTCCTGGGCTTAAGGGATCCTACTGCCTCAGCCTCCGGAGTAGCTGGGACTACAGGCATGCGCCACCATGCCCGGCTAATTTTTTCTATATATATTTTTAGTTGGTCAGATAATTTCTTTCTATTTTTAGTAGAGACGGGGTCTCGCTCTTGCTCAGGCTGGTCTCAAACTCCTGACCTCGAGCGATCCACCCGCCTCGGCCTCTCAGAGTGCTGGGATTACAGGCGTGAGCCACTGCGCCCGGCCCATTTGTGTATCTTTGGAGAAATGTCTCTTAAGTCCTTTGCCCATGTTTTAATCAGGTTGTTTGGTTTTTTGGTGATTAAATTGTAGTTGTTTATATATTCTGAGTTTTATTCACTTATCAGATGTGCGATCTGCAAATATTTTCTCTCATTTTGTAGGTTGCCCTTTCTCTCTGTTGACCGTTTGCTTAGATGTGCAGAAGTTCTTAACTTTGACATAGTCCCACTTGTCTATAAAATTTTTTGGTGGGGGAGTAGGGGACAGAGTCTTACTCTGTCACCCAGGCTGGAGTGCAGTGACATCATCATAGCTCACTACAACCTCAAACTCCTGGGCTCAAGGGATCCTCCTGCCTCAGCCTCCCGAGTAGCTGGGACTACAGGTATGCGCCACCACGCCCGCCTACTTTTTCTATTTTTTGTAGAGGCAGGGTCTTGCTGTGTTGCCCAGGCTGGTCTTGAACTCCTGGCCTCAAGCGATCCTCCCTCCTCAGCCTCCCAAAGTGCTGCGATTACAGGTGTGAACTCCTGTGCCTGGCCTATAAAATATTTTTAAATTCTGAATAATGATGGATTCACAGGAAGTTTCAAAGGTAGCACAGAGGGGGCTCGTGTGCTCGTCACAGGTTTCCTTCAGTGGTCACATTTACGCAGCCCGAGCCCAGTACCAGACCAGAGCCTGTCATCCGTGTGGTGCGTCTCCATCACCACCGCATCTGCGTCCTGTCCTGCCTCTGGTGGCCCGCCCCCCCCAGCCCTGGCCGCCACTGCCCCCTCTGCAGCCCCGCAGGCCACGTTCAGCGCGGGTGACAGGGCAGCTACTGTCTTGCAGGAGGGGCTGTGAGCCGCTGGCTTTCAGCGGGCCACGCCGTTCAGGTTCACCCGGGTGGTGCGTGTCGGGGGTTTGAGGAACGACGAGCATTTCATGTAACTCGCGCGTCCAAAAGAAAGGGACTGCACTGATTAAGTCGCTTCAAGTGCATGGATTTTCCCAGACGACAGAGAGCGCTGAGGCGAGCGTTGGCACAAAGGCGCCGGCCGGGTCCTGCTTTCCGAGCTGCCGCCTTTCGTATTAAGCAGGAGCGACGGATTCCCTGCAGGGGTGGGGTGCGTCTGCATCCCCCACCCCCAGACAGCAGTGGGGTTGGCCAGGGGCTTCCTGGGGTGTCCCTCTTGTCACATGCTCCTGTGTCAGCCTTGCGAATTTGCAGCTCCGCCTGCCGCTGCCAGGGGGTGCTCTGGGGGTGTGGGCGCGGCCCCCGGGAGCCCTCCAGACCCCGTGCTCAGGGTCTGCCTGCCCAGACCGCCCGCGCCTCTCCCCCAGGGTCTCCTGGTCCTCGGAAACTGCCGAAACCTCCACGCCAAATGCTTCACGGGGTCCCGTGTTGGGCCCCCCGTGGTGCCTGGTGGCATTTGGCTTGTTGGTGTCACGGCCAGCCGTGGACGAGGCGCCATGTCCAGGTGGCCCTGTCCGCGCCGCCCGGCAGGCTGGGAGGTCAGGTCTCCAGTTCTCCTTTCTCAAGGTCACTTTCGTTTCTGCTCCGACGGTGCCCAGCTGGGTCTGTCCGTCCCTGCGCCTGTCGGCCTGGCCGCCCAGCGCGTGTGGAGCTTCCCTGAGGAGGCTCCCTGGGTTCACAGGGGCCGGACGGGCTCTGGTGGCTCCGCGTGGTCAGGCTTGGCCTCAGTGGCGTGCCGGGTGCCGTGCCTGTCACAGGCACCTCCGCACATGGGCCGGGCAGGGCCACCTCCTGGGGGAGCTGCCGTCTTTCCCAGGGATTCAGCACTTTGGGGCATTTTTTGTCGTTTTAGAAGGGAAACATACGTTTTTCTCATTGATCACTTGTACTGATGTTTACCGTGCGTAAGAAAAGTGCACAGCTTGGTGATTGTCGTGTGAACTGCTCCTCAGAACTGATCACCCCTTGTGGGGTGAACAGTGCCCCCCCAAAAATGTGTCCACGTCCTGTCCCCGGGACCTGTGAACAGCCACGTCGTCAAGTTAAGACGAGGTCGTCCTGGAGCAGGACACCATGGCTGGTGTCCTCAGGAGAAGAGGGAAGTCTGGGCACAGACACACGCACAGGAGATGGCTGTGTGGGACAGAGCAGACGGGAGTGCGGCCGCAGCCCAGGGGACAGCAGGAGCCCCAGAAGCTGGGAGAGGCGAGGGTGGCTCTTGCTCGGGAGCCCCTGGCGGAAGTGTGGCCCTGTGGCCTCCAGAGCGGGGCAGGGCCCGGGTGGTTTGTGCTCCAGTGTGTGGGACTTGGTCACGGCAGCCACGGAGATTCACACGCCCAGCAGAGGGCCGGTGTCCCACAGGTCACCCGTGTGGCTGACAGGGCGGCTGGCTTGGCCTTGGACTTCACGCATGTGGAATTGCACGCCGGCTCTCGTGTCTGCCCTCAGGCGCAGCGTCCGCGTGAGGCTGGCCGTGCACGTGGCAGCCACTCGCCCCTGCGGACACTGCGTGTCGGGCTGCCAGACAAAACACGGACACCGGCCATGTTGAATTTTTAGATAAACACCAAATAATTTTTAATGTAAGTTCTGTGTAATATTTGCAACATATTTTAGTAAAAAGTTACTTGTTCATCTGAAATTCAGATCCAACAGGTGTGCAGTGCGCCTCCCTGGTTGTTCGACTTGCCGCGCTTTCTGCGCCCCTCTTGTCCTGGCAGCTGTCCGCACGCGGTGGCCCGGTGGCCGGTGTGGCCTGCCGTGCTGCAGCTCCTGGGCGCGGCTGCCCCCCCCCCCAGCCGCCGCTGCCCCGCCGCATGCGCCCGGCGGTGAGCCCGAGGGAGCCCACGCCAGGCGGAAAGGACGCTCGCGGGCGCAGGCTCTGCACGGTGCTCAGTGGTGCGCCCCCTTCTTGACTGTGGGGGCAGGGTGGGCATTTGCAGCAAAGCGGAAACACGTCTCCAACCGGGAGCGGCCGGGGTCACCCAGGGGGCCTTGCAGTGGCTGGAAGGTGGGAGGTGCTGGAGGAGTCTCTCCAGAGTGACGTGCAGGGCGGCCCCTCTGGGTAGCAGTGAGGACACGGCAGCCTTCCTCACGGTCAGATGCTTTGGTTCCAGTTCCGGCGCCTGTCTGGGACTCGGGGTCGGAGGTTCCAGAGCCAGCCCACAGCGCTGCTCTCTGGGGACGAAACCGGGAGTCAGATGCCTCCTCCTGGCCAGGCATCCCCCTCTCGTGCTGGGGCCTCCTTCCCAGCCTGGCTGTTGCCGGGTCCTAGGGCACGTTTCTCGCAGGTCATCAGAAGGTGGGGTGTGGGCCCCACCGTGCCTGGCGGTGAGAACGAGAGGGGCAGGCCACTCGCGTCCGTCTGTCCATGTGGTGCTCCCTGACCTCAGAGACGGAGGGTCCTGGGGGGTCCCCTGCCCCAGGAGAGGAGGAGCCTCTGCACGTGCCTGTGAGGCCAGTGGTGGCTGCCAGGTCCCCCCCTGCCAGTAGCACCGGGCCGTGGTTGGGACGGGACGGGTGAGGGGTGCACAGAGGGCAAAGGGAGCTCGAGGGACCTGGGGGAGGGGACAGGAAGGGAGGACGGAAGGGTGGTGGGTGACAAGGAGCCGCTCTGCCTCAGGGGCGAGCTCCCCAGAGGAGGCAGGACCCTGCCTGTCCCACCCATGGCTTGCAGAGACCTCAAGTCCGGAACCTTCCTTGTCTGCCCTGGTTTCCTTACCTGCCTGTCGTGGCTGTGATCCCCACATCCGCGTGACAGTGCGATCAGAACTGGCCCCCGGTGCAGCCGAGCTGCACGCCCCATCCCGTCCCATCCCGGCCAGCTGGCTCCTGGCACCGTCACCTTCCATTTGGGGTCACTGAGAAGTGCTTACGGGCCTCTGGCTGGGTCCAGGGAGTGTTGGGGGGAAGATGGGGGACATCAGCGGGTGGACAGACGAGGTGGTGGGGGTGGCGGCCTCGGGGTGGCCTGTCGGCTGCTGGAGCTGATTTCTGGCGCTTGATTCTCCCCACGGGGCTGCTGGCCTGGCGCAGATGACACGCAGGTAACATGCAGACAACCAGCAGATACACACAGGTGACACACAGATGACATGCAGATGACACACATGACATGCAGGTGACAGATGACACGCAGGTAACATGCAGACAACCGGCAGATGACACACAGATGACATGCAGATGACACACATGACATGCAGGTGACACAGATGACACGCAGGTAACATGCAGACAACCAGCAGATGACACACAGGTGACACACAGATGACATGCAGACGACACACATGACATGCAGGTGACAGATGACACGCAGGTAACATGCAGACAACCGGCAGATGACACACAGATGACATGCAGATGACATACATGACATGCAGGTGACACAGACGACACGCAGGTAACATGCAGACAATCGGCAGATGACACACAGATGACACACAGATGACATGCAGGTGACACATGACACGAAGGTAACATGCAGACGACACACATGACATGCAGGTGACACAGATGACACGCAGGTAACATGCAGACAATCGGCAGATGACACAGATGACACACAGGTGACATGCAGATGACACATGACACACAGGTGACACACAGATGACATGCAGACAACATGCAGATGACACGCAGATAACCTTCAGCCGAGGAACTGGTGCTCCTTCCTCTCCCGCCCCAGCAATGTTGGCAGATTCAGGAAGTGGTTGAACTTGGAGAACTGACAACGTGGCCTCGGAGGAGGAAGCAGGATGCGCACGTGGGAGCCGTGAGAGCCGTCTCCTCCCGGCCCGGCCGCTGCTGGGCGGGGCTGCATCCCACGAGGGGGCGCTAGCGGGGGGCTCAGTGAGCCACGTGGGGACCACAGCACCGGGCGCCGGCTGCCCAGCACCTGCCAGGACCCTGCCCAGCTCTGCCCGCCGGCGGCCCGTCCAGTGGGGAGGTGGCCAGGCAGGGCCTCGGGACCGGCTGGCAGGGAGGGGGGGCTCGGTGGCGGGGCGCTGGCTGGCTGGGACACCCCCAGCCCTCCGTCCTGCTGGGCGGCAGGTGCCTCATCTTCAGTCTAGAGCAGGGAGCCCGGTGCGTCCGTGCCGGGCTGGATTTCTTGTTGCCAGGCCGTGGTGGCCGGAGCAGGCCTGGGGTCCAGCGCCCAGGAGGCCGGTCCTGGCCCTGCTGTCCCCCCAGCCCTGTTCCTGCCTGAGCTCAGGCGGGGGCGGGGGCAGCGAGTGGGCAGACGGAGGACGCGCGGGCAGGGAGGACGTGCAGTCACCGCCTTCTGGTGTCCCAGCGCCCTCATGATTTCTCTTCTGCTTTCAGTCGCCTCGTTCTGCGCTTTTCCGAATTGGGCAGATGAGCAACGTGGACCTGGACGATGAGCTTCTAGACCCGGTGAGTGGTGGGGGTCCCTGTCCTGGGGGCTGTGCCTCGCCGGGCCGTTGGACCAGAGGGTGGGCGCTGGCAGACAGCAGGGCCCCGAGACTGGGTGCCCGGGGAAGGCTGCTCCAGGGGGCGGCAGGGACACAGCCCGAGGCCAAGTGACCATCGACGGCCAGGTGGGCAGGGGAACGCAGGACTCCCGGGCCCGGCAGGGTGAGTGTGCTGTGGGTGCAGGGAGCTAGTCGGGCACAGGTGCCGTGGGCAGTGGCTCTGTGTCAGGGCAAGGACAGAGAGCCCTCGGAGATCGTGAAGGGGCAGTGGTGTCCCCTGACTTCAGAGGGCAAAGATTCTGGCGTCTCCTGCTAACGACCCCGCCAGCCACTGTGCCAGTGCTTGTCCTGGGAAGACTGTCTGAGGCCCCCTCGCAGCAGAACTTGTGGTTTCCTTCCTCCTTGGTGCCACATCACGGTGGCTGTGATCTGTGTTTCCTAGTGCCAGTGAGGCCGAGCGACCTCACGTGCTGTTTATCTTCTTTCGAGAAACATCTGTTCTGATCCTGTGCCCGTTTTTTTAATATGGTGAAAAAACATGTATTGAGAATGAGCCAGGTAGACTCGAGTTCAGATGACCCGGTTCTGTTGGCAGCGTCCGGAGCGTCCTGGTCAGGACCTTCTCCCCGGCAGGTCCCACTGGGGCTGCCGTGGCCACGTCAGCGCGCGATTGTCCACGGCCTGTCTGGTCTGCAGCCCGCTGGCCTTGTCCGCACAAGTACACCGTGTGGTTGTCTGTCTGCTTCGTGGCAGGCTCAGTGGTCAAGCTTGTTTCTCCTGGGGGCAGAGGTATTTCAGCCGCGTGTGGCAGGGGGGCGACGGGTGGCTCTGCTTCTGTGGCTGTGGCGCCTCTCGGCACTGCCGCCTCGGCCGTCAGAGCCTTTGCTTTGGCCTCGCCTTGGGAGGGCCGGGAGAGGAGAGCGCGCGGGTGTGGGGTTCAGAAATCGTCACTTCCGGCCTTGAGACCTGGAGCCGGCCCGGCACACCTGCGTCAGTTGTGCCGTCTTTTAATAGGGTCGTTTGTCCTTTTCTAATTGAGTGGCAGGAGGCGTGTGATCATACAAGCCTTCTCCCATTCTGTGCGTTTTCTTTTCACTGTCTTGGTGTGTCCTGTGATACACAGAAGGTTTTCATTTTGCTGAAGTTCACTTTGTCTATTTTCCTTCTGTTGCTTGTGTTTTTGGTGTCACATTTAAGAAACCACTGCCTGAGCCAGGGTCACAGAGCCACTTTTCCTCACAGTTTCATAGTTTTAGGTCTTTGATCCACTCTGAGTTAATTTTTGGACATGGTGTAAGGTCCAGCTGCATCCTCTGCTTGTGGAAATCCGGTTGTACCGGCACCATTTACTGAAAACGCTGTTTTCCTCCATCGAACTGTTTTCACACCACGTTGAAAGTCATTTGATGGGGGTGTGTTGGATTTATTCCTGGACTCTCCATTACGTCCCGTGTGTCCGCAGGTCTGTCCTTGTGCCAGTGCCACCCTGTCTGGGTTACTGTAGCTTTGGGGTAAGTTTTGAAACTGGGAAGTGTGAGTCCTCCAACTTCTTGTTCTTGCTTTTCAAGATCTCTTGGGTTATTCAGGGTCCCTTTTCTTCCATAGACTTTAGGGTCAGCTTGTCAATTTATTCCAAAAAAGTCAGCTGAAATTCAGGTAGGGATTGCATTGAGTCTTAATAATGTTAAATCTTCGTATATGTGAAGACAGGATATCTTACCATTTATTTAGATCCTTAATATCTTCAGCAAAGTTTGGTAAGCTGGGCACAGTAGCTCCTGCCTTTAGTCCCAGCTGTTTGGGAAGCTGAGGCGGGAGGATTGCTTGAGGCCAGGAATTCGAGACCAGACTGGGCAACATAGCAAGACCCCCTGCGTCTTTTTTTAAATTAAAAAAAAAATGTTTGGTAGTTTACAAGTTTTACACTTCTTTTGTTAAGTTTATTTTAGGAATAAATTTTCTTTTATGTAGTTTATTTTTGATGCTATTGTAAATAGAATTGTTTTAATTTCATTTATGGATTTGTCATTGCAATAGTATAGAACTACAGGTGAATTGTGTTCCCTTCTATGTTACTGAATGTGTTTATTTGAGTAGTTTTTTAGTGTATTCCTTAGGATTTTCTGTATATGAGATCATGTCATCTGCAAATAGAGTTTCGCTTCTTCCTTTCCAATCTAGATGCTTTATATTTCTTTCTCTTGCCTGGTGGTCCTGGCTAGAACCTCCGCACAGTGTTGAGTGGAACTGGCAAAAGTGAGCGTGGCCGCTTTGTTCCTGATCTCGGGCGAAGCGCCCATCGTTCACTGCGGAGCCTGTCGCCCGTGGGGCTGTCGTAGGGAACCTTGACCAGACTGAGGAAGTTCTCTTTCCTTCTAGCGTGTTGAGTGTTTTTATCATGAACAGGTGTTGGGTTTTGTCGGATGCTTTCCCTGTATCTGTTGAGATGACTTTGCGGATCTTGTCCTCTGTCCTGTCAAGATGACATAGGACATTAATTGCTTTTTGGGTGTTAAACCAGCCTTGCATTCCTGGGCGGGATCCAGCTTGGTCCTGGTGTTGCTGGATGTGGTTTGCTCATATCTCGTTGGGGACTTTTGTGTCTGTTTTGGAGGGATGTTGTCCATGGTTTTCTTGTGATGCCCTCAGTCTGCCTTTGGTATCAGGATGGTACTGGCCTCCGGGATGCACTTGGGCGTGGTCCCTCATGCTCTCTGGTGCCGCGTTCTGCAGCGTCCTGGTTGTCAAGTGCGTGTCTCCCTTTGTCTTTTCCTCCCACAGGAGATGGACCCTCCCCCTCCCTTCCCCAAGGAGATCCCTCACAACGAGAAGCTCCTGTCCCTCAAGTACGAGGTGGGCCTCCTCCCAGCCCCCTGTTCCCGAGACCCAGGCCTCTGCCCCTCCAGACCTACCCTCCCCAGTCCCCTGCGCGCATGTCCGGAACGTCAGGGCCAGTAATGGTGTCCTGTCACCCGGTCTGCAGAGCTTGGACTACGACAACAGCGAGAACCAGCTGTTCCTGGAGGAGGAGAGGCGGATCAACCACACGGTGCGTCCGCGGGGCAGCTGAGACGCCGCGGCCTTGGCTTGTCCCGTGGTCTTCCACCCCCAGTGTGGGCCTTGTGGCAGGGGCCGGCTCAGCCAACTGCGACAGCAGGGCTGGCCTGGTGCCACCGTCCTGCCCAGGGGTGGGGTGTGCATCCCCAGCGTCCCCCACTCCCAGCTCTGTCCCTGAGCCTCCCAGTCCTGGAGCCACCATTTGGCCTCTGATTTGTGTCCCTGGGGCCTGGAGCAAGTGTGGCTCAACCCTGGGTACCGGAGATGGCAGGAGAGCGCGTCATGGTCTTTGAAACTTAGGCTGTTCCGACGGACGTCAGAGGCACTGCCCAAGTGTCAGCAACCAACTGTGAATTAGTTGGGAAGGTCACGGCCCTCCGCCACGCCGCCCACTCGGGGCCGCGGCGCTCTGTGGTCGCGGAGACGTCGGCCGGAGGCTGCCCTTGCGGGACTCTGGGGTCCGAGTGCAGCGGGCTGTGCGGGTGGCGGCCTTCTTCGGAATTGCAGGGGCTGCAGGCGGCCAGGGGCCAGTTTTGTGGTCCCCGCGGTGGCCTCGCCAGGCCGTATGGCCACCGCAGCTCTGTCCCCCACCCCCACCTGCGCAGGCCTTCCGGACGGTGGAGATCAAGCGCTGGGTCATCTGCGCCCTCATCGGGATCCTCACGGGCCTCGTGGCCTGCTTCATCGACATCGTGGTGGAGAACCTGGCCGGCCTCAAGTACAGGGTCATCAAGAACAGGATCCTTTGTCCGTGCGCCCGCACGGCCCGGGGGCGCCAGCGGGAGGCCCCGGCCCGGCGTGTGCGCAGCCCGGGCAGGAGGCCTGGCTGGGTTGGCCGCGTCCCAGGCGGGCTGTGAGGTGTCTCTGGGTGTCCAGTTAGCGCCATGGCCCTCCCGGGCCACCAGGTGAGCCCCTGTTGGGCACCTGGAGACCTCTGGGCTGGGCCTCGGGGTGGGGCCGGGAGCGGGCGCAGGGTCCTGCTGGTGAAGCGGTGACCGTCCTTGACGCGTCCCAGATATCGACAAGTTCACTGAGAAGGGCGGGCTGTCCTTCTCCCTCCTGCTGTGGGCCACGCTGAACTCTGCCTTTGTGCTCGTGGGCTCCGTGATCGTGGCTTTCATAGAGGTACGGCGGCCCCGAGCCAGGAGGTGCCCTGGGGCGTCAGACCCAGGCTGGGCTCAGCGGGTCTCAGTGAGCGAGTGGAAACCCCTCAGCCCACCCCCCACCCTGTCCTGCCTGCTGGTTTCTGGTAGAGCCACATGGTACAGACGTGAAACCGCTAGAAAAGCAGGAAACGCAGCAGTGCCGCTTCATCCCAGATGGCTGGCCCAGAGCACAGCCCCACGGCCCCCACGGCCCCAGCCCCTGACGACCCCCTTACAGCCCCCCACAGCTCCCCACC
>CM052448.1:782094-826648 GCA_028533085.1 Varecia variegata | reverse complement strand
CGGCCCCCACCCCCACCACGACCCCCTTACAACCCTCCATGGCCCCCGCCCCCACACACGTCCGGGGTTCACACGCAGCAGGACCAGCTGGGCGCTGGGAGGCTCCAGGGTGTGCGGTCTCAGGAGTGGGGATGACCCGGCCCCCAGCGGGAACTGTTTCCCGCGGTGACCTCCATCCCGGGGCTTGTCCCAGAAGTCTCTCCTTGGTCACGGTGAAAGAAGGGGCAGCATCCAGAACCTTCTTTCTGGGGTGCAGAGCAGTGGCCCCCACACGCAGGAAGCCCTGGTGGTTCTCGCTTGGTGTGTGATAGGTGCCTGCCTACCCTGGAGTGTCCCCACCCTCCCCTCGAACCCCTGGGGACACGTGGGCCCTCTTCTGTCTCGGCCCTGGCCCCCCACTTCCCGCAGGGCTTACTCCCTCAGGGGCTGCGTGTCTGGGCTGGGAGAGCAAGGACGATTGTCCCCAGACCCGGGCCCCTCCCGTCACCGAGCTCCTGGGGCCCGGCCCGCTCAGTGGCGCCCTCCCCTTTCAGCCGGTGGCTGCTGGCAGTGGGATCCCGCAGATCAAGTGCTTCCTCAACGGGGTGAAGGTCCCCCACGTGGTGCGACTCAAGGTGAGGTGCAAGGTGACCCCTGGCCGGGCGCGAGGCCGGTGTCGGCTGGCTCCGAGCAGCTCTCGTCCCTCGCTCCCTCCGAGCACCCAGGCTGCCTGGCGGGTGGCGACGGGCAGCTCGTGTGAAGGGTAACAACCTCTTCTCGAACATGGTGCAGCTCGTCTCCGTACACGCTAGGTAGTGGAAAAGTGATTGGATGGTGCACGGGTTACGATCATAGCTATGCAAAGTTGTCACTGTGGACCAGGTGGGCATTCATATTTCCAAACAGAAATGATCACGTTAGAATGGTAGGCTTGTGATTTTTCTCCCCTTTTCAAAATACTTCCTCACACTCATTCTGCTCGACGTCACGAGTGACATCCGATGCTGTAGGGCCGTGTCTATCGGTTCTGTCTGTGTCCCTCACCCTGTCCCTGTCCGCGGAGGGACCGGCGTGGTGGCGCTGAAGGAGTTGGGAGCTCTGGCCTCGCGGCAGCAGAGTCGGCTCACCTGGGGCCCCGGGCACGGTGCTGACCCGGTGCCGCCGCGGGCTGGCCGGAGCCTGCTACAGGGTCTCCACACCCGCCCTTCGTGGCCCGCCCTTCGTGAGCCCTGCTCCCCAGGGTCCCCCGGCAGGGGAAGCGTTTGCAAATCTTGAGGGCTCCCGACGAAGTCAGCCTCAGCTTACCCTGGAGTGCCAGAAGTGCCCGCAGGCTCTGGCAGGGCCAGCGGTGTCCCTGCCTCCCATCACGGTCTGGCCTCTGGGGATGTGTGGCGAGAACAAAGGGGCGGACAGGGAGCACCCGAGGCGCGTCCTGAAGCCCTCTACGTGGGGTGTTTCCTGGGCTGGCGGGAGCCCCTCCGTGTCCCCACGGTGCTGGGCCCGAGGGGCAGGATGGTCCGCAGCTCAGCGCTGCTTCAGAAAGGCAGGAAAGGCCCACCCTGCCCTGCTGAGTGTCCCCTAGGGCATGTGCGGAGAAGGGGGGCTGGGCTGGTGCTCAGTGTTGTGTGGCCGTGGGGAGGGTCCGCCCTGGGTGGCGCCAGCCCCTTCCCCAGTGACCCCCGTGTCTCCGGGGTGCTCTGTCATCTGTCACCGTGCGTGCGGTTTTGTCGTTCGGGTCCTGTTAGAGACTCGATGCATTTCCCTGTTGCAGACGTTGGTGATCAAAGTGTCCGGCGTGATTCTGTCTGTGGTGGGAGGACTGGCCGTGGGAAAGGTAACAGTGCGTGCGACGCTGTCCCTGCCCACATCTGAGTCCCTGAGCCCTGCGAGGGACGCCGGGGCCTGTGTGTCGTCCCTGAGTGTCGGCTGTGTTCTGTCGCCAAGGAAGGGCCAATGATCCACTCGGGGTCGGTGATCGCCGCCGGGATTTCCCAGGGGAGGTCGACATCACTGAAGCGAGATTTCAAGGTGAGCCCTCCCCCCCCTCCGGCGCGAGTGCACCGTGGATGCCGTGGCCACGGGAGCCCTGTCCCCGTCGCCGTCCCCCTCCGAGAGACAGGGTGGGCGCGGTGCCTTTGCCTCCGCCCCACGGGGCCCCGCCCTGGCCGGCCCCCACGGATCCCCGGTGCGTGGCCGTGCGTTTACGGAGGAGGGGCCCTGGCTCTGAGCCACTTCTCAGAGGAATGAATAACCTGCAAGCAGGTCATAGACAGCGTGTTTCACGTGAGAGATGTGTATTTTATGAGATACGCCTTGGAACAATTCTGTCATGTTTTCCAAAAAAGTCACCAGCATTTTGATAAGGATCACACTGAATTAACAACAATTTAGTTCACGGTATAGTCTTTTTTCAAAATCAAGAACAAGTTTAGGTTTTTCATTCATTGTTTTCTTTAGGTCGCAGTGGAGTTTGGAGTTTTTCAGTGTATGTCTTAGGTGTGTTGTAAACCCGAATTCCTGTTGGGGGGCACCTTTCCGTTATTTTCCCCCAGCCGCTGGCAGTGGGGCAGCCACGCGGCCTGTGTTCTGTCACCGTGTCCAGCGCTGCGTGTCTGTGCAGCCGACAGCCCAGGGCTTGATAGCTGGGGAAGCCCCCCCCCAGCGCTGTCCGGGCGCCCGTGACTGACCTCCCTTTCGGAGGCGTGTTGGAGAGCCTGCCCACGGCTCCGTCCGTGTTTCAGATCTTCGAGTACTTCCGCAGAGACACGGAGAAGCGGGACTTCGTCTCTGCAGGCGCTGCGGCCGGGGTGTCGGCTGCGTTTGGAGCCCCCGTGGGTGAGGATGGGCCGGCCGCGCCTGTCTGTGGCTTCTCCCAGTGGGTTGGGAGCAATCGCCTCGGTGTTCCAGACTGAGTGCGCAGTGAGGGTGGGCCGGGCTGGAGTCATCGGCAGGGCGTTTGGAAGGGGTGTCGGTCGGTGTGCCCAGGCCGGGCCCTTGGACCTCCCGGGAGGCCCGTCTTCCCGCACGCCTCCTCTTCCCACCCCCGAGATTCCTCCTGACGTGGCCTTGGTTCCCTGGGGACGGGAGCAGGTGGGTGGCAGTGCCCTGTGTCCGCTGGCACTTGTGCCACCGCCTGCCTTTCAGGTGGGGTCCTGTTCAGCCTGGAGGAAGGCGCCTCTTTCTGGAACCAGTTCCTGACGTGGAGGATCGTAAGTTCCTGGCCGGGGCGGGCACCTTGCCCTCGGCCACACTGTGGTGTCCTCACCCGAGGGCCCTGCGGGCCGTGAGGCCGCGTCCCTGCCCAGCGCCCCTCAGTCCTGGGCGTCTCTGCCTCCCTGACGAGCCCCGGCTATGGGGTGGGGTGGCCGGGACCCAGACGCTGCCCCCTGCCCTCCTGTCCTCCGCTGGCTCCTCCGCACGGCTGTGGTCCCCACCCTGCCTGGCGCACGGTGGCCCGGCCCCTTCCCTGCTGCCTCGGGCGGGGTCTGCGGGTTCCCAGCCCCTGGCTCTAGCGTGGGCTCGGGATGCGGCTCTGAGGCTGCCGGCGTCTCCCCGGTAGTTCTTCGCCTCCATGATCTCCACCTTCACCCTGAACTTCGTGCTGAGCATCTACCACGGGAACATGTGGGACCTGTCCAGCCCCGGCCTCATCAACTTCGGAAGGTTCGACTCGGAGGTAACCGCCGCGTCTCCCGCCCGCCCCTCTGCTGCCGGGACCGTTGCCTTGAGCCCCAGATTTGAGAGTTTGGTCTTGGGGAACCTCTAGCTCCCCGCTGTGGACTGTGAGCCCCGAGGTGCTCTGGGAAAGCAGGTGTTGAGCCGCCCCTGCAGTCAGGACGTCCCGTGAGGCTGCAGGGCCCGGGCCGTCACATAGGCTGTGGCGCCAGGGCGTCCTGGGTGCGTGTGCAGCAGCGGCTTGTGGGGGTGGGTGGGCTCAGGGCATCCTTTCTGCGGAGTCCGAGGACAGAGCTCTGCGGGACGGTGCTGCGCGTGGGAGCCTGGGACTCGAGAGGCGTGTTCCTCGTGCTCGGGACCGTCCCCCCTCGCCGGGTGCCGGGAGCCTGGGTGGGAAGCGTGGACGCCTCCCACGGCCCTCAGAGCCTCCTGCCATCGGGGGCAGGGAGTCCCTCCCTCCCGCGGGACCTCTGTGGCCCCGTGTGGAAGTGCCGGGAGGTTCCGTGCGTGTGGGCAGATGTCATGATGTCCCGCTCCTGGGTCCGCGTGGGGAGGAGGTGTGGTCGCTTCCTCCACAGCCTCAGCTCCCTCCTCTCTCTGCACAGAAAATGGCGTACACGATCCACGAGATCCCCGTCTTCATCGCCATGGGCGTGGTGGGTAAGGGCGCTCGGCCTCGCGACGGTGGTGACGCGGCTCGCCCGGGACTGCTCCTTCTGGGTTCTTCCGCGGGCAGCACGCCAAGCCCGGAGGGAACTGCGGGTGGGGGCAGGGAAGGGAGGCAGAACAGGCCCCAGCAGGAGTTACTACCCGCAGAAAACCTCGTTCCCTGGGAGGAGGGTGAAGCCTTCGAGGAAAAGCCGCCCTCCCGGCAGGGCGTGGCGAGGCAGCGGGAGTGTCGTGACAGGACCTCCCCTCCCCGCTCTGCCTCCGGGGGCCGCACGGCGGAGGCCCCGCCTGCCCTGCCCGTGCGACTGACACGGGTCTTTCTCCTGGGCGTAGGTGGTGTTCTTGGGGCTGTGTTCAACGCCTTGAATTACTGGCTGACGATGTTCCGAATCAGGTGAGAAGGAAAGCTCGGCTTCGTGTGCTGTGCTGACAGGTGTGGCCACGCAGGGCCTTTGCAAAGGACGTGGCGGTGTGGGTTTCGCACCCCTGCCGGAGCTGGCAGGCCGCACGTGTACGCGTCCTTCCCTGATGGCTTGTACCCGCTGACCTGCTCAGAGGAGCGTGTCCAGGGCCTGGGGGAGGGGCCAGGCAAGCGCGATGGAGAGAGCGGGAGGGCCCTGGGGGGCCTCAGGCGGGAAGCAGGGCCCCTCGTGGGTCCAGGACAGGCCGGATACGCGTCCAGCCTTCGCCTGGGGCTGCCCGTGGCACTCTGCCCTTTTGTATCCGGAGAGCAGCAGTTGTTCTGGAACCTTCAGGGAGGGTCCTGGGCTTGTGGGAGCTCTTCCGCCATCTTGTTCCTGTGCCAGTTCCAGCTGCTGTCGGGCGCAGCCGGGTGCTGGGGGGGCCGTTTCCCAGCTTCCGGGAGGAGTTGCCGCTGGGAAACCCTCGTTACCACGAGGACGAAGATAACCCAGGAGCGCAGGCGCCTGGGCAGTTGATACCGTGTCACCCTCCTGATCAGCGTCCTCCGGTGGCCGTCTGCCCAGTCGCAGGCTCGGGTTGGCCTGGCAGCTGCCAAGGGTGCTGCCCCCGCCGTCCCCACACAGGGTCCCTCCTGACTGTTGGCTCCAGGTACATCCACCGGCCCTGCCTGCAGGTGATCGAGGCCATGCTGGTGGCCGCCGTCACGGCCACTGTTGCCTTCGTCCTGATTTACTCGTCTCGGGACTGCCAGCCCCTGCAGGGGAACTCCATGTCCTACCCGCTCCAGGTAGGCGGCCTGGGGACCCCAGGCGGGAGGGTCCGGCAGGTGGTGGGCTGTGCAGGGCCCGCCCTCCAGCTGTCCTCACCCCAGCCCTGCTCGCGGCTGCGGCATGGTGGCACAGCTGAGTTCCAGAAGCGAGTGGGCTGGTGCGCCTTAGGGTTAGCGCTGTCCACCCGGGTCCCAGAGCAGGCCGGCTGTCTGCCGGGGACGGGGCGGTGTTGTCAGGGCTGAAGTCTCACCCCAGTCCTCTTCCCGGAACGGTGACTTGACTAGAGAACGGGGGCCCTAGGTGCGCACCCGGGAGGGACGCGGCCCTGCGCGTGGCGCTTCCCGGCAGCGCAGCCGACAGCAGCCCAGAGCGGACGCTGTCCACGGTGACTGTTCTGCCGTGTAGCGGAAGGGAGCTCTGACACGCGTGCAGCACGGGCGGGCCTTGAACACGGTGCTCAGTGAGAGAAGCCCGGCACGCGAGGCCACGCCGTGTGTGATGCCCTGGACGCGAGGCGTCAGGGCAGGGAGATGCTCAGTGGTCGCCGGGCTGGGGGAGCAGGCGGGTGCGGACGGACAGGTGTGGACCACGCGTCCGGGGCGGGGCTGGGCCCAGCCGGCCGTGGGGGCTCCAGGGGCGTGCTCACCGTGTGCTCCTGGCCCCGTGTCCCCAGGGACAGGCTGGACACCCCAACGGGGCTGCAGCCCTCCCCTCCGGGGCAGCCCCCCGACCTGATCCCGTCGTGGGGCTGGAGCAGGCTGTCGCCGACAGCAACGCCAGGTCTGTGTCTGAGCCTGCCACCCACCTGCTTCCCACCTGTGCTCTCTCCCGGCCCCGCAGCTCTTCTGTGCTGACGGCGAGTACAACTCCATGGCCGCCGCCTTCTTCAACACCCCGGAGAAGAGTGTGGTGCGGCTTTTCCATGACCCGCCAGGTGCGCGTCAGTGGCTGAGGGTGCCCTGTGGGCAGAGGCTGCTGCCTGGGCAGGGGTCATCCCTAGTGGGGCGGCGCTGGAGTGCAGGGCTGGCCCATTGGGTTCCTGGCGCACCTGGCGCGGGGCCTGGCCGGGCTCCAGCAGGGCCGTCACCTGGGGAGGCTCCATGTCCCGTCCCAGGGGGAGTTTTCCTTGTGGATGCTGCACGCTCAGGTCACTCTGAGGCCGAGAACCCGGCCACACGGACAGCAGGTGCTGTCCCCAGCGCGGTGCCCGCCCACGGCGCTCCAGGCCCACAGCCAGTGCACACTCTGGGCCCTTCTCCCACATGCCTCCTCTTCCACTTACCGTGCTCGTTAGATTTTCTGGCATGTGATTATCTGGGGACACTTGGGGTGGTTTCTAGTTGTTCCTGTCACAAAGTCACCGGGAGCTCCCGGTTCTCTGTGCGTATCTGAGCAGTTGGTTCCTGAAGTTAAACAGAGACCCCTTTAAACCTGGGTGAGGCCAGGCCCCCCAGACCCTCTGTGAAAGCGACTCTGGCCCTCCGCGTGGGGCCCTGGTGGGGGGTGACGTGTCCCCCGCGCGGGGCGGTTGCCTGGCGTGGGGTGAGGGCCAACCGCCTTCCATGCACGGCCCCACCCCTTGGCCTTGAGGTCACTGTCCTGCTGGCTGCTTGGCCTTGGCTCCCCCGTGCCCGGCCCCCAACCAGCCAGCGGACACAGCCTCCACACTCCGGCCTCCACGCTCCAGCCTCCGCGGACCTCGGCGCCTTGTCCAGGAAGAGCCTCCTGGGCCTGGGCTTGGATTCGCTGGAGCCACGGCAGCTGGGAGTGGCGCCTCCTGGGCCCCGGCAGGACGCTTCCCAGCCGCCCGCCTGCCCCCCGAGGGCATTTTCCCCGGACCACCCCCTGGGTTGGGCCGTGGGGACCGACCCGTGCTCAGGTGCACAGCAAAGTTCTGAGTGTTTTCTAACTTGTTGGCTGGCTGAGGTACAGTCAGGCCAGTCGGGCAGAGCTGGAGCCAGGTCGCTGCCTGCAGGGGTGGGCGCTGCCCCCTGCGCTAGGAAGGGACTGCCAGGCTGGGCGCGGCACCCTCTCCCGGGCCAGGCTGCAGGCTGCACCCCGTGGCGTCCCCCGTGGGCTCTGGACGTGGTGCTGCTGTGGGGCGGGGGCCTGGCCTGCCCACCGGCTCCGGTCCTGCTCGGCCTCCTCGCCACGGCTCCCCGCTGAGCCTTGCGGGCCCCTCCTTTCCCGGGAAGACGGCTGGGGCTCCCGGCGCAGGTCCTCTGGCTCCCAGGGTGTGACCACGAGGCGTGAGTCGCCTGGGAGGCCGCGTCAGCCCCCCCTCGCCCCCAGGCTCCTACAACCCGCTGACCCTCGGCCTGTTCACCCTGGTCTACTTCTTCCTGGCCTGCTGGACCTACGGGCTCACGGTGTCTGCCGGGGTCTTCATCCCGTCGCTGCTCATCGGGGCCGCCTGGGGCCGGCTCTTCGGCATCTCCCTGTCCTACCTCACGGGGGCGGCGGTGAGTGGCTGTGGGGGTCCTGGCCGGGGGTCTCCTGGTCGCGCTGGCCTGTCGGTGGGGGCAGCGGGGGCTGTTCGTACTCTGTGTCTTCCTTTTTCACTCCAGTCCCTCAGTAAGATCGGAAAGCTGTGGCCGGGCCACGCGAGAAGTCCCTGTGCCACCCCTGCTCCCCGGGCCCTGCCCTGCCCGTTTCCTTCTTGACATGGAGCTGAAGTTCACACCGTCAGTCCACCGCTTTAAGGGGAACAGCTCAGCGGTGTTTGTCACATTTACAATGTTATGTAACCATCACTACCTAGTTCCAGCACATTCCGTCATCCCAAAGGGAAGCCCCGTGCCCATGAGATGAGCACCCAGCCCCCATTTTTTCCCCCAACCCCAGCCCCGCAGTCTCCAGCCTCTGACCCGTGTCTGTGGCGTCACACGTGTGGCCTTGTGTGTGGGTTCCCTGCGCCGTGTTCCAGACTTACCTGTGTCGCCCATCGGGATTTCCATCCTTGGTGTGCCGAGCGGCGTTCCCGGGTGGCACGGCCCCAATTTGGGCCCCGTCCTCTCCCTCGCTGCCGTGTGCAGGCGATGCCGGGCCGCTGAGCCTGCGTGTCGGCCGCAGGCCCGGCCTCTGCGTGTGGCTTCTGGCCCAGGCGTGGCCTCCGCGGTGCAGCACGGTGGTTTGGCCTGGCGGCTGCCGGGCACCTAACACTTCCTGTGTGTCGCCCGCAGATCTGGGCGGACCCCGGCAAGTATGCCCTGATGGGAGCTGCTGCCCAGCTGGGTGAGTCCCGCTGCGCCTGGGGCACCCGCGGGGCAGGGCTGCGGCCGTGGGCGGGGCCTCCCCTTCCTGCACGTGAACAAGGCAGCAGGCGGGCCGTCCCCCCACAGGGCTGGGGGGCAGCAGCCGGGGCTGGGTGGTGCCGCCCTTGCGGGGCGGGGTCCGGAGGGACAGCCGGGTGGGCCGGGGCCCTGAGCTGGTCCTGGGCCGTGGCCGCCCTGCAGGTGGGATCGTGCGGATGACCCTGAGCCTCACGGTCATCATGATGGAGGCCACCAGCAACGTGACCTACGGCTTCCCCATCATGCTGGTGCTCATGACCGCCAAGATCGTGGGTGACGTCTTCATCGAGGTGTGCGGGGCCCAGCCTCTCCCCACGGCCCCTCCCACCTCGAGCCCCCTGAGCCCCCAGCCCCTTGCGCCCCGGTTCCCTCCGCCCCGCGGCCTCCGAGCTGGACTCCCTGGGGTTGTGGGGCCTGTGGCCGTGGAGGAACGTCATGCGCCTCCCCCAGGGCCTGTACGACATGCACATCCAGCTGCAGAGCGTGCCCTTCCTGCACTGGGAGGCCCCGGTCACCTCGCACTCGCTCACAGCCAGGTAGGGGCAGGGCCGTCCCCACCCCTGGCCTCGTCCCCACCAGGAGCCCCCACAGGTGGGGTGTGTGGCGGGTTATGCCGGGATGCTTGGGGGTGGTTGGGGGGATGCCTGGGTGGGAGACGTGGCCCCAGGCCTGAGCCTGCCGTGCGGGGTTGGGTGGGGCTCCTGGCCCGTCTCCGGGTTTCCCGCCAGCACGTGGCGGGTGCCCAGGGTGTCGGTGGCTGCCAGGTGGCATCTCCCTGCCGGGCTGCTCCGCAGGGAGGTGATGAGCACGCCAGTGACCTGCTTGAGGCGGAGGGAGAAGGTGGGCGTCATCGTGGACGTGCTCAGCGACACGACGTCCAATCACAACGGCTTCCCCGTGGTGGAGCACGCGGATGACACCCAGGTACCCAGGGCGCCTCCCCGGGCACACCCGGCTCCTCAGGGTCTGGCGTCTGGCGGGTGAGGCCCGGTGGTTCACGGGACGGAGGCCTTGTGCCACTGGGTGTTGAGTGAGACCCCGTTACCTGCCAGGGCGTGGAATTCCCATCGCTGTGGGGAACCCCAGGCTGCAGAAACGCCAACCGGCTGGGCGAGGCTGGTGCCTGGGGTCGGTGGCCGTGGCCTTCGCCTGGCAGGGTGTGCGGCCCTCGCCCAGCCCCGTCCTGCAGGGGAGCTGACGGGGGTGCTGGGTGGTTGGGGCGCGCAGGGCTGTGCCTCCTCCCGGCAAAGCCACTGTCACCCTGCTCTGTGCGGTCGCTGCTCCGTCTCTGGTCCCTGGGGACTGAGGGGCATCACACGTGAAGCGCCGAGGCCAGGCTGCGGCCCACAGGTGGCTGTTCAACAGCGACCGTGCCCAGGCGGCGTCCGGCCGGAGCGGGTCAGAGCCGCAGTCCTGGCTGCCGGTGTCGCGGGCTGACCTCCCTCCCTTGCAGCCCGCCCGGCTCCAGGGCCTGATCCTGCGCTCCCAGCTCATCGTCCTCCTGAAGCACAAGGTACGCCAGGCCGGCGTCGGCACCCCGCCTGCGCGCTGGGAGCCTCTGGCCACACAGGCGCTGACGCGGCCGCTGCCCGCAGGTGTTTGTGGAGCGCTGCAACATGGGCCTCGTGCAGCGGCGGCTGCGGCTGAAGGACTTCCGCGACGCCTACCCGCGCTTCCCCCCGATCCAGTCCATCCACGTGTCCCAGGACGAGCGCGAGTGCACTATGGACCTCTCCGAGTTCATGAACCCCTCCCCCTACACGGTGCCCCAGGTACCCGCGGGTGCTCGGGCGCCTGGGGGGCAGCGACAGCCGGGCAGGAGCTCCGTGCTGAGCGGAGCGACGGTGGCGAGACCTGTTTTGGGGCCTCCCGGGGAGCCTTGGGTGGCAGGCGCGGGGCTGTGGCTTTCTGAGGCGAGGCCCTGTCCCCAGAGCGTGCACTGTGGGGCTGGGGCTCGGGCAGGTGGAGCCAGGAGGAAGCTCCTGTCCCAGCAGGACTCGGGGTTTGTCCCCGGGAGGCGGGGCGCCCACAGGCCTTAGGCTGCAGGAGCGCTGGGCAGCGGCAGCGGCACGGATGGGGGCCGGGGGCCCAGACAGGCAGGGCCAGACGCGTCTTGACGTCCCGGCAGCGTGTGGGTGCCCGGTGGGGCGCGGGTGGGCTGAAGGCTGCGCCAACCCTGCAGGAGGCGTCTCTCCCTCGGGTGTTCAAGCTGTTCCGGGCCCTGGGCCTGCGGCACCTGGTGGTGGTGGACAATCGCAATCAGGTGAGCGGGGGACGGCGCCGCGGGGTGGCCGGTGGTCTGCGTCCCGCTCGAGGCAGCCCCGGAGCAGGGGTGCCCTCGTCCCAGGTGGGCACTTGCTCTCGGCTCCCTGTGAGGGCCACTGAGGCACCGGCCCAGCCTGGCCCCACACCCCCGACCCTGTGCCTGGGCCCTGCTGTGCCGCCCACCCAGCCCTGACCTGGTTTTGCTCCGCAGGTGGTCGGGCTAGTGACCAGGAAGGACCTCGCCAGGTACCGCCTGGGAAAGGGTGGCTTGGAGGAGCTGTCGCTGGCCCAGACGTGAGGCCCGGCCCCGCCCCCAGCGGGCAGCGGCCCCCCCGGCCCCTTCAGCCTCCTCCCGGGGTCACTGGTCTCTGCCAGAGCCGCGCTTCCCCGAGCAGTGGCACGAGCCAGCGTCCCCAGGCCTGGGGTTGGGCCGGCTGGCACAGGAATGCGGGCCTGGTGGAGGGCGGTTCGGTTACGTTCCCAGTGCGTCCCCTGCACCTCGGCCCTGGACTTGGCCGTCTCCTTCTGGGCTCTGAACTTCAGGGATCAAGTGCGTGTGCCACGCCCCCCTGGCTGCCACGTGTGTCTGTGCCTGGTGTGCGCCGGGCGCTGTCTGCACACAGGGGCTCTGCCACTCGGAGCCGGCCTGGCCCTCAGCTGCCGGCGTGACGGCCTCAGGCCCCCCGGGCTTAGGTGACAACCCCAGCTGCACGGAAAGCTTCAGAGTTGGAGGGGCAGGATGGCCCCGGAGAGTAGCCTTGGGTGGGCTCCCCGGGGGAGCCCCACGTGCACCCTGGTCTCTACTCCGACACGGTGACCACGGGACTGGGGTCCCCAGAGCTGAGAAGAAACAGGGCCTGAACCCCGAAGTCCAGCCATGCCTCTGTCACCCTGAGCCCTCAGACCTGGGGGTCCCCACACCTGTGGCCACCGGCTGGGAAGGTGGATGTTCTCTCTGCACAGGGCGTTGGCGGCAGCTTCCCCCTCCTGCCTGTGCCAGCGACAGCGCAGGTGGCTGGGAAGGGCTGGCGGGTGCCAGAGCCTCCTCCCCGCTGGCAGGGCTGGGCCTGGTGTCCCTTGGTCCCCAGGGCTCCTCCCACAGGACGCTGCACAGAGGTGGTTTGTGTCCCTGGTGGGTGTCTGTTGGGGCAGCACCAGTCCCAGGAGTTGTTCCTGCTGGTGGCCCTTCCTCGTTCCCACCCAGCCTGGACCTCGGTCCCACAGCCCGGGACTCTCAGGGGGCCTGGGGAGCGCGTGCGATCGCGGTGGTGAGACAGGTGTCTGGGGACTGGGCTGTCCTGTGAATGGCAGTGGCCCCCAGGGCCCCACGGGAGGGAGGTCTGGGGTGTGGCCCTGTGGGGACAGCCCTCGCCGGGAGCACTGACCACCACGTTCTGTCCTCCTTGTCCCTGTCCCTGGGGGCTGAAGAACCCGTTTCCACCTTCCCGGCTCTCAGCCCCTTCCCCTGTCCCCACACCGGGGCACTGGCGGGAGGTCATCGCAGGGACCCCTGGGCCCACCCCGGCAGGCTTCAAAGACACAACACCAAAAACGCATGTGCAATGTCCCTTCACGACTGTTTTATAGATTTCATGTTGAAATAATATTTTGGATATATTAGGTTAAATAAAGTGACCTGTTACAGTTGACTTTGTCCCTTTACTGTTGGATGTGGTTGCCGGTAAGGCTGACGTCACAGGTGGCTGCCGTGGGCTGTGAGCTCTGGGCACACCCAGGCCTCTGTTCCCCGGTGTGCGCAGGGCTGCTCTGTCCTGGGCTTGGCCTGCTGGCCGGCCACTCTGCTGGCGTCCCTCCCCTCAGGCCCGGGCCAGCCCCCACTCCCCCACCGCTGACAGATGCTCCTCTGTGCCCCCCCGGGAGTGGCGCCCCCTTGGATCCTTCCAGAAGCAGGCAGCTGGAGAGGCCCTGCAGGAACGGGAGGGTTAAGGGCTCAGGTTCCACTGGCAGTTGGGCCATGAAGTCATGAGATTCTGGGGAGGAAAGGAAGGTTCCAGAGTAGCCCAGCCGCTCCTGCCTCCCCCGGGACCCTCTGGGAAGGAGGCGAGATGTGAGGGCAGAGCTCACCCCACGCGCCCCCCCTGTTCCCGTGTCCGGCCCAACCCCTGCCTCCCCCCAGCCAGCCCCGCCCTGCCCTGGGCTGCCGTGGGCTCCGGACCACCCGCAGGGCCGGGGCTGCTGGTGAAGCTATGTCAGGTGAGCTGCTGCCAGGTGAGCTGCTGCCGAGGCCCCAGCTGGAGAAACAAGGTCCAGGAAGGGCCGGGCCACCAGTGGGCCCCACGGGACGGCTCTGCTTCCCGGGCCCTGGGGGCTTCCTCTCGAGCTGGCCAGGTGGGGCACCGTCCTGTCTCTGCCGGCCCCGTGCTGGGTGTCCTCAGGCAGGCCCCTGGCCGCCCCTGAGCCGAGCCTGTCTGGACCCAGCTGTGCGATTTGGGTCCTTGGCGTCTGAGCTCAGGGTGGTGTCCCGCAGCGATTTGGGTCCTTGTCGTCTGAGCTCAGGGTGGTGTCCCGCAGCGATTTGGGTCCTTGGCGTCTGAGCTCAGGGTGGTGTCCCGCAGCGATTTGGGTCCTTGTCGTCTGAGCTCAGGGTGGTGTCCCGCAGCGATTTGGGTCCTTGGCGTCTGAGCTCAGGGTGGTGTCCCGCAGCGATTTGAGTCCTTGTTGTCTGCTGTGGGCTCCAGCGGGAGCCAACGCCCCCCAGGGGTGACCTCCCAGCGACCTTCTTGCAGAGCCAGCGGACAGCGGCCCCTCCTCGGGGGCATCGCCCCCCTCCCGGCTGAGCACTGTCACCTCGGAGGACCTGGGGCTCCTGGTGGGAAGCCTGGCCAGCCCTGAGCCCTTGAGTCTGGAGACGTCAGAGAGGGATGCGTCCGGCCACCTGGCGTCCACCGCCTCTGTCCCCGAGCAGGACAGTGCCAAGCGCTGGAAGCAGCTGGAGCAGTGGTGAGCCTGCGGGCTCGGGGGCGGGAGGAGCCACCCTTGAGGACGCAGCCTGACCCGGTCCTGCCCCTGCCCTGGCCAGGGTGTCCTCGCTGCAGGCGGAGGTGGCCTGCCTGCGGGGGCAGGAGGAGCGCCGCGAGCACGCCACGCTGGGCCTGCTGCGGGAGCTGCTGCGGGTGCGGGCCCTCGTGCGGGTGCAGGACTCGGAGCTGCAGCGGCTGCAGCAGGAAGTGCAGCGGGCGGCTCCCGCCCCTGAGAAGGAGGTGCCAGAGGTTGGCGGCACCCCCACAGCTCAAGCTCTCACACTTGCCGGGGGCTGGGGGCAGCTGCTCCCTCACCCCGTCACCCCGAGCCCAGCCCTGAGCCCGGGTCCCCTAGCGGGGGAGCCCCCTGTGCCGGGCTCTCGGGCCACGTGTCTGAGCTGGGAGGACTCAGGGCAGGTGGCAGCCCCGGGCCTGCGCCAGCCCACGCCCTCCTCCTCGCAGCCCCCTGGCCCCCAGAGCCAGAACCAGATGCAGGCCCTGGACCAAAGGTACCTCCGCATCCGCTCTCGAGCACAGCCCTGGCGGGAGGGGAGGGGACTGGGCTTCCGGAAAGCAGTGGCCGGCGCCGGAGCCCCTCCCCTGGTGGGTTGTCTTGCTCAGTGAGCAACACGCGTGTGTGGGCCCCGCAGAGAAGGCTGGGTCTGACGGCGCCTCGGCGGTCCGTGGGCGGGACACAGTGGGAGGGCGGGGCAGGGGCCCCCCGGCGGGACCCCCAGCCCCCAAAGACTGCCCGGCGAGCTCTGGGCCTGTCGGAAGTGGCCCCCTGTGTGCCAGGCTGGTGGAGGTGCGGGAAGCCTTGACCCAGGTCAGGAGGAGGCAGACGCTGCAGGACTCCGAGCGCAAGGACGCCGAGCAGGAGATGGCCCTCAGGTGGGCCCTGGGGACGGCTCTGGGCCGTCATCTGGTGGTCACTGGCCCGGCCAAGGCACTGCCAGCAGGACATCCCCTGCCCTCGCTGAGCTGCTGGCTGCCGGGACCCCCGTGGGGAAGGAGACCCCAGCCTGGCCCTGCCCCTTCCTGTCCTCCAGCCCCTGTGTGCCCGGGCGGGGCTGTGCGCTTCCCGCTCGGCCAGCCGGGAGGTCATCCCCGGCCCCAGAAGGATCAAGGTCCAGTGGCCCCACCAGCCTCCCGGTGGCTCCCCAGCCAGGCCCTGTGACCAGCAGCCGATGTCCCCAGGCTGGCCAAGCTGACCGACTTGCTGAGGCAAGAGGAGCAGGGCCGAGAGGCTGCCTGCAGCGCCCTGCAGCGGGGCCAGGAGGACGCCAGCCAGCGGGTGGGCCAGGAGGTGGCCAGGATGCAGGTACGGCCTGGAGGCCAGGGCCCAGCCCAGGCAGGGGCGCCCGCGGGAGTCCCTGCCTCTCACAGCCTGTGCCCTCCCTCCCGCCAGCTCTGTTTTTGGTTCTGTCCACGTGGTCGGCCCTGGCAGGACCCCGAGCCCTGTGCTGTCCCGTGCAGTGGCTGCTCTGCCCACTGGAGTTAGACACAGTTCAGACAACTCCTCAGTCACACACCCCACAATGGCCGTGCTCAGTAGCCACGTGTGGCCGGCGGCTGCCAACGTGGGCATCCTTCGTGGCAGAAGCTTGTGGAATGGCGCGGCCCCGTGCACGCTGCCGCCCACACAGCCAGCGCCCAGATCGAGAAATTGAACGTCGGAGCCCCGAAGCCCCTCCACGGCCATATTCAGTGGAGGTCACCTTCCTGGGGCACGGGTCCCTAGGACGGGGGTCCTGCTCACAGGGCTGGCGCGGCTTACCCCCACTGTGGCCTTAGGAGGGGCCTCTGCTCTGGGGTGGGGAGGGGACCAGGCAGCCGCACGTCCCCGCAGCCCAGGTCTTGAGCTCTGCAAACAGAGGCCAGGGACTGCAGCTGGCTCCGGGGCTGGGGGACCCGCACAGCCCCACTGCCCAGGGCTGGCCCCTCCCCGCCCGTGGGAAGTCAGCGCAGTGGCTCCAAGAAGGCGGGAGGTGCTGGGCCGCGCGTGGGGGAAGCTGCCCCCCTGGTGGTGCCGGCCCTGTCGCTGAGCACGGGGACGTCTGAGCGCTCTCTAGGGCCAGGTCGGCAAGCTGAGGCCCACTGCCTGTTTTTGTACGTAAAGTTTTATTGGCACAGCCACGAACAGCGTCTGTATCTTATCCGTGGCTACTCTGGGGGCGTCGCGAGGCCACGGCAGACACGCCGCGAGCTGGACCGTTTGCTCTCTGGCTCCTTATGGAGAGAGACCTGCTCCAGGCACCTCTGGGGGGCCGCAGGGGCTCAGCAGATAGAGCTTCCGGGGGGGTTTCTGCGCCTCACGTGCACCCCTGCAGATCCCCAGACCCCAGTGCAGCAGGAAAGCCGCTGTCCGGGAGGAGACAGGGCCCCGACGTCCAGCAGAGGCTGCACAGGGCCGATGTGGACCCTCCCCAGGCCCAGGTGACCACGCTCGGCGAGGAGATGAGCCTTCGCTTCCTGAAGAGGGAGGCCAAGCTGTGCGGCTTCCTGCAGAAGAGCTTCCTGGCCCTGGAGAAGGTGGGCGCCCCGGCCCGGCCCGGCCCGCCCCTGCCCAGTGCCGACTCTCAGCGGACTCTCCCCGCAGAGGATGAAGGCGGCAGAGAGCGCGCGGCTGCGGCTGGAGGGCCGCCTGCGGGAGGAGCTGGAGGGCCGCTGGGGGGCGCTGCGGGAGCTGGTGGAGGAGCGGCTGCAGGCCCAGTGCGGGCAGCGCAAGGTGGGGCCCGGCGGGTCGGCGGGCGGGGCGGGGGCAGTGCGCACGGGTCTCAGAGCTGCCTCTGCCGGCCCGCCGCAGGAGGACGGCCACCTCCTGGAGCAGTGCCGGGGCCTGGACGCGGCTGTGGTCCAGCTGACCAAGTTCGTGCGGCAGAACCAGGCATCGCTGAACCGCGTCCTGCTGGCCGAGCAGAAGGCCCTGTGGGTGTCCCCCAGGCCGTGCTGGGGCCTCGGGGGCTGTCAGGCCAGGGGGACCCTCACCCCACTCAGGAGCAGCCCCAAGCAGAGCGCTAGGCCCAGTGGGACCTCTCCCCCGTGGGGGCTCCCGTCTCTTCTCCAGCCTGTCCCACACTGGGGGCTCGGCTGGGGCAGCGGGGACACAGCCCTGTCTTGGTGGCCCCGTGACAACACTCCCCCCTCTCAGCGTGGGGTCTCCCGGAAGGTTCCAGAGCCAGCAGGCGGGATCCCCTCCCTGGCCCAGTGCTGAGGGGCCGTTTCGATGGCACCCACCCCCAGGGAGGCCAAGGGGCGCTTGGAGGAGGGCCAGGCGGAAGAGCTGGCCTCGCAGGTGCAGGAGGGCCTGGAGGCGGCGCAGCGGGCCCGTGAGCTGGCCCTGCAGGAGACGCGCAGCCAGCTGGCTGCGGTGAGGGGCGCGGCGGGCCGGGTCCCCAGCAGGGTCGCCCAGGCACACGGGACAGGCTCTGAGCTGGGATTCCCTGCCCCACCCGTCCCCACAGCTCCGAGAGAAGAGCCAGGTCCTGGAGGCGTCGGTGGCCCAGCTGACTGCACAGCTGAAGGACCTGAGTGACCAGCTCCTGACCCTGAGCTGCAGGCTGGACCTGCAGGGGCAGGTGCTGGGCCTGCGGCTGTCGGAGGTGAGCCGGGCCGCGGCGGGCAGACGGGTGCCCCGCCCCCAGGGAGGAGCCCTGGCCAGGTCCTGGGCCTCCCACCCCTCCCACCGGCGGTCCACAGGGCCCAGGGGACCCGCGCCCCAGGACGTCCCCAGCACTGAGGCCAGGCGGAGCCACTGCCCCAGGCCCAGAGCCTCTAGGGGCCGAGGGGGCTCCTCGCGGCAGGGGCAGGCGGGCTCCGCCTTCTTCTTTCCTTCGTTTACAGCTCTATTGAGATGTAGTTCACGGCCGCAGCTCCCCCTCCACAGTGCGCGGCCTGTTCCCCGGTGTTCCTGGGGCTGCGCAGCCCCCACCGCAGTCAGTTTTAGGGCGTCGCCATGACCCCATTAGCCACGTCCCCGCCCCAGGAGCCGGCCTTCTCCACGGATTTGCGGTTCTGGCATTTTATACACGTGGAGTCCCAGTGTGTGGCCGCTGTGCCTGCTGCCCTCGCTGAGCACCGCGCTGGCAGGTCCCGGGGTCTGTCCCTCGTCCGCCCGTGGGCGTGAGACTTGTTTCCACGTCTTGTCTGTTGTGAACACTGCCGTGGACACGGGGTCTGCCCTTTGGTTTCGGGGTTCGATGCCCTGGCCTGCCCTGCTGCCCCCAGCGGCTCTTGACCTCGGCCTCCCTCCCCTCTCCGGCCGTGGCCGGGCCGTCTGCGCTGCCCCGTCCCCGCTGACCCCGCGTGGGCTGCAGGGGACTGTTCTCAGGACGTGGCTCTGCTCAGCCTGGCGGCCCCACCTGGGAGGGCCCTGCGGCTGCCTTGGCCCTTCCGGCATGTCTGTCTCCGAACATGTCTGTCCAGTCTGTGCACAAACGTGCTCAGAGTCAGCGGTGGACGTGGGGCTGCCTGTGCTCCCAGAGCCCAACTCCTGGGGCCTCCCTGTGCTCTGGCTCCAGCAGGCCCTGTGCACGCGTCCACCTGCCCACCTGCCCACGCGTCCACCTGCCCACGTGTCCACCCATCCACGCGTCCACCCGCCCACGCGTCCACCCGCCCACGCGTCCACCCGCCCACGCGTCCACCCTCCCACGCGTCCACCCTCCCACGCGTCCACCCTCCCACGCGTCCACCTGCTCACTCGTCCTCCCGCCCACGCGTCCTCCCTCTCTGGGCTCCCGCCCTCACTGGGTGTCTCTATCCCAGGCAAAGACCGAGTGGGAAGGTACGGAGAGGAAGTCCCTGGAGGAGCTGGCCAGGTGGCAGAAGGAGGTTGCTGTGCACCTGCAGGGGCTGTGGGAGAAGGTGGACAGCCTCCCCCGGCAGGTGGGTGAGGGCCGGAGCCACAGGCGACACCTGGGTGGGCACAGCCAGCCTGGAGTGATTCAGACCTCAGGCCACCCGTGGGTCTCAATTCTTCCCCCTGTGGCTGCCCTTGGCCAAACTGGTCCTGGCCAGGTGTGGGGCTCCCCTGAGCTGGCCATGCTGGGGGCCGCTCCCCTGCTGCCCCCACTGTGGGCTCCGTGTTTCAGATAGAAGGCATCTCCGACAAATGCGTCCTGCACAAGAGTGACTCAGACATCAGGCTCTCTGCCGAAGGCAGGGCTAGGTGAGGCCCGGCCCCCGGGGCCCCGGGAGGGGCAGGGGCTCTGCAGACAGTCATGGGCTGGGCTGGTCCCACAGGCCTGGGTGCCATGGCAACCCCATCCCCTCTCCCGCCTGGCCTGGCCCAGCACCCTCACCCTGGTGCAGCCTGCGCGGCTCCTCCAGCCCCCATCACCCGCTGGGGACCCCAACCGCCCCCACTGGAGGGCCCGCAAGGCTGAGCACCCCTCGAGCTCCCTCAGCCCCGCAGCAGCCGGAGGAGCCGCCCATGTGCGGGGGGCTGCCCCAGGCGCACCACAGCCCGCCTGCCTCGGTGCCGCAGAGAGTCCGAGGTCGGGGCCCTGCGGCGGGAGCTGGCCGCCCTGCTGTCTGCCGTGCAGCTGCTCAAGGAGGACAACCCCGGGCGGAAGATCGCGGAGATGCAGGGCAGGATGGCCACGGTAACGCCCGGGAGCCGGACGGGGGCAGCCCAAGCCGAAGGCCCCCAGAGGACCCCCTGCCCCCAGGGGAGGGTGCCTCTGGGACCCCAGCCCAGGGCCATCGTCCAGCCGCAGGGCAAGGCCCTGGAGACCAGCTCCCTGGGCGGCCCCGGCACACCTGGGCCTCTGGAAGTCCCAAGTGGGGACACCGGAGTGCAGCCCCCAGCGCTGGGCACCGGCAGCCACCATGGCAGGGGCAGCCCTGGGCTGTGGCCGGGACCCCCACAGGGCCACGCAGGGTCCTCCTCACCTCGCTGGGCTCGGCCCAGGCCCCACGGGGGGACAAGGGCTGTGGCAGGAGGCGGCTGGTGCCCAGGCTCCGAGCAGTGTGTGACTTGGGGGTGGGGGCCCTTGGGGACAGCTGGACACCAGCAGACTGGCCGGGTCTGTGCCGCCGAATGGGGGCTGTGTTTAGTTTCAGAACCAAATAATAAAACTGGAAAACAGCATCCAAGCCAACAGGACCATCCAGAACCTCCAGTTTAACACGGAGACCAAACTGGTGAGGGGCCCCGGGCGGCCCCAGGCAGGGGGGCCTGACCCACCGCCCGCCCCACGCCCCCGCCTCTGTCTGCGCCCGGCGCGGAGCCGTGTCCCCCTGCAGATGAGGGAGATAAGCCCCGTGTGCGCCGCCTCTGCCCAGGCCGGGCCGCGGCTCCGGGTGACGGCGTCCTGTGTCCTGTGTCCTCAGCGCGCGCAGGAGATGGCAGCCCTGCGGGAGAGCGCGGCGCGTCTGTGGGGCGAGGACGGCCCCTGGGCGCGGGCGCTGGGCAGCCGCAAGGCGCGATCGTCCCCGGGGAGGCAGCGGCTCTTCATCAAGGACGTGGCCCCCGGCGAGGTGGTCCCCATGAACCGCTGGGGCGTGTACCAGGCCGTGAGGTGGGACGGGAGCCCACACAGCCCCCGGGTGGGCGTCAGGGCAGACGCCGGGGGCAGGGGGCGGGGGGTGGGTCGTGGGGGGCGGGCAGGGGTCCAGGGCCATGAGCCGCGTCTCTGGCAGGTGGCTGCAGTGGAAGGTGACCCTCTTGAGCCTGGCGGCCCAGCGGAGGCTGGGAGGGGTCCCCCGGCGGCCCCACAGCGGAGCCTGCGCGGCGCCTCTCGTCTTTGCCCCTCCCCCAGAAATAAACGTGCCCTGACCCTGTCGCGGATCCCTGATGCCTGTGGCGACGTCCTCCGGGGGCCCACAGGGCTGACCAGGGCTTCAGTGGGAGTGGCCGAGACCCGAGGGGCTCAGTCCCTGACCCCGGGGCTCCTCCTGTCCTGCCCAGCCCAGCGGCCGACCCGTCTGGGGTCCCCAGACCCTGCCCGCCAGACCTTTGCGCCCTCAGCACTAGCGGGCAGCAGACAGCCTGTGTCCGTTCCCGCGGCCCTTCCTGCCGCCGGCTCTGACCTCGGCTCCCCTGGCTGCCCACCTGGGCTCTCGGGCCTGGCGGAGCTCGGGCTCCCCTGGGGGGCACAGCACCTGTGGAGCCCCCTGAGCCTATGACCTCGGGGTAGCTGCAGACTCTGCCCGGGTCCCCCCTGCTGTGGGCAGAGCTCTGAGGGCCTGTGTGCCCCTTGGGGGGCTCTGCTGCGGCCGAGGGCCAGGGGCACCCCTTGCTCCTGCCGTGCCCAGCCCAGAGGCCCCTGGCCAAGGCAGCTCCAGGCCTCAGCGGGAGCCCGGCCCTGTCTCGGCTGCCTGTGCCCGCCTTGTCCCACTGGGGCCCCTGGATGCAGGGCCCGGGAGGCTGTCCCAGGAGGGCAGGAGGGAGGGGCTGCCATAGGGAGGAGGCCCTGCCGCCCCCAGCCAGCTCACTAGGCCTCAGCCAGCTGGGCCCCCTCCAGGGCCTGGGCCCCCCCACCGGGCAGCTCGGGGCAGGCCTCCGCTGACCAGCTGGCCAGCAGGTCGCTGAAGTCGGGCATGCCAGGGTGGAGCAGGCCCAGGGGGCTGGGGGCCGGCTCCTTCCAGAAGGACGGGGGCAGCTTGCGCTGGGTCATGGGGGTGATGTGGCCGTACTTCCGCTCCAGCCTCATTCTGCGGCCCCCCGGTGTCCTGGGCCCCGCGCATCGCCGCAGACCGTAGTCGAAGAGCTCGGCCAGGGGTCCCAGCGACTGCGCCCCGTCCCTGCCGAGGCCCAGCCTGTGCGCCTGACCCCCGGGGCCCCCGAGTGAGCAGACCCCGCGCTCAGGGGCCTCCTCATCCTCCCGGGGCCTGTCCTGGGCCAGGCGCACGAGGTCGGCGTAGTAGAGCTCCCGGGCAGAGCTGCTGGCCGGGCGGCCGTCGGCGTAGATGTCGCAGGCGTCTGGGTCCTGCCCCTTGTCCTTGCGGCCGAAGTACCGCTGGATGTCACTGCTGATGAGCTCGGAGAACCGCAGCAGCTGCAGCGGCGTCTCGGGGCGGCTGGGACCCTGAGGGGCTGCTCCCGGGGGGGGCTCGGCCCAGCCTGAGCACTGGGGGGCCGGGCTGCAGCCCCCTGGTCCCGCACCCTGCAGCTCCTCCTCCTCCTCCTCCTCCTCCTCCTCCTCCTCCTCCTCCTCCTCCTCCTCCTCTTCCTCTTCGTCCTCCTCTTCCTCTTCGACCTCCTCCTCTGAAGTCTCTGGGGGCTCCAGGTCTGAGGGCAGGAAGGAGCGGTGGGGCGGCAGGGGCAGCCGGAAGTCACACAGGGGCCGGATCACACCGGCGGCCATCTCCCCGCTGTGCCCTGCTCTGAGGCCTCCGAGGCGGCAGGTGCTGTCTGGGGAGGGAGCCAGGGGTGGGCAGGTTGTCCGGCCTGGCCATGCACGCGGACCCCACACCTGTGTGGCCTCCCCTCGGCCCCCGCCCTCCCGGGGGGATGGGCCACTGGTGCTCGGTGAGGGCGCTGAGCTCCGCAGGGGTGAGGTGTGGAGGGAGACGGGGCACCGAGGCACGAGGGGGGTGGGCGCTGCGGGGGAGGCCTGCATGAGTGCTGGCCGTGGCTTGGGGGCTCCAGGGTGGTAGCCGGTCACTGGCTGGGAGCAGTGGGTCCCGTCTCATGGGGGCAGTCGGGTGCAGGGAAGGAGTGGGGGGTGGGACGGTGCCACTAGAGCTCCAGGGGCCGCGGCTGCCCGAGAGCAGGGGCGCAGCGAAGGGCACCTGCCCAGGCCGGCTGCGGCGGGCAGAACCGGAGGCCTTTATGGCTCTAGACCAGGGGATGGCTCTGCCTTGCTGGGGCCCCTGGGGCGCTTGGGGGCTGTGAGGGTCCTGCCTGCCCAGCTGAGGCTGAGCTGGGCCGTCCCAGCGAGTCCTGCCTGCAGTCACAGCGCCAGGCCTTAACCTGCTGTCCTCACCCAGACACCTCCCGCTGACGGTGGGGTGGCCAAGTCAGAGCATCCCTGGAGGGGCCGCAGGGGCCACCGTGACTGTCCAGGACACCCCAGGGAAGCGCTTGGGGCTGGGGCGTAGTGTGGCGGGGGTGGGGGTCCGGGGAGGTGACCTGCAGGGGCAGGAGTGGCTCTCACCTGGAGCAGTGGCCAAGCAGGGGCTGGTTCTGAACCCCGAGCCCCACCATGGACAAGTGCCACCTGGCTGCTGCACAGCGCGGGGGCAGGTGGGTGCCCTGGGGCCAGGAAGTCTGAGCCTTTCCCAGGGGACCCCAGCAGGAGAGGGGAAGAAAGGGAAGGGGGCTGAGGGCAGGCGGAGAGTGGGGGGCACGTTCCTCGGGGTCAGCTGACCTGGGCGCCCACCCCTCCGTCTCGCCTGCAGGGGGATGGGCTGCCGGGGGCTCCTTCCTGCCACCGGCCTGACCGTGCTGGGGTCCTGGTCGCACCCACCCTGCGGGCCCCGCCCAGGGCGGCGTGGGGGGCTTTGGCACTGGGAATCCCGGCCGCAGGCGCCTCCCCCCTGCTGCCCGCCCCCGCCCTGCCCTGCCCGGGGACGCTCCCAAGGCCAGTCCCTGCAGGGCACCTGGGCAGAAGGGCTCACAGGCCCCGCAGCCCCCGCCTGCCCCCGAGGCCCGGCTCCTACCTGGCCGAGGCCCGCAGCTCTCTCCGGGCAGGCCCACCTCCACCTGGGCGCAAGCATTTATAGTCCGGCCCTGCAGCCGCCGGGGCTGGCAAATATTTGGCGACGGCATTGTCATCGCAGACTGGGCAAATAGAGCCCGTTTGCTTTAGCGCCCGGCAACCAGGGCCCCGGGGAGGGGGGCGCCCGCAGACCAGCCTCACCTGCACGCGGCCTGCCCGGGGACCGTGGAGTGTTTGCCGCCCGCCCAGCTGGCTGCACCTCGGGCCCCGGGACCCTTATCTCTGCCGCTGATGTGGCCTGGACCAAGCCTTGTCAAATAGGCGGAAAATTAAATTTCATGCTATTTTGAGTTCTGGAGTAGCCTCTCTAGAGGGCATCCTGCTCTGCAGCAATTGGCGGACGGCGCTCCGGCTGGATGCAGAGGGAGGGAGAGGAGCCCGGGGTCTCCCGCCGGGGCCCAGGGTGGGCGTGTGCAGGGAGGCCCCCTGAGCCCCTGCCCAGCCCCCTCAAGTCACACGGTCCTCCTGGGCCGCTGTGACCCATTTCAGCCGGCCCAGAAGTGGCCGTGGTGAGGACCCGCGGGGCTGCCACCTCCCCGGCCCAGGGCTCAGATGTGTTCGCGATAATCGCCTGGACCCTCTGCTGCGTCCAGGCCTGGCCGAGACGGCGCCTCCCTTCCTTCCTCTGACTGCAGCCCCCCCGGCACCCTCCCCTCCTACTGCCCCCGTGGAACCCCTACTGCCCCCGTGGAACCTGCCCGGCTCTGCCCGGCTTGCCCCCCAGCAGCGCCCAGGGGCCTCTGCCATTCCTGACAGCTCCGTGACTCCTCCCGGCCGGCCCCAGCCAGTCTGCCGAGACTGAGAACAGCGACTGATTCCCACACGTCCTCCAGCCTGAGGTCCCAACCAAGGCGTCACCAGGACCGGTTCCTTCCAGAGGCTCCAGTCTGTCCCCGGCCTCGCTCCTAGTCCTCGGTGAGCCTCGCCTCGCAGGTGACCGCTCCGGTGCCTGCCTCGGTCTACCCGTGTCCCTGGGCACGTCCTCTGCCCTGCTTACAAGGACACCGTCCTGTGATCCAGGGCCCACCCCCGCCCAGTCGGACCTCAGCTTGACTAGCTGCATCTGCCGTGACCCCGTCTCCAAACCAGGTCACATCCCGAGCTTCCAGGCAGACGTGCCTTTGGGGGACACTCAGCCCTGTGTGGGTGTCCCACGTACGTGGCTGTGGCCCTGCCTCAGTGTTCACCAGAGCTGGCCTCCGCTCGTGCAGCCCTCGGGGCACCGGCTGGGAGAACTCCAGACACGCAGACACTCACTGTCCCAGGTCCCAGCTCCTGGACCGTCACCTGCCTGGGGGCCCCTCCCTGGTGCAGCCCCCTAGCACCCAGTGACAGCCACCAGGTGTGGGACTTGGACACAAACCCAGCCCCGCCTGCATCCGTGACCCTGGAGGTCCTGCCCCTGTGGCTGCCAGTCAGTCTTGGGCACCTGGAGGGCAGATCTCGGGGGTCTGGGGCCAATACAGCCGCTTTGTGCTAAGGGGGCTGCTGGCTTTGCAGAGTGACAGGGAAATGCAAAGTTCGACCCCCAGAGCGAGACCCTCCCAAGGTCGGGACGGTGACCTCCAGGAGTGGTTCTGGAGAGACACTGGTGTCCCCTGGCCAGGGGCAGGGTCACCTGCAGGGAGTGTGGACAGGGATGGCATTGGCACAGCCTGCCCGTCATGGCCGCCTGTGACTGCCCCTCGGGCAAGAAGCCGAGCCCATGTCCTGGCGAGGTGCGTCTGGCCATGGTCCCTCCTAAGAGCCCGGTCAGGTGGGGACATCTCGACCAGGGTCTGCCCTGAGACTCCAGGGTGCAGAGGCATTTGCCCAGGCCCTGGCTGTGGGGGGCTGCACCAGCCTCAGCGGGCCCCCTCTGCCCTCCTGCCAGCCCTGCCCTGCCGGGACCCAGGGCCAGACCCTGGGAGGGAGGCTGTGGCCACACCACCCTCTGCCACTCGACGTGGAAGGGACAGACCTGGAGGGCGGGAGTGGGGCCCTGGGGGACCCGGGACAGAGGACCCCGGAGGGCATCTGTGCGCCCGAGTGCCGCCCTGATCAGCACAGGAGCAGGAGGCGCCACGGGGAGGCCGCGGGCACAGGTGCGTCCGCTCACTGCCGGCTCATGTGCGCCAGCGTGGCCGGCGGGTGGGGGTGCGGGGATGAGACACCACTTGGCCCCAGTGTGACCAGAGGAGGGGCTGCTCGAAGTTGTGGGGTGTCCAGCGCAGGGAACAGTCTGGAAAAGCTCCTGGCCCCTGTGGAGCTGGGAGACCCCTGCGATCTGCTGAGTGACGGCCCCGAGACGTCCACACCGTGTTCCCAGGAGCCTCACGGGGCAAAGGGAGGACCTTGAGTGCGGAGGCTACCCTGGGCCGTCCAGGTGGCCGGATGTCATCGCAGGGGTCCTTGTGGGAGGGGGCAGGAGGGCCGGAGGCAGAGACTGGGCGACACTGCGCTGCTGCCCTGGAGGTGAGGCGGCCCCGAGCCGAGGGCCGCGGACTTTCCCCAGCAGCCTCTGGCCGGCCCGCGGACACCCGCCTCTCACCTCCAGGGCTGTCGGATCAGCGGATCAGCGTGTGACGCTTTAAGCCATCAGCTGTGGCTTTTGGTCTCAGTGCAACCGAAACCCTGAAGGTGGGCTGGGCAGCAGGGCCCCCAGCCACGGGCACCAGAGCCGGGGCCTCAGCTGCTCCTCAGTCGCTGGAGAGAAAGCCCTGGCGTGGGGTGATCGGCCTCCTGAGAACGGGGCGCGTGGTCACCCCAGCCCAGCCCAGGCTCCCTCCCCGGGCCCTGGGCTTACCCCGCAGACACACCTCTCCCCTCGGTCAGTGGGGCTGGGGCCGTGACGGGGCCTTGGGTCCCACAAATGCCCCGTGCGTGGGTGCCCACCGGTGCCCGCCTGTCGTGGGGTCATCCTGAAGCTTCTCTCTGCCTGACAGGAGACCAAGGAGAAAACCCCAGGCTGGGATGGAAGATCCTGGAGTGAGGACGGTGGTGTGGACAGCAGTTTGGGAAGAGGCCCTCGGGCAGTGTGGTGTGGGGCTGACACTGGACACTGGGCTGGGGGCCCGAGGCCAGGAGTCCAGGGAGGGGACACTGCCGCAGTCCCCGAGAGACACTTTCCAGCCCGGCATTGGGTGTCCCCAGCCCACCACCCCCGCCAGCCCTCCCCTGTCGTCAGGCTCTGCCGGGCAGCCCTGCCTGTCCCCACGCCCTGCCTGGCCCCACGCACCGGGGAAAATCAATAAGCTCCAATATGTCAGCTCTCGAGAGGCACGGCAATAAATTACCCGCCATGAAGCACACGGGGCCACAGCCCCATTAGTGGGACATTAGGCCTCCCGTGAAATTTCTCTGTGTGCTTTGAGATAACAGCGGCCGAGGTGTTGGTTTATGTCCCGGGAGGGGGAGGTGGGACCAGGGACAAGACAGGGCCGGCCGGGCAGGGAGGCCCCGAGACGAAGGTGCCCCCGGAACATTGGTGGCTTTTCCCACTCAGGGCTCTACAGCATCAGAGGGTCAGATAAACACAGCGTCTGGGGACGTCCGCACCCTCCAGCCAAAGGCCACAGGGAACAGGATGCACAACCGGGGACTCAGAGACACAGGACTTTGCCCTGGGTTGGACACTGCCAGGAAGCAGGGGTTCTACGATCCGTGCCTGTGACAAACCACCACAAACTGGGTGACGTAGAACAACAGACATTCATTGTCTCACGTTCTGGAGCCAGAAGTCCAAACCAAGGTGCCAGGGCCGTGCTCCCGTGACAGCTCTGGGGCGAATCTGTCCCAGGCCCTGCGTCCGTCTTCACGTGTGGCTGGCAGCGTCGCCCCGATCTCTGCCTCTGTGGTCCCATGGCCTCCCCCCGTGTCTCTGTATCCTCTCCCGGTCTTACAATGACACCGGTCATTAGACTCGGGGCCACCCTAACCCAGCATGACCTCATCCTGACTAACCACGTCCCTATTTCCAGATAGGTCACGTTCTTGCCTGCTCAGGGACATAGATTTGGGGGGCACCGTCCAACCCAGTGCAGCAGCTTCCAGTCCTCATGGCGGCCACAGTGGGTTTGGGGCACCCATTTTACAGCTGTGGCTGCTGAGGCTCAAGGACTTAAGTTGTCTGTCGCAGGTGTCTCATTTCCGTCCCCAGTCCAGGACAGTCATCGGGACAGAGATGAGTCAGTGGCCCCTGAGAGGCTGGTCCACCCCAGGGGGAAGCCTCAGCCCACACACTGCTGTTCTGGGCAGCTCGTGCCTGGCTGCCCTAAAGCGTCCTCCCCAGGCAACTGCACCAGCCTTGGCCAGCTGGCCCTCCCGCGGCCCCATCCCTAACCTTGGAGCCCTCTAATGGACACCTCCTCCAGGAAGCCCATGGGCTGCACACCAGGGTGATTGTGGCCTGTGCCCCCATGCACACGGGGAGTTCTGGGGTGGAACCAGTGGGGCGGGGCCCCGTGAGGGGGGCCTGGGCACACAGGTGCCTCTGTTGACACAGCAGCTCTGAGCACAGCCCTGGGTGGGGCCTCTGGGGTGGGGAGGACTCCCAGGTGTCCTGGGCTCAGAACACCCCCTCCTGTGCCCTGCTGTGAGAGCTCCGGGGGGCAGGGAACCGGTCCCACGTCAGGTGCCTCTCCCGCCTTCTTCCCAGGACGCAGGTGCAGGAGAGGGAGGTTCCAGAGGCAGAGATGCCAACCTCAGGTGGTGGGCACACTGGGGGTCACAAGGGGCTCCTCTGGGGTGTCCCTAGGGCAGATTCTGGCTCAGGGGAAGGGGCTGTCCAGGACCACCGTCCACATATGATGCGGTACACAGGCCAAGGTCCTAGTCACCCCCTAGATGGCAGCCGTGGACCAAAACTGTGGCAGAATCACAGAATCGGGGGTGCCCAGGCCCATCCTGGGGGGACAAGCTCCTCCCACCAAGCAGGGAGGCCAAAAGCTACAGTCTTCAGGCTTCCACCTAACCCTGCGATTGGACAGGTGTGAATTCCTCTCTGAGACTCTGGGCATAGGAAAGGACGTGTTTTATTGTCTAAATCAAAATAAATTTACTTCAAAGTCTTTACTTCCCAGAGTGTGTTACAGCCCAGGCAGGTGCCCGCCCGCTGCTCCGGAGGAGGCCAATCCGCAGAGACAGCAGGGTCACGGCAGAGACAGAGTTTCATGTCGCAGGTGCCGTGTAAGGAGGGGACGGAGTCCTCAAATCCGTCTCCTGAGAATTTGGGAGAAAGGGTTTGTAAAGGCAGTTTGGTGGGCACAGGGCAGGCGGTGGGTCTGCTGGCTGGCTGGGCTCCGGGCGGAGCCACGGGTGGAAATTGTCTCCTGTTGAGTCGGTTCTTGGGTGTGGGTCGCAAGACCAGTTGAGTCCGCTCCTCGGTACGGGCCGCTGGTCTGGGTGGCCTGGAAGCTACCTCAGAAACCAGCCTCAGGTTTCACAAGGGTGACGCTATCCGTGGGAACAACAAAGAAAGCGAGGAATCTTCATGCCCATCAGCTGTGTGGCTCCTGAGTCGTGAGCAATTACAGGAAAGCCAGCTGGGGGACAATGGCTGGTTATATATAAATTTCCCCTGCCTCAGTTCCCACTTTGTGGCCCTTAAATGATTTTATAAAGGACAACTTCAAAGGGGAGAAATTTAATTTCCGTCTTGCTGCAAGGGCCCCCTGCCTTCCCCACAAGAAGGGGCAGCAAGCTGTTGGTGGCTTTAGGGTGGTCCCGTCGCGTCAGGGTGCTCCATGTCGAGCCGTCTTGGTGAGGGGCCTGGCGGGGGCACGGAGTCTTCCCATGGGCCCAGCCCCAGCTGTGAGAGTGCTGGCTGCCGCTAACAGCACTGCCCCTCTAGGCTACCGTGTGGGAGTGAGGCAGGGCCTGCTATTAGCAGAAAGGCCTACATCACCTCCAGATGGCTGAGAAGTCACCTCCTGTCTAGACTTCCGCCCTTAGGCACCCCACCCCCGACTCTTTTTGGCACAAAACACAGTTTTGGAGGAAAACAAAAGCATCTGAACTCTGCCTGGGGAGAAAGGACCTCAGAGTTTCTGGGATTTGAAACTGTTTGCCCCGTGACACAGGGAAGGGGGGGCAGTTATTTTTTTGTGTTGAGCCACAGCTTCAAGAACAAAACTGATTACTAATTCAACACAGTAGCCTGCCCCGTGGTAAATCAGTTGTATCTGGTTTATATTTTCCATGACGCACGATAGCTTTTTATTCAGCATAAAGCACACAGAAGATAATACTAATATGGCTGGTTCCGAAGATGGGACATCCCTAAATCACAAGTCCTAGTTCAGAGGTGCATGTGATTTCCACAAGCCACCTCCCCACGGAGTGTCACGACGTCCGGACGGCGCCTCTATGTGGTCTGTAGCCAGAGCCGGGGCAGCCTTGTGCCCTGAGGACGAACGGTCCCAGCAGCTTCCCAGAGAAGCCAAGTGGGGGGCCCGGCAGAACAGCGCGCCCTGGGACCCCTGGGGTGTCGTGAAGGTCCCCCCGAGGCGCCGCAGCTTCGGTTTGAGCAGGGACGGCCGCAGGCCCGCGAGCCGGGTCGGGGCTGCCTGCTGTCCCCGCTGTCCCCGCTGTCCCCGCCGTCCCCGCGCGGCGCCGACCAGCCGGGGAGGAAGGCGCGCGGCTGGCGAGGGCACAGCCCCCAGCAAGCCCGGCCAGCTGAGGTCCTCTGAGGCCAGGACACAGGTCTCGAGCCGAAAGTCCCCGCAACGAACCACAACAGACCCGGCGGCGGCCAGGCCGGGGCAGGAGCGGCCGGGCAGCGGCAGGGCCCAGGGCGCCGATCTCCTGCCGGGCCTGGCCCACCGAGGACGCCCACAGCGCGGGCCCGGGGCCTCTCTCTGGCAGGACGACGCCCGCCCACTCCCCGCCGCCAAAGACCGGGCGGACACGCTCCTCGGCGGACGGGACGGAGAACTACATCTCCCGGCATGCCCTCGCGCCTGCCCGGGGCGGGGCCTGCGACGGAAAAGTCTGCTGGAGAAACGCGTCACCTCCGGTGCGCGGCTGGGCACACGTTATGGTGTCGTGAGCGGAGGCCGGCCATGACGTCCGGATTCCGGTTTCGTGCGACGGAAGTGGCGCGAGTGCGGCGCGCCGCGGAGCCGAAGTCGCAATGAACCGTGTCCTGTGTGCGCCGGCGGCCGGGTGAGCCCCTTGAGGTCTCGGCGGGGCGAGGGCGGTTGCCGGCGGGAGGGCGGAGCGCTCAGTGCTTTTTCTCTTCCAGGACCGTCCGGGGCCTGAGGCTCGTGGGCTGGGCTTCCCGAAGCCTGCCTCCTCCGCCCGGTGCCCGGGCCCGAGTCCAGCCCGCGGCCGAGGGGGAGGAGGACGACCCTGACCGCCCCGTTCAGTTTTCCTCCAGCAAAGGCATCCCGTTACGCTGGAGTGTGGAGCAGTCCCTGGGGAAGGGACATCAGCGGCCCCCGTGGAAAGTGCTGCCCTTAAGCTTCTCCCTCATGGTTCTGGTCATCTGGTTCTACGTGAGGCCGGAGAGCGACGCGGACCAGTGGTTGAGACAAGTGTTGGGAGAAGAGGTGCCGGAACCCGGTGATCCTTCTGAGGAGCCGGGAACTCAGGCTGCCTCCGGGTCGAAGACTTAACGCGGTGCCCGCTGGGGCCGGCAGGAAGGGAACGGGCAGCCGCCCTTCGGATTCGACGTCGCGATTGACCGTGACCGTTTCTGCCCCGGTAATGCGTGCGTCTTCAGCGCTGAAGGACTTGGATGGCGCACTTAGCCGCGTTGATCCCCATAGACGCCGAGCAGGATGTCACCAGATCGGAACCTGCTCTTTGCCTGACGCTTGACGTCCAGCGGTTCCATCCACAAGCCTTTTCAGAGCCGTAGGAAAGGTTTTACTTGCACCGTGTGCTGTTGGGTTTGTGATGTCTTTGTACCGCATAATCACGTTTCCAGAGCACTCCTGGTGACACTTGTCATTTGCTTTGTGAGACAGAATAACTGGCAGAAGTGTTAACCTTTATTTTATTATGTACTGTGGTGTGTGTAAATAATATCTATTGATGTTTTACACGCTAACAAATTGAAAATAAATTTTGATTTTATGATATAGAATTAAGACGATTTCCTTTTTTGCATCTAGTTAAGAAAACGGGTATTTTAGTAAGCCAACAGCCACCTTTTTCAATTTATTTGTTTTCCCTTTTTTTCCAGAGTGGGAACTGAGAATCTAACCTAAATGTGAATTGTGGAATACATTATTAAATGGTACCAGAAATAAAGAACTTTCTCAGCTTTCTGCAAAATTTTATTTTTATTTAGCTAGGCAACAATTTTCTGAGTAGAATACAACTGATAAGTATTTTTTTCACAAATTATGGGCCCTATTTTGGGTAACCTAGATATTTTTTTCTAAGTATTACTTAGGAAAACCTGCTTTATTCTGAATTAGATAAAAGATACATAAAAGAAAACTTTTATTTACTTAAGCTTTTGGTGGAAGGTTTTACTTTAGCATGTTTGTGGTGCAGAAGTTAATTGGGAGTTTTTCTGACTTGGATGTTTGAAGAACAGGTTTTTGACCACTCTGGCCGAATGGCAGTATACTGACTTCTCATGAGGTCTCCGTGCAGAAGTGCGCCAGGTGTCTGGCACACTGATAACTCATGCTTGTGAGAGAAGTGGGGTGGATATAGTCTTTTTTTAAAGACTGTGAGACCGAGGGTTGGAATAATTGACCTAATCTTAGTTCACGTTACACCATCCCAGTTGGGGCAAAGTACTCAGATGTTCTTTTTTTGGCTTGGTGTGGTTGTGACTATTTGGTTGTGAATCATTTGGTTTCAGCAGAAGTCATTCAAACCCAAAAGCTTACTTGTACTTCACTTGTAGGGGGAGAAAAAGTCAGAACTCATAAGAACTTTTGTGTTAATAAAAAGTAACTTTCATATGACAAAAGCAATATATATGTTTTTTTTCTGGAAAAGTTAGACCCTGAAATAAGCAAAAGGAAAAGAATCAGAAACACCGATAATCCCACCACCTAGAGGTAACCACTGTGAACACTTATTTGCCTTTCCAGGTTATTGTCATGCATATATAAATACAGCTTTTTCCAAGGCAGGAATGGGATAGTAAACCTGAAAACATGATAGCAGCTTTAAAAAAAAAAGTGGGATAGTAGCATCCTGTTTGATGAAGCTGCCTCCAGGGCAGCTATCAGTAAGGGCTGTTCCACTTGGTGACTTCACACCCGTAATGTGGATAAGCTTTGTCAGAAAAAGGACCATGGAGGTCAGCTGGGGACAGTGGACAGACCTTCCCCACACCTGGAGTTTTCAAGGGGTGACAACAGCAGATTGACAGGTGAACAGTTAACTAAATCCTTTCCGTATTCAACCTTGTAGTGCAGTTGTCTTATTTCCCCAACAGGGCTGTGGCTTTTGTTTTTCCCAGGGTACCTGACACATTGACACCCCAGATAAGTGCTCAGCAAGCACGAGAGGGAGGGCGTTACAAGTATGCGCGGACAAGCAGTTGCACCGATTTGATTTGTAAGATGTTAAATTGTTGGACAGAAGGAGGAGGAAATAGTTTATAAAGGATCTCCCAGATCTATTTCTTGCTCCTCCAGAGAATTCTTGGGCCCTGTTCCTCCTCACTTCATTCTCTTGCTTGGCTTATGTTACGAAAATATTTTCTTAATTTTATCATCATTTTATTTTCAAGATTTAAATGTAATGTTTATAGATGTAATAATTCATTTAGACAATGTGAACATACGAATAAATCATCCTGCCAGTGCGTGATAACTTTTGTTATTTTACTGTATTTACTGTATTGTTATTTCAGAAGATAACATCTTGGAGCAAATGTATGAAAGTATTTTCTCTTGCTTTTAACCTAAATGGGAGCTTTTTAAAGACAGACTCTAGCTCTGTCGCCCTGGCAGGAGTGCAGTGGTGTCATCATAGCTCACTGCAGCCTCTGACTCCTGGCCTCAAGCCATCCTCCCGCCTCGGCCTCCCACGGTGCCGGGGTTGGAGGCTCCAGCCGCCGTCCGGCGGGAACACGTTATTTTCACGCAGGTCGGGCGTGCAGCCCTCCCAGCCTGCGGCGACCGCGCGTCTCCCGAGATGGAATTCACGACGATTCGGCCCCTTCCTCAGAGCACAACTCGGAGGTCTGGATCCTGCGGGGCAGCCACCACCGCGCCCCCCGCCCCACCGCCCGGGTCGCCGCCTCGGCGGCCGGGCGCGGGTGGGTTCCGCGGGCGCGCGCGGGCGGCCCGGGGTGGGCGCGGGGGCGTGGCCGGGGCGTGGCCGGGTGGGCGCGGGGGCGTGGCCGGGGCGTGGCCGGGCCGGGCGGGGGGCGCGGTGGGCTCGCGCGGGGGAGCGCCGGGGCGGGGGCGGCCGGCGGCGCATGCGCGCTGCATTGTTTTGACTGAAAATGCCGTCGGTTTCGAAAGCGGCGGCGGCGGCGCTGAGCGCGTCCCCCCCGCAGACCGAGAAGCCGACCCACTACAGGTCAGTGCCCGCGCGGGGCCTCCGGGGCGCAGCGAGGGGGCGGGGGGCGGCCCCGCGCGCCCCCGCTCCACGCGCGCCCGCGCCCCGGCCCCGGGCCTGGGGAGTCGCCGCGGCGGGCCCGGGTCGCTCCTCCTGCCGCCCCCGCCGCCCGCTCCGGGCCTCGGCGCCGCGGAGACCCGGGCTGCGGCCGCCCGAGGTCGGAGCAGGCGCCCGGGTCTGCGTGCGCCGGGCTCGGGCCGGGCTGGGCGCCGGGCTCCCAGGTCGCGGTGCCGCGCCTGAGGTCGGGGCTTCGTGCGTGGCCGGGGTGGGCGCGCGCCGGGCCCGTCGGGAATCCGAGTGGGGGCCACGCCCGGGTCGGGACCGCGCCTCGGGCTCGGGGGGTGCGCCTGGGGTCGGGGAAGTGCCCGGGGTCGGGGGCCTCCCCCGGGGTCGGGGGGCGCGTCTGGGTTCCGGGACGGTGCCCGGGTCGAGGGGCGTGCCCGGGGTCGGGGGCCGCGCCCGGGTCTAGCGGCGCGCCTGGGGTCGGGGACCGTGCCCGGGTCGGGGGAAGCGCCCGGCGGGCTGCGGGGACAGCCGGCGGGGTCGTCTACACTTAAAGTGGGGGGCGTCGGCCCTGGCCGGCCGGTCCCGCCCCCACCCTGGAGCCGGGCCGCCCAACGGCGGCGGTGGCGGTGGAGGCGACCCGCAGCGCTGTTTGTCTTTTTAGGTATCTAAAGGAGTTTAGGACAGAGCAGTGCTCCCTGTTTTTGCAGCACAAGTGCACCCAGCACAGGCCATTTACCTGTTTCCGTTGGCATTTCCTAAATCAGCGTCGCCGCAGACCCCTCCGCAGGCGCGATGGCACCTTCAACTACAGCCCGGACGTGTACTGCTCCAAGTACGACGAGGCCACCGGCGTGTGCCCCGACGGCGACGAGTGAGTGGCCGGGCGGGGCGGGGCTCCCGGGCGCCTCCACCCCTGGACCTGGCCGTGTCGCCCGCCGCCCCAGGTTCTTCGCAACACCTGGCACCTGGAGGTTTCCAGTGACAAGTGATGGCGGTGGGGGGACACTGCCCTGCTTTTAGGCCAGTTCGGGAAGGGTTATGTGTGTGTCAGGGATAACCCTTCTGTGAGTCAAACCCATCTGGCTTCATTTCCCACTTTTGATTCCGCAGTTCTCCGAATTGGCCGCATCAGAATCGGCCCTTAGAGGCGTGGCTTTCAGGTGTGGCACCATTTCGTGCTAGTTGGTTGCTTTCCAGGGAGAGCTTGTTGGAATATTGGTTCACACTGTAGAATGTATCTGGAATGTTTCCTTTCTTGATGTTTACATGTTTAGTTTTTTAAAAAATTGATAGGAAAGCTATCTGCAGACTGCCATTTAGGTAGCACTTTTAAAGTTTGAGAAATCAAGGTTTTGTTTTGGTTGGTTTTTTTTTTTTTTAACAAGTTTCCCAATGGTGTTATGAATAGATGTCTTTATTTTGAAATATGTACAATGGGAAAACAGGGAGAGTACTAGTCAGATTGTATATTCACGTGGTGCGAGGAAGGTGGCATCAGGTTTTACTTTCTTCCCATGGGCTGCTTGGGAGCACCGCATTGTGGTGCGTTCCTGCCTAGAGGTGAGGTGGCAGCTGCAGTCTTGACGGCTCCGTCTCCTGATCTTTTGAAGGGACCTGATTGCCTGGGGACCCTTGCTTTGGAAGACTGCTTTTACCCCACCACACACAGAGACCCATGCGAACCAAGTCTGTTTTCCTTTATTTTTCAAAAATGCTTAGGCCAGGGAGTAAGCTTTTGGTCTATGGTGATCAACTTTAACGCACTCCTTGAGAAGCTTTTCGGACAGTTAAATAGTGTTGTTAAGGCAGCTTCATGACTAAACTTCAAATGTGTAGTCAGCCCATCTTGTTGAGGATGGTGTTCAACTTCTGTGCAGTTCTAAGAACGCGTTATTTAATTGCTCTTTGAGCCACTGCCTTCTGCAAACAGGTCACAGGTGTTTGTCTAGCTGAGCTCTGGGCTCAGTCTCTAATTTCCCATGGTCAAACCCATCATCTCTCCAGACCAGGGGTCTGGAGTTGAAAGTGGGCCCACTGCTGCCTGGCCCTGGTTCGGGGGATCTCTGGACGTGTGAAGACCAGTAACCCAGCTAGTCCTAGCTCAGAGTTGAGTTCGGGGGACTAATTGGTGGTATTCACTGGTGATGCCTGTAATGCACATAAGGAAAGCATCTTTTAATAGCTGTTTGGGTTCCCAAGTCGGGGTGCCCTGGTGGGGGGGCGTCAGGGTGGTGTCCAGATCTTAACTGGGGTGGCCAGCGCTTCAGTGGACACGGGCCTGTGGGTGGTGTTTAAAGCTGTGCCCAAGCAGTAATCAGATAATAATTATTTATTACAAAAATATTAGCGTGCAGTCTGAGTGGCTTGCAGCTTGTCCTTGACAGACGTAGGTGGGACTGAGATGCTTGTTTGGTGTTTTCTGTTTTGGAGGCATCCTGTGTACATCCACATGCAGTAAGAGAATCACACGCGTCTTATTAAAGATTTTGTTTGTAACTGCTATGGAGCACGTGATGTGACTTGCTGCAGCCCTTCAGGAAGTGTTTGGCAGGCTGTCTCCCCAGGGACCGTCCCCTTAGCAGTCACCACGTGGCCCACGGGAGAGGCACTTCCCCTCACTGCACAGCCGGCATCACCGGAGCTCGTCCCACTGAGTTGCATGTTCAGGTTCATGCCGGTTGCCACGGGGTTTGTAAACAGATGATACCACCTTTCAGAGCAAGGACAGAGCCTTTCCCTATATTTCAGTTCACTGGTTCTTGAAATTTCTGTTTTGTGCCTATGTACTACCAACCTGTTGTTTTAAAACGGGAATACGTGTCAGAGAGCAATGGACCCTTTAGCCAGCGCCAGGCGGAACAGCCCTCACTGCTCTTGGCACTGGCGGGGTCTCCCTGGGGCAGGAGGGGGCTGGGGACCCCAGGAGGGCTTGCACCCGGCCTTACTCCCCTCTGTGCCCCCTCAGTGTCACCCCCACCATCACCAGCACCCCCGTGGGGTGAGCACCCCTGCTGTCATCCCTTTGCCCAGTGGGTAGTCTTCCTGCACCCCCCGCGTCAGCCCTCCTTCCCGCCGGCTGTGCCCCCGAGGTCACTTCTCAGTGTCCTCCCCAGGCACCCGTGTGGGCACTCTGCTGTCACCCCTTTCCTTGGTGGGCAGCCACCCACTCGCTGACAGCCCTCTGTCCACACACGCCTGTGGCGTTGGGGCACCGGGTCCCTCTGCGTCCCGCCCTCCCCCGCCCAAACGCCCTTTGTTCTATCGGACACGCCCCCTCCCGGCGCAGGGCATGATTGGCAGGACTCCCCCCCCCCATGGGAACCAGCCCCCACTGTCGGCCTCATGGGGGTGAGGCCGGCCGGGGTCCCGAGGGCAGTGGCAGGTGCACGGAGTTGGGGCCTCTGGGGCCCAACCGCAGCCTGACGCCGCTCCCAGTCCCCACGCGGGCCGGGGACGGTCAGGGCACCGGGTCTTCACAGCTGAACCCAGGTGTGTTTGGCGCCGCCAACTTGCACGGGAGCACGTGTGCGCAACTTGTGGGGAATGGCCAGGTGGTTTGTTTTAAACGGACGTCTGTCTGATCAACCAGAAGGAAAGGCCTCTGCGCGGTCGGAGGGGCCCCTCTGCGCGTCCGTTTCATGGGGAACCGGTCGGAGCAAACACTCTCACTGCAGCTACCGAGTCAGGTCCTGTCCTTAACCCCCGCAGTGGACAGGCTGCCTGGCGAGGCCTCACCCCCTTCATGTGGCGCGACCCTCTGGGCAGCGGTAAGGTCTGTCTCATCCTTTCCAGGCCCCAGTGGGTCCCAGCGGGCAGCCCCCCACGGCACGTGGGGCATCTGGGCAGAGCCGCTGCCGGGTGGCCGAGGGGCTGTGACTTGGTGGTCTCCACATGTGTTCCACGGTGTCTGGCGGGAGGACGCGTGAAACGTCCTCGGATCCGTGTCCCAGCAGGACTGACCGTTGCTGGCGCCTCTTTCCGTCTGGAGCCTGTTTCTGTTGAAGTCCTCCCGCGATGCTGAGCTGTGACCGGGAGACGGGGCACCTCCCCCTCCCCGCAGGTGGTGACAGCTGTTGCTGTTGGACCTGGTGTCATGCATGGACTCCGCGTGGGCGTCTGGGGTGAGGGGCACAGTGTGTGAGAGTCAGGGCTACTCGCAGCCCAGAAGACCATTCCAGGTTGCCCAGCTGAGCAGTCACAGCCTGTGACTGGGCTGGGACCTGTGAGGGGCACAGAGGAGAACGTGAGCAGCCGTCCCGAGGCTCGGTGGTCTCTCCACCAGCTGATTGCCGCACCTGAGCTCCGCCCGCCTGGGGGTGGGGCGGGGAAGCTGCGGCAGAGGGGGGTGGCCTCAGCCTGGCTGGTGGGAGACACCTCTGCCCGGAGAGGCTCCTTGGGGGAGGAAGGAGGGCCACGTCGGGAGCAACGGGTGTCCCTACCCTGCCCAGGGAGCCAGGGCAGCCTTGGCTGGGGGCGCAGGGCCCGTGTGGGGTTAGCTGGCCCAGTGTCCCGGGGAGGGGCTGTGCCCCCGTCACCTTCCCCCCTCAGTCTCCACACTGTGCTGCGCCTCACAGTTTGTGTGTCGTGCTCTGGACCCTCACGGGAGCCTGCATCCCCGAGGGCTGGGAGGCCGTCACCTGGCCCCGTGTGTCCCTCCAGGCTGTGCCGTCCCCAGACCAGCTGCGTCAGCATCCCCTGGAGACGTGCTGGGTGGACAGTGCAGGGTCACAGGCCTTCCGGGTGGTCCTGGGTCTGGTGGACCCCTCCCTGGAGGCGAGGGTTGCCTGAAGGAAGGGGGCAGTTTCTGGTCGGGAACCCTAAGCCCCTGGCGGTTCCCCCTTCCCTGCCAGGCTGGTTTTGGTTGCAGAGCGTGGGGCGCCGTGCTGGCTGCGTCCGGCCGGTGGAGCCATGTTTTAATCCCGCTGTTCTGGTTGCTAATTGTGTCGGACGGGTTTGAGTGTCTCCCAGCCTCGTCCCTGCCGTCCCAGGAGCTGTTGTGTTTTCTCTGTCCCCTCTCGCCTCCCAGACGCCCTGAGGGTCAAGGCGTTTTTTTCCTTAAGCCTCCCCCAGTGTCCTAAGGTCAGGCCAAGCTTTGGGGCTGCGTAATGAGCAGGAGGCGGAGCCCCGGGCGGAGAGTCGCGCCCAGGTGGTGCTTCTGTGCTGGAGAGAGGAGGCCGGGCCACCAGCGCTCTGGTTGCCATGGCAATGGTCCAGGAGAAGCAGCACCATGATGCTCACCCGAGAGGACCACGAGGAAGCCGGTACGGGTTTAGATTCACAAGCGGGGAGATGGGGAGCCGTGCAACCGTGGTCACCGTCTGTGAGCGCCCGTGTGCATGTGGCCTGGCTGGCACCCCGCCGCGTCCGCAGCATTTCGCACCCTCCTTCCCCTCCAGCCTTTTAGCAACACCTCAGAGCTGCTCTACCCGCCCCCCGCCCCCCGCCCCGTGTGGCGGGTGTGCCCGGGGGAAACCGCGAGGCCTCCCCGTCCTCGCGCTCTGCCCACCCTCCCCGGGGAGCTCTCGTGCTGAACTTACAACCCAGCGCACGGGTGTTTCTGAAGACTGGAGCCATTTGTGTAAAGTGTCCGTCTTCCTATTAGCTCAGCTTTGCTTTATTGTTTTGTTGTAGCCAAATACATGTAACAAAATTTACTGCCTTCACTCGTAAGTGAGCAGTTCAGTGGCATTAAGTACGTTCATGCTGGGCGGCCATCGCCACCGTCCGTCTGCAGAACTTTCTCATCCTTCCAAACTGAAACTCTGTCCCCACTAAACACTGGCTGCCTCCTTCCATGATGTTTTTTTTGAGACAGGGTCTCTATCATCCAGGCTGGAGTGCAGTGGCCTCAAAACAGCTCACTGCAGCCTCTGACTCCTGGGTTCAGGGGATCCTCCTGCCTCAGCCTCCCACGTAGCTGGAACTACAGGCGCCACCATACCCGGCTAATTTCTTTTTTAAATTTTTTGTAGAGACGGGGTCTCGCTGTGTTGCCCAGGCTGGTCTTGAACTCCTGGCCTTAAGCAATCCTCTTGCCTTGGCCTCCCAGAGTGCTGGGATTACAGGTGTGAGCCACCTCGCCTGGCCTCCTTCCGTAATTTTTGATGTATGTAGACGTACGTGTGTTCCTGCCCTGCTGCTGAGGTGAGCAGGGCGTACTGTACCCCTTTTCTTCTCTGGTGCTTCCCACACCCCCTCTCGTTGTCGGAGCCGCGCTGCACCTGCCTGGCTGCCCCGTGGTTTGTCTGTCGCCATCTGCTGTCTACAGCCCTCAGCTGTTACAAGGGCCCTGCGGGAGCTGCACTCACCCTGTGCACGAGCCCTCTTTCCCTTTCAGTGGTGGTTTTGGGTTTTTTTTGGTTTTTTTTTTTTGCCAGTGTATCTTTGGAGGTAGGTTTCTAGAAGCAGGGTTGCCAGGTTAGAGGGTAGATGCACCTGTCGTCTTGTTAGACACAAAGAGGGGGCAGGGCCCTGCATTCCCACCTGCAGCGCCAAGCGGGCTGCGCCCCGGCCGAGGTCTCAGTTGACTCCCAAGTGCCTGTCCTGTGCTTCCGGGCCTTCGGCACATGCTGTCTGGTAAGTCCTGCGTCTTTTTCTCTAGCCCGTTGTTCTAGCGCCCGGCCTCCTTACCTTGTGACAGCATTGATCTGTGCGTTGGCACGCTGTGCCGTGGGCCGGTGCCGGACACCACTGCTGCCCTGAGACGGTGCCAGGACGGGCTGGGAGCTCGACTGTGAGACGCAGCCCACGTGGCCGGGGACGGCAGACACGATGCACAGACAGCATCCCCACTGGGTGTGGACCGTTCCATTCACACCTTGCAAAAGCGTTTCCCGAAATCCCTCATGGGGACCATGAAGGAAGCAGGTTATTTTAAGGTTGTCCTGTGTGGGCGTATGCCACAGTGTACGGGCTACCTGTACTGTTTCCTTTTTCATGTTTGTATGTCATTAGTAATTTAAATTTTTTTTCTTTTTTCTATTTAGAAAGTTAGGACCGAACTGTCCTGTAATCTGCTTTCTCTATTTTTCGTTTTTCCTCTGTCTTGTAGATCTTTCTTGATTCTTAATGACTGTTGGTGTTTCACAGGATGAGTTTACAGGACGTTTATTTTAAATAATCACCTCTTAGTGGACATTTTTCTCGTTTGGGGGTTTCTACCGTTTTCAAGAGAGCTGCTGTCCGCCTGCCCGTTGTGTTTTTCTTTCTTTTTTTTTTTTTTTTTGAGACAGAGTCTCGCCCTGGTGCCCTAAGTAGAGTGCAGTGGTGTCATCACAGCTCACTGCAGCCTCAAACTCCTGGGCTAACGGATCCTCCTGCCTCAGCCTCCCGAGTAGCCAGGGCCATAGGTGCACGTCATCACTCCCAGCTAATTTTCCTATTTTTAGTAGAGACGGGGTCTTGCTCTTGCTCAGGCTGGTCTCGAACTCCGGACCTCCGGCGATCCTCCCGCCTCAGCCTCCCAGAGTGCTGGGACGACTGGTGTGAGCCACCTCCCTGCCCCGTTTGTGTTTTTCTGATGTGGTCCGTGTGCTAGCTGTGTCCTGTCGTCTTGTCCAGTGCTGGTCACTCAGGTGTGTTCAGTCCCCAAATGCCCTGCACTGTCCGAGGATGATCAGAGTGCTTGTCTGCGTGTAATTCCATCTCAACATACAAACACGGGAAGGGCCTCTCTCCCACATGTCTGTCTATTATGGCTTTGTTTAAAACTGCAGTAAAATATATGTAACGTAAAACTTGCCCTTTTTTTTTTTTTCACCATTTTGTTCGTATAATTCAGTGGCATTAAAGTTACATTCACAACGTTGTGCTACCATCACTGTCTGTTTCCAAAATTTTTCTGTGGTCCAGAACAGAAATGCCATCGCATTAAATCACAGCTCTCCGTCCTCCCTGCTTGGTCCCCCGTAACTTCTGATCTGTGACCACCTCGGGAAAGGGAAATCGTACATTATTTGTCCTTTTCTCTCTGGCTTCTTGCACTTAGTGTAGTGTTTTCTGGTTCATCCGTGTTGGAGTGTGTGTCAGAATTTCCTTCGCTTTTAAGGCTGAATAACAGTCCATTGTGTGGCCAGCGCGGTGGCTCATGCCGGTAGTCCCAGCACTCTGGGAGGCCGAGGTGGGAGGATCGCTTGAGGCCAGGAGTCGGAGGCTGCAGCGAGCTGTGATCCTGCCACTGTGCTCCCGCCTGGGCAGCAGGGTGAGACCCCGTCTCCACCACCAACAACAAAAGGTCCACTGTGTGGATAGACCACGTTTTTGTTTATTCTTTCACCTGTGGTGGACGCTTGGGTGGTCTCCACTTTTGGCTGTCGTGAATGATGACGCGGTGAACTCCGGTGCGTGACTGTCTGTTCGAGCCCCTTCCCTCAGTTCTTGGAAACACGCACAGGAGTGGAACCGCTGGGCCCGCGGTGCTGTTGCAGTTTTACTCTGGGTTCGCTGGCTCCTGGGGACCCTGGGGACCAGCTGGGTCCTCCGTCTTCTGTCTCCCCATCTCACCGTGGGGCTGGCTCCGCACGGGTGCTCAGGACGGTCTGGATCGAGCTTCCCTTTCCTGACCTCCCAGGACGGGGGTTTGGACTAAGTGACGGCTGCATTAGCCTTGACCCCGGCAGGTGCTCCGGGCGGGCACGGGCCTTTCACCGTGTCGCCCAGCTGGAGGTGAAGGTCTTTGTCCTTGGATTTGGGGACTGTGACAGCGGCCCCTGCCTTTGTCTGCCTTGCCCCTCGGGCTACTCGGGGTGGTCCTGTCGCCAGCCTGGGCCTCGGCACCGTTTCGGCCGGGGTCCTTTGCTATCCTCTCCCTCCTGCGTCTGTGATGCCGTTCACTGGCTTGGGGGCGTCCCACAAGTGCCGGAACCTTCCAAGTCATCTCTGTCGCTGCTGCTGGGTGTCCAGGGAGGCAGCAGCGGCCTGTCCTGCTCTGGGAGCTGCCTGTGACCCTCTCTGGGAGCGTGGGGCTCCACGCCTGTGTGACATGTGCGCTGCCCGTGCTCCCTCTGGGCTGTTGCCTGACGGTGCTCCCGCCCCGCCTAGGGCCCTGCGCCTCTCCCCGGGCTCCCTCCCTCCCTCCCTCCTTCCCTCTCGGGGTCCCCGAGAGCACCAGGATGCTGGACAGGAGAGGTCCCCATCCCTGCGTGCGGGGCATGAACTTTATTTTTCTACGTAAGTTTAAAAAGTCCATTCAAAAAATGAGGAAGGATAATTTTCTTGGAAATTTGGTGCTGTGTCTAACAGAGGGGTTTGCGGTGGTCTGAGTGCCTTGCGGGACCCAACTCGGGGGACAGGCGCCGTGTTCGATGACGTCATCCTTCCCGCGAGACCAGACATCCGGGAGGAGGCCGGCGGCCTTAGCTGCTGTCCAGCGCTGGGCGGTGGCGGGTGGGGGCTCTGGCCGTCTCCAGGCGGGGACCCCCTGCAGCGCCCACCCTCTGCCCGCAGGTGCCCCTGCCTGCACCGCACGGCCGGGGACACGGAGCGCAAGTACCACCTGCGCTACTACAAGACGGGCACCTGCATCCACGAGACAGATGCGCGCGGCCACTGCGTGAAGAACGGGCTGCACTGCGCCTTTGCGCACGGCCCCCTGGACCTGCGGCCGCCCGTGTGCGACGTCCGGTGAGTGGGCACCGTGGGCGCGGGAGCTGGCCACTGGGCGCGGGAGCCGGCCACCCCTGCAGCCCCGGCGTCGCTGGCCCAGGGAAACCTTTTCCTGAGCCTTGGTTTTATTCCCATGAGCAAACGGCCGCGCTCCTCTCACCGGGCGTTTCCTCCCGTGCGGGCGGCGGCTGCAGCGTGTGGTTGCGAGGGCGGGCAGCCCGCGTCCAGGCGGCAGGAGAGGGAGGCCTTGGCCAGCACTCAGCCCTGCGGGTGCTGGTGTTGGGGTCGGGACTGTCCTGCCAGGAAGGGCTGGGACGGCCGCGGCGAGTGACTACGGTGTCGTCTGGTTGCAGGGAGCTGCAGGCCCAGGACGCCTTGCAGAACGGCCAGCTCGGCGGCGGGGACGGTGGCCCTGACCTGCAGCCCGGGGTTCTGGCCAGCCAGGCCATGATCGAGAAGATCCTGGGTGAGGACCCCCGGTGGCAAGGTAACCCCGTGGCTGCCGCAGGGCTGGGCGGGGGGAGCCGCCGTCACACCTGCCCGCAGGACTCACGCGGGACTCTGCGGCGCAGGTGGCTGGGTGGGACCTGGGCTGTGACTGGCCGCTGGGCTGACGGGGACGGCACAGCTCCTGTGGCCGCTTGTGGGGCGCCGGGCCTGGGGCCAGGCTGGCGTCCGCCACACTCCCGCCCCGTGGCACCCGG
>CM052448.1:764729-781994 GCA_028533085.1 Varecia variegata | reverse complement strand
GCAGCCGCGAGCCCCCCACGTGTGCGCTGTCTCCCGCGTTTGCCTGTCCTGGGCACGTCACATGGGCAGTGACGTTCTCATGCACGTCCCGGCTTGCTTTTTGGGGGACAGTTGCCTGCAGGGGCCGCGGGGGCTTTTCCTCACCGCTCCCGCCGCGTCTCCCTGCCCCCACCCTGTGGCGCCCGGGTCTCAGCCGCACAGGGCACGTGAGCCGTGGCCTCCAGTCGTGCGGGGGTGGAGGAGGTGCGGGGCCTCTCCGCGTTTTGGGGGAACTCGGGGGCTCGCTGCTCTGGCTGCTTCTGTCTCCGCGTTGCCAGCCCACCCGCCTCCCCGCCCGGAGGTCCTCGACCGGCCCCTGCGGACGGGCACCCGCGTCCAGCGCTACAGGTGGCAGGTGAGGGCCCCGCGTCAGGGCAGGGTCGGCTTAGCTCCGGGACTCTGAGCCGCAGGGAGGAAAGCGGAGGACAGTGACGGACAAGGGTGGTGCTGGGGCGCTCACAGGCCCACCTGTTTTTACCCGTCTGCACCCCTCGGTTGGTGTCAGAAAAACGTCTAGTTTAGGTTTCTGGCTTCTGTGTTCAGGGTGCTCCAGACAGAATGGAGGGCACGGAGCCCACACCTGCCTTGGGAGGAGTGGCCCAGACCGCGGCGCAGTTTCAGTGCGACCCTTGGGGGCAGGGCCACATTTACAGGACAGCGGCAGAGGGCCCCCGCACCCCCATCCTGTCACCAGCACCCTGCATCCCGAGCGGCCTTGTCACAGCTGAACCAGTGTCCCTGCTTCATTAGCTGACGTCCCTGGTTCACACGAGGACGTGTGTGCGTCCTCTGGGTGTGGACACGGCCACCGTGTCGCGTGTCCTCCCTACGTCTCACGCAGAGTGGCCTCGCTGCCCTGAAGATCCCCATGCTCCCCTGTCCGTCCCCCTCCCCCCCGGCAGCCACTGATCTTTGTCCCCGTGGCTCTGGCAGAGCGTCACAGCGTTGGGACCACACGGGTGTGGCCTTCCCAGATCACGGCTCACTAGCAACGTGCGTTGGAGGTTCCTCCATGTCTTCTCGCAGCGTGATAGTGCGTGTCTGTTCAGTTCTGCTTGGTGTTCCTCTGTCTGGACACACCACGGTTTGTTGTCCTTCCCCTGCCCAGGGGCGTCACTGTCACAGACTGTCCCTAGCTGCCTCTGAGTGTGACAGTGCAGCGGGCGTGCTGTGTTTCACGGGCAGTCTGCATGCTGCGTGCGGTTCCTCCTTAGTGATCATAAGGACACATCCGCCTTGCGTTTCCGATGTTTAGCCTCAGCGTCTACTTTGCAGGGTTTGGACGCGAGCACCTAGCTCCTTTCTGTGGGTTTCACGTCACTCAGCGCAGAACCTCTCGCCTGTGGGAGGCGCTCGGCCGATGCTCACCAACAAGTGCTTTGCGGCTGCTTGTTCCTTTTTTTTTTTTTTTTTTTGAGACAGGGTCTCGCTCTGTCACCTGGGCTGGAGTGCCGTGGCGTCACCACAGCTCACTGCAGCCTCCAACTCCTGGGCTCAAGTGATCCTCCCGTCTCGGCCTCCCGAGTAGCTGGGACGACAGGCACCATCACGCCCGGCCAACCAACTTCTCTTTTCTTAAAAGCAGCTGTTTTGTTCCCCTTGTTCTCTCTGTGCGGTGCCGTGTGCGTCTTCTGTTCGTTAGTGAGTCATTTGCAGGTGCGTTTGGCGTGGACGGTGGTATCGTGACGTTGAGTTTCGTCTCACGGTCTGCGTCCTCCGGGACTTTGGGGTGACGTGCTTTGATCCTTACCCGGCTAGAGCCCCCTGGGCAGGTGTGACTAGAAACAGCCCTGTACGTCACTAAAGTGCAAGTCACTGACCGTCCCAAGAAAGGGTCTGGCTTTTAGGAATCCTCATCCATTGATTATTGCTGTTAAATTACCCGTTTTGTGTGGTTTTTCAGATAAAATTCCTATGACATAAAGTTAACCATTTTAAAAAACACACCTTTTTTTTAATAGCAGTTTTAGGTTCACAGCAAAACGGGGTGGAAACTGCAGAGATTTCCCCAGTTCTCTCTGCACCCCTGGCCTCCTGTCCCCACCTGCCCCTGGGCAGGTCGCCTGTCACGGCTGATGAGCCCACGCTGGTGAGGTTGTCCCCACCCTGACCCCCACCCCCACCCCCGCCGTCTGTAGTTCACATTAGGGCCAAAAATAAACCATTTTAACGTGTACATTTCAGTGGTGGTTTGTATATTCACAAGTTGTGCTGCCATCATCTCTATCTAGTTAGAAGACATTTTTGTCACTCTAAAGAAAACAGAAGTTGTCCCGGTGCGGTGGCCCCCGCCTTAGTCCCAGCGCTTTGGGAGGCCGAGGTAGGAGGATCACTGGAGGTCAGGAGTTTGAGACCAGCCTGAGCAAGAGTGAGACCCCCGTCTACAAAAACAGACAAAGAAACCCCAGACCCATCAAACCCCCGTCCCAGCCCCTGGCAGCTCTCCCGCACCCCCCGTCTCTGTGGCTCTGCCTGTTCTGTGTTTCACACAAATGGAATCCCACGTGTGTGGCCTTGGCGTGTGGCTCTCACTGAGCCTGGCGTCCTCACGGTCCCACAGGTGGTGGCGTGTGCCTCCCTCTGCACCGTGGTCCGCCTTTCCTTTCTCCCTTGTCTGTGGATGGACACGTGGCGGGTCCCCCGCCGGCTGCCGTGTGCCGTGCTGCCACGAGCACGCGTACACAGGCCTGTGTGGACCCGTTTTTCAGACTCCAACTTCGTGCTGGGCAGCTACAAGACGGAGCAGTGCCCGAAGCCTCCGCGCCTGTGCCGCCAGGGCTACGCCTGCCCCCACTTCCACAGCAGCAGGGACAGACGGCGAAACCCCAGGAGGTTCCAGTACAGGTGAGCCCACCAGGCTGACGTCGCCGCGTGGGGGCCCACCTGGCGGTCCCCTGGGGCGGGTGTTCGCTGTGCCGGCCTGGCCGCCCCCCCACTCTTCCTGCGCCCTGTTGGCACTGGCTCCCTCTCCCACTGTGCCCGGCTCTGGGGGTGAGGGTCGCCCCACCGGAGCCCTCGGGAGAGGACCTTGTCTTAAAGGGCAGCGGCGTGTCTCAGGCAGGACGGAGGCCTGGGGACCGGCCTCCCCACCCCAGCACAGGGGGTCCCCGAGACCCCCTGCTGGAGCCCTCTGTCAGGCAGCGGGGGCGCAGCTGGTGGACCCCGAGCCTGGCCATGGCCCCTGTGTCTCCGTCCCCACCCACCTCTGGTCACAACGACGCTCCCCGGGCCGTTGTGCGGCCACTGCGCTCACCCTGGGGTCGCGGCACTCCCGGCTGTCTGGGGGTGTGGACGGACTCTGCGTTCAGAGCCGCGGGGGCCCCCAGCCCGAGTCCTGGGCCGACAGCCCTGGTGCCCGGGTGACTTGGCGCCTTCCCTCCTCCCGGCTCTGCCCCCCTCTGGGTTTGGGCCTTGCTGGGCTGTGCCTGTCCCCTCGGCCATGCCCTCCTCGTCCCAGCTCGTCCCAGCCGCCCCGTCTGCGCCAGGCCCGGCCCCCTTGGGGTTTGCAGGCCGCGCCTGGGCCCCACCTCCCTCCTGCTGCCGAGTTCCGTGTCCAGAAGAAGGAGCCACGCTCTCCTCTTTCTAATGACGCGGGGCTGCCTGGCGTGCCCGGGTGGCGTCCTCGCCCTCCCCGCTGTCTCGGCAGTCGGGGAGTTGAGGGAGCCGAGGCCTCACGGAGCAGAGGCTGAAGCGCGTGGTCTCCAGGTTTTGGTCACAGAGCGTCACCCTGACAGGACGGTGGGTTTACTGCAGGGTGAAGGGAGAGAAGATTATTAAAAAACAAAGTCTTCTCTCCCATGGGTGCTTATTTTTCCTGTGAATCCAAATAAGTTACAATGAAGCTTCCAGAAAGTACATGAAGAATAGAGAATGTTGGTAACCTTCAAAGTTTGGTTACGATTTTCCAATCGTGGGATCGAAAGTCTCAGGCTCCGCTTTGCATCGGCACAAGAGGAGACGGAGCCCCCATGGCCGCCCGGCTGCCTCCCCGTGGCCCTGTCCCCGCAGCCCTGTCCCCACGGTGCCGTCCAGGCAGCCCCGTCCCCAAGGCCCTGTCCCCGCAGCCCCATCCTCAAGGCCCTGTCCCCGCAACCCTGTCCCTGCAGCCCTGTCCCCGCAGCCCTGTCCCCACGGTGCCGTCCAGGCAGCCCTGTCCCCGCAGCCCTGTCCTCAAGGCCCTGTCCCCGCAGCCCTGTCCCCACGGTGCCATCCAGGCAGCCCTGTCCCCGCAGCCCTGTCCTCAAGGCCCTGTCCCCACAGCCCTGTCCCCACGGCGCTGTCCAGGCAGCCCCGTCCCCAAGGCCCTGTCCCCACAGCCCTGTCACCACGGCGCCGTCCAGGCAGCCCTGTCCCCGCAGCCCTGACTCAGACTCGCGTTAACGTCGTGAGAAGTGGACACGGGCTCCCAACCCGCTTCCTGGCGTGAGACGGGGGCCTCTTTTGTTCCCCTTGAGCAGGGGCGTGTCTGGGGCGTGTCCCCGAGTGCCCCATGATGCGTGTCCCCCCCAGGTCCACGCCCTGCCCCAGCGTGAAGCGCGGAGACGAGTGGGGGGAGCCCTCACGCTGTGATGGCGGCGACAGCTGCCAGTTCTGCCATTCGCGCACGGAGCAGCAGTTCCACCCCGAGGTACGTCCCTGCCTGGCGGGTCCTGGGGGTCCCCAAGACGCCCTCACTCGGTGATTCGCTGAGGACTCGGGGGACGGAGGGAAGCGGTCGTGTTGACGGCTGGGCCATTGTGGCAGCCACGGCAGCTGCATGGGGGCCGGGAGAGACCGGCCGCCTTCCAGTCTCCCCCCGTGTGGAATCGTGGGTGTGCTCCGTCCTCCCTGAGTGACATGTGACGACAACACGTGGTGGTTGCCAACCAGGGACCTCCCTGGAGCCTTGGCGTCCAGGCTTTTAGCTGGGTTTGGTGGTGCAGGCCTGGCTGATGGCCCTCCAGCTGGCCTCGGTGTCCGAGACCCCAGAGTGAAGCGGCCAGGGCACGGCCCCGGCCTGAGCGTAACTCAACGCCAGGCGAACTGTCGGCCTGGCCCGGTACCCCTGGCACAGACACGCTGGGCAGCACGTGCCAGGGCCTTAGAGGTCAGCAGGACTGGGCCGGCGCCTGTCCTCCAGAACGTGCAGGGTGTGGACAGCCCAGGGCTGCTGCGTTCGCTCTGTGCTGCGCCGTTGCTATCAGAGCACTCAGGTTTATGTTTAAAGTGAATGAGCAGCCAGCACGGTGGCTCCTGCCTGCTGTCCCAGCTACTCGGGAGGCTGAGGGGGAGGATCCCTGGAGCCCAGGAGCCTGAGGCTGCAGTGGGCTGCGGTCGCACCACTGCACTCCAGCCTGGGCCACAGAGCAAGACCCTGACTCAAAAAAAAAACAAAAAAAAAAACAAGCAAATGAGCCCCTTCAGGGCCCCTGCGGTGGCAGGAGAGCTGGGGACCAGGAGCCATGGGGGGGGCCTTCCTGCCAGGCTCCGGCAGGTGTGCCGTCCCCACGCCCTCCCCACGAGGGAAGCCGGAGGCAGGAGTGCGTTTGGCATCTGACAGGGCCTCCAGGCGGGTCTGTCCCTTCCTGAGTCCTCAGTGCGGTTGGCCCCTGAGAGCCACTTGGTGAGGCGGTGGCGACGGGTCTGGTCACGGAGCAGGTGCACACGTCCGTTTTGCAGGCACCCGAGCGCCTGCTGTGTATCAGACACGAGTCGGGTGTGTCTTTCAGAACATGTCAAGTGGGGAGGTGACTTCACGTGTGACTTCACAGACAGGTGCCGCAGGGACAGCCTCCCGCGTGCACCTGGTCCTGGCCGACCGGCTCTGCAGAGGAGGGATTTCGGGACCAAGGGTGCAAAGTTGGGGGGCGGTGTCCACACCCCTCTTTCCGGGTGACTCTTGTCTTGATTTGGAGCTTAGTTCTCCGCATGGTGACAGAGCCAGCTCTGGTCTCCCCCGGAAACCCACGTCCAGTCCGGTCTCTCACCCCGTTTTTGTTTCCTAGATCTACAAATCCACGAAGTGCAACGACATGCGTCAGACCGGGCACTGCCCGCGCGGCCCGTTCTGTGCCTTCGCACACGTGGAAAGTGAGTAACTGGCTCCTGACATGGCGCGATCTCAGCCGCCACCGCAGCCACGACGGTGTAGCGACTCCGCAGACTGTTTTTAGAGTTTCCGCCCAGAGCAGGCACCCGGGAGCGGGGAAGCGGGTGGGAGCTCAGGGTTGGGGGGTGCCAGGAGCACGACAGGTCTGCCCGGGCAGTGGCCGCCACGCCTGCCGTGGCCCGGGCCATGCCGAGCCCGGAGGGACCCCTGCCGTCGGGGGCGCTGGGCCTGGCACTCGGGCCTCACCCCTGCTCCCCTGACCTTGCCCTGAGCCCGCCCCGCCAGACGCCGACAGTAGAGCCCTGAAGGCAGGGCTGGCCGGTGGCCTCGGCCTGTGGTTTCCCGAGCCTCCTGTTGTCCCTACGATGAGGGCCGAGCTCCGGGGACCGTGCAGTCCGTGACAAGCTCCCAACGGCAGAAACAAACCCCTGGCCCCACGCGAGGACTCGGCCTTTCCTCCACCTCTCAGTCTCTTTCCACGGCTGTGGAGTTTGGGCCCCGGGTTTGTGGGCGCAGTTGCCAACCCACATGCTTCCCGTTTTGTGTTTCGGTGGGAAGCACAGCTCCTCTCGTCCACACTTTAAACGTGGTTGTCGGTGACAAAACCGTTAGAAACTGGAATCTAATCGTCCCGCTGCTCCGATGCCCCCACCCGCAGGACTGTGGTTTCTCGCCCAGAACTCGGTGCCTAGTGTGGGGGGCTGCGGTGCCAGCGCCCCTCAGACGTTGCTCCCTCTCTCGGCAGAAGGCCTCGGGGCCGCCAGCGACTGGGGCGGCCGCGACCTCGGCTCCACCAGCAGCTCCTCGGCCGGCAGCGGCCAACCCGGAAACGTAAGTGGACGGCGTTCTGAGGAGGACGCCCAGTGTCGTTGGGTTTAATCGAACTGTCGGGGACACAGATGGCCGTGATCTCTGCCTGTGGCATTGGCGCCTCCCTCTAGAAGAGTCTAGAACAATCCCAGCCTCGTCCTCGCTGGGCCAGAGCAGGGTGAGCCGCCCACGCGGCTGCGGGAGGAGGTCAGTCTCAGGGTGGCGGCTGGGTGGCCGCAGTCGGTGGGCGTCCCCGTGGGGCTGGCGGCCCAGGCGGGCGGGGCGTGACACCTGCCGTCCTCCACGTCGCTCCCCTCCACGTGGGTCCGAGTCCCCGACACAGCGCACGGTGGGCTTGAGCAGACGCCTGCAGTGCCCGCACGGCCGTCTTTGCTGTCGCCGAGCGTGTCTGAGCCTGAGGCCGCGGGAGCCTAAAGGCCAGGAGGCGTCAGGCTGGGTCTGCCCCGCTGCGTGCGCGCAGTGCTGACGTGACACACGTGCTCTGGGCGACCGCGGGGTCCGGAACGGCCCGCGTCCCTCAGCCGGTGACGGCGGATGACGCCTGTGTGCCTTCCGCAGCGGGGGCTGGTCCTCTTGGTGCCAGGCCACCGTCACGCCCGGCTGGCTGCGGGCCCCCTGGGGGCCTGCCAGGTTCTTCTTGGGGGACAAGGGGTGTTCTGGGCCACGGGGTTCTGGCGTAGCCGCGCCAGTGCTCGGCAGGTGCAGGTGCCCCCGATCCGCGGCCAGCAGGGCTCCCGGGGCTCCCGGGGCTGTCGGCGTCCTTGGCGAGCGCTGTGCTTCCGGCCCCTCGAGAGGACCAGGAATGAAGGGGCCGTGGGTGCTTCCTGCACTTTCGTACCTAGAAAGTCACCTCGTGCCGCAGGGGCTGTTCGCGTGGACCCCTGCCATGGTGACTGGGCGCCAGGGACGGGCCCGTGGCCCATACTCAGAAATAAGCTGGTGGCAGTTTTTGCTGTAAGAGCCGCTCAAGTTGGACCGGAGTGTCCTCACGATTCACCTGGCAGAGCCGACCGGCCGGCAGCGCATGGCGGGTCTGACCGTCCCCAGCCGGGGGCGGCGGGTCTGGCTGTGTTGGGCTTGACCCCGGCTGGTGGGCAGGTCCCAGATGTCTGTGGAAGTCTCTCCAACCACACCCAAGATGCAGGCGAGTGTCCTGTCGCACAGGGGCTTCTTGTTCCTGCTGTTCCTTCTTCCCCTCCAGCATGGAGGGGGATTACAGGCGTGAGCCGCCGCGCCCGGCCTGTTGGTTTATTCACAGCAGAGACGGGTCTCAGACTCCTGGCCTCAGTAACGGCCTTGCTGCCCTGGTCTTGGTCAGCCACTGTGAAGACCTTCCCCGAGTCTGTGGGTCACTGCGGGTGGGAGGAGTTTCCGCGGCCAGGCAGCAGGTGAGAGGGACGTGCAGTGCTGAGGGCCTGCCCGGGTCAGCCCGGCGAGGGCACTTCTTAATCTTCTGCCCGTGGTCACCTGAGAAGCCCCCGTGACCCCCCTGGGCTCGGCCACAAGTCCAGACACCAGCAAGGGCAGGCGGGCGGGCGGGATGACCCAGGCAGCCTCCACGAGCTCACTGACCAAACTGGGCGTGAAGGTCAGAAGGCCACTCACACCCGGAGCACAACTGGTCTGCGGCGTTTGTGTTCGCGGCTCACCTGGGGGACCGGTGAGACCGGCAAGCGGAGTCTGCACCGGGCACTTTTCCCGGAAGCTGGTGCGTCAGGGCCAGGGTTTTTACACGTGTAAGGGAGGAAAGAGCTTTCTCCTCTAACTCTTGGGCTCTGTGTGTGGGGCCTGCAAACTAAACTGGTACGAGAGTGCGGGAGCAAAGGTTTATTACACAGAGCTTCCTAGGAAAGAAGTGGAGCCCCCGAGGAGCAGTGAGACCTGGGGCTGGCTCCAATCTTGACGAGAGTGAGGAGCTGTAGGGAAGGGACGGGACGGAGGGAGGGGGACCTGGGCACCTGGGGGCAGTAACTCGTGGGAAGGGAAACGCGTGGGGGGAACTCGCGGGAGGTCAGGGTCACTGCAGCGCGGCTGTTTCGCAGGCTCGGTCTGCGCCGTGCCGGTGGTTGAGTGTCTCTCCCCTCCGAGTGGGGGCACCCTGCTCTGAGGCAGAGAGAGGCAGAGCCGGTTACTGTGTCTGCCGTCTCTCCACCGCCTTCAACCCAAATCATCTCTGTGCCAGAGTGGCGTAGTCTGGGTGGCAGACTCACATATCCTACATGGACCTCAGTGTTTCCTGCAGTCTTAGCCCAAGGCTGCGCCTCAGGTGTACAGCTTTGTTTGGGGTTTGATGACGTTGTCGGTTCGGGGCGCGTGGACCACGCTCTGCCTTCACGCAGACTGGCGTTCACACGGCAGGAGTGGAATTCAGGAGAACTAGCAGGGGCAGGTTTGAATCCCGTTTATTTTATGAGACCTTCAGGAATTAGCATTTTAGGCCAGGTGAGGTGGCACGCATCTGTCATTCCAGCTACTCAAGAGGCTGAGGTGGGAGGATCGCTTGAGCCCAGGAGTTCGAGACCAGACTGGGCAACGTAGTGAGACCCTGTCTCAAAAAAAAAAAATAGCATTTTCTAAGTTCTGAGCAAAGCTTTGGTCTTTATGTATATTTTTAATTGACATTTCTCCCTGCTGTTTTCCCCAACGTGAGTATTTCTTGTGTTGCAGGCAAAACAGAGAGACTCGCCTGCGGAAGCCGACCAGAGGGCCGGTGGCCAGGACCCGCAGGTACTGTCCCCAGGAGGCTCCGTGGTCTGTGCCACCACACGGTGCAGCCTCTTGGGCATTTTGACACATCCTTGGCCAGACTCTCCATTGACTCACAGAGTCACCTGGTTAACATCCTTCGTTATATAATTACTTTTCACTTGTACTGTGTGTCTGTTTTAGCGTTTAAACACATTTGTGTCGTGCTCTGGAAACAAAACCAAAACCTCCTAACGTTTTCTCCTGGGGGAAGACGAGGTGCCCTTCGCGGCCCGTCGGGGTTGCCCTCGGGCGGACGAACGTCGCCATTTCCCACAGTCTGGAAGCCCCAGCTCGGGCGCCGCAGGGCCAGTCCCCCGAGGCCTCTCCTCAGATTGCGGACGCCGCAGCCCCGGGGTCCTCACGGGCTGGTCCCTCTGTACGAGGACGACAGTCACGTAGGGCCACCCTCACGTCCTCACAGGCCCTGGCTCGGGGGCAGGACGCGGTTCCGTTCGTAGCAAAGACATCTGCTGGCCGAAGCAAGGCCGGTAGGGGACACGTGCCGTCCCCTTCCGCAGGCACGAGGCCCTGGAGGCTCAGAGTCGCAGAGGTGAAGGTGGCACAGTGGTTGGGGGGCTGGCGGGGAGGTCAGTGTTTAGCGGGGACAGAGTTTCAGTTTGAGAAGAAAGTATTGGAGATGGATGGTGGTGACGGCTGCACAACAGTGTGAAAGTATTGGACTTAATGCCACGGAACTGTGCACTTAAAAACGGCTAAAATGGTAAATTTTATGTTGTGTATATTGTACCACAACGAAAAGTAAGAGAAAGAAAAAAACAGCGCTGGCGTTGGGGGTGCCTGGTGTCCCCTCCGGCCCCGCCTCGCTGTGCCCAGCTCCCCTATTGGTGGAGACCCCCACGAGTGACCCATCTGTGGCCCTCGTGGCCTTGGGGTACAGTGGTCCCCGACACCTTCAAGGGGCACCTTTCTCCAGTGCGATGATTTTGGGGATGAAGTCACAATGGTCCCCGCCCCCACTGGCCCCGGCAGGGTCAGTGCGGGGCTTTGCCTTCCTCCTAGGTGCCTCTTGGTGGCACCACGTGGGCTGCCGGGGAGGGCCCGGCCTGTGCGCAGCCCTCTGCATCCTGCGGCACTGCTGGGCCCTCTGTGTTCTTGGGCTCTGCTTTAAAGATGCAGAGGTGACAGGGTGACAGCGCTCCTTCTCCGACGGGGGCAGCGCAGACCTGCTCTGTGAAACCAAGAACTGCAACCGACTCCTAGCGGAGCCTGGGACCCTGCGGGGGCGACAGTCTCTCCCTTATTTGGGAAGAGGTGCCTGGGCCCTGGGCGAGGTTCTAGAGCCGCATTCAGGCCGGGCTGAGATGCAAAGGGGCTGGGTGGGGCTAGAACGTCCACAAAAGTGGCTGTGACCCGGAACAGTGGCCTCCTGGTGACTGGCCAGGAGGGTGTGTCCAGGTTGTCCTTGGTGGGCCTTGGCCTGGCCGGGCAGGGTCGGCTCGTTTGTGTGGGTTGTGCCCCAAACTTGGACCCCCTGGCGACGGAGGGTCTGCACTGCCCACAGCCCCCATGGGTGGGGTGAGCCCCCGCAGCTGTTGGTTTGGAGTCACAGCCGCCAGATGCAGTTACTGCACGATGACGCCCCCCTCGGGACCCGTCCCCTCCGCCGTGGCCCGGGTGGCCCTGTCCTTCGCTGGGAGAGAAAGTCAGTCCTGTCTCTGACCCAGGCCCCGTCGTCGGAGCGGGAGGAGCTTCCGGGTCCGGGGTCCGGGGGTGCCTGTCGGGAGGCCCTTCCCGGCCCGTCTTGTGGTCGCACCGGCACGGAGGCCCCACCTGCCCGACACCCGGAGCAGGTGCTCCCACCCAGGCACCCGAGCAGGGACAGAAGCAACTTGGGGGCAGGTGTTCCCGGAGACGGGGGAGGCCCCGGACCCCTCCTGTCGCATGTCTGGGCTTCCTCCTCTCGAGTGTGGGGCCTGCAGCAGCCGTCGTGCCTGGGAGGCCCCGGACCCCTCCTGTTGCATGTCTGGGCTTCCTCCTCTCGAGTGTGGGGCCTGCAGCAGCCGTCGTGCCTGGGCCTGGCATGGGGCTTAGGGTGGGCGTCCACAGGGCTGAGCTGGGCCTGCGGGTGGGCCACCGGCTCGGGCACAGGCCTCACTGCCTTCGCTGACTCCCTGGAGAGAAGAGGTGGGCCCCGGGCAGAGCGGGTGGGCTGGGGGGCTGGTGGGCAGCCTGCACCAGGCGGCCCGTCTGGAACCTGCACGGGGCAGCGCTGGGCGGCAGCTCCTCCAGACTCCGGGCACCGGGGACCGTTTCCCAGGTCAGTCACAGGGTCTCTGTGCACCTGGTGCACCAATGAAGAGCTGATCTGTCAACAGCGCAAAGCCGCGGAGGGCGCCTGGGCCTGGTCTGCGCCAGGTTCTGTCCCTTAGGACGTGCGCGTTAGCGTTTCTTACGGGGATGGTTTTGCTTAAGCTGACTGACCTGCAAGATCACCCCTCCCCCAAGATCTGCCTTGCGCGCCTCCCGCCCCAGGTGACTATTCCTGCGTTTTTTGAAGCAAATTCAAGATGATACACCGTTTCAACTGCAAACGTATTTCAGTATGAAATGGTTGTTTTGTTTTTTTTTTTTTTTGAGATAGGGTCTTGCTCTGTCACCCTGGCTAGAGTGCAGTGTCGGCAGCCTCGCTCACTGCAGCCTCAAACTTGTGGGCCTGAGGGATCCTCCTGCCGCAGCCTCCATGGTAGCTGGGATTACAGGTGTGAGCCACCACGCCCGGCCTGAAAGTCATTTTAATACAGTTTTAGACTCTTGATTCTATACTGACCTTGAAGTTTGCCTTTTTATTTATTTTTTTTCTTTTTCTTTATTTTTTGGAGACAGAGTCTCACTCTGTTGCCCAGGCTAGAGTGCCATGGCGTCAGCCTAGCTCACAGCAACCTCAAACTCCTGGGCTTAAGCGATCCTCCTGCCTCAGCCTCCCGAGTAGCTGGGACTACAGGCATGTGCCACCATGCCCGGCTAATTTTTTCTATATATGTTTTTAGTTGTCCAGGTAATTTCTTTCTATTTTTAGTAGAGACGGGGTGTCGCTCTTGCTCAGGCTGGTCTTGAACTCCTGACCTTGAGTGATCCTCCCGCCTCGGCCTCCCAGAGTGCTGGGACTACAGATGTGAGCCAACTCACTCCACTGAAGTTTGCCTTTTAGACACAGCTACTGTGTGACGCCATGCATCTCTGTCGCGGTTCGTTTTTCCTGCGTACGGTGTCCTCTGCCGGGTATGCAAGGTGGAGCTGTGAGCTGGTTCTTTGTTACCCATCAGAGAGAATGTGAATTGCCCCATTTTCTACTTTTCGTGGGTAACAAGGCCATAGGACCATTTTATCCATGTTTTTGGAAGCGGTGCTGGCTCTGTGCTTTTGGCCCTGGGAAGACGTTTCTCCAGGGCCCGGAAAGTGCTCAGCAGCTGGGGGAGGGGAGGGCGGCTCTCTGGGAAGGTGGGGGAAGGGCAGGCAGGTGGGGGGGGCTCGTCCCCTTCGCCTGGCTGGCCTCTGGCTTCTGACACCTCTGTCTGCACCGCCGGATTGATCTTTCCTAGTAAATGTCTGCTTTTGAAAATCATTTTCTGCAGAGAAACTCAAAAGACACTCTCTAGACATGTGTTTCCTCTGCTTGTGTGACTGAGCTGACCCTGCCTGTGGGTGTCAGGCAGGGACAGCTAAGGTCCCTTTGCAATGCTGGGAAGGCTCCCCTTGTGATTTGCCCGGGGGTGGAAGGTGACCGCCCGGCCTCTGGTCTCTGCACCTGGTTCCCACTTGCTGTGCCGATGCCCGTTGCCCCCGTGCGCGGTGCGTGTGCTCATCGTGTCTGTGTGTCTTTGAACAGAACCACCTCGCCGTGTTTGCCGTGGTCCACCCGCTGGCTCCCAGCGTGAGCTCCAGTGTGGCGTCCAGCCTGGCCTCCAGCGCGGGCTCAGGCAGCTCCTCCCCCACCGCCGTGCCCGCAGTCCCCGCCCGCACCCTCCCGCTGGGCCCCGCCAGCAGCGCCGCAGAGGCCGTGCTAGGTAAGTCCAGCGCCGCCTCCTTCCTCCTGCGCGCGCGCGCTCTCTCTCTCTCTCTCTCTCTCTCTCTCGCGCGCGCGCGCTTTCCTGTTGCTCAGAAGTGGCTTTTCTGTATCAGGACACATTGCAAAATGCCCGTTTTTGTAGAAAAGCCAGATGCGTGTTTTTGGTCACCCATCACCCTGGTTGTGTTGTGTGTGTGGTTGTGGAGCCCTGACTTGCCGGGAAGCTCCGGGGCTGGGTGCCGCGCCCAGCTGCCCAGGCCACCCAAGCGCCTTCCTGCCCCGAGACCGCCAGAGTGGGGAGGCCACTGAGAGAGGAAAGTTGTGGGGCCAGCGAGGGCACCTCAGCTGGGTGTGGAGGGGGAGCCAGGATGGGCCCTGCAGTGGGTGGGCACAGCTGCCAGCTTTGGGAGGTTTTTAGCTGCTGGGGGTTTGGGGACAGATGACACGTGATTGGAGCTGGGCTGGGGGTCCTCTCTGGGGCCTGGCCAGGAGCCCAGGGCTGCGGGGAGGTCCTTGCAGAAGTCCAAGGTTGGGCAGGATGGGGCAGAGCTGGTAGGCGAGACGGCGCTGGGGGCTGTGGTACACTCGGCCCCTTTCCCCCCAGGCAGAGGCCACGTTTGGATGTGGAGGACACGGCCGCACCCGTGGGGGCTTTGCTTGCACAGGTGCTTGGTGAGGGGTGGGACGCTCGGAGGTCCCATGTTCCAGGATGCCCAGTGCCAGTGACCTGGCCTGCATGTCTGTCCCGACAGTGGGGCGTTCGGGGAAGGCCTGTCTGTCCCTGGTTGGCGGGGCCCTGGTCAGCCCCGTGGTCCTCTGGGGTAGAGGCCCACCCTCCCATTCTTCAAGGGTCCCTTCTCCAAAGCACTGGGACCTTCTGAGGCCGGCACGTGCACCCCTCACGACCTCTGTCGCACGTCCGTTTCATCTGAAGAACCCTCTAGGCCAGGCGCAGTGGCTCACGCCTGTAATCCTAACACTCTGGGAGGCCGAGGCGGGAGGATTGCTCGTGGTCAGGAGTTCGAGACCAGCCTGAGCAAGAGAGAGACCCCATCTCTACTAAAAATAGAAAGAAATTAGCTGGACAACTAAAAATCTATACAGAAAAAATAAGCTGGGCATGGTGGTGCATGCCTGTAGTCCCAGTGACTTGGGAGGCTGAGGCAGGAGGATTGCTTGAGCCCAGGAGTTTGAGGCTGCTGTGAGCGAGGCTGATGCCACGGCACTCTAGCCTGGGCAACAGAGCGAGACTCTGTCTCAAAAAAAAAAAGAAAAAAAAAAAAATGAACCCTCTAGATTCAGGGCTTGACCTCCCTCAGGAATCTGTGGGCAGAGCGGGCATCCGGATGGACCCGCTGCCTCCCTGTGCCGGGCGCCCGCAGGTGCTGGGACCTCACTGAGCACACGGGCTGCGCTGCCTGGGACGCGCCTGCTCCCTCCCGAGGGCAGCCTCCGTCCTGGCCTGGAGTTCTCCGCTGGGTTCCGGGCTGGGCTCAGACTTCTCCCACGTCGCCCGCTGGTCTGTTTTGAAGACCCCCCTGTGGCCTCTTCCTAGGAGTAAACACGCACGTCAGACGGGTCCGTTAGGGCTTTGCTCTGAAGGACAGTTTCTTGACATTGTAAGTACTTCACGGGTGGTGTTAGTGTGTATGTTTCCTTGTACTTAATTCGGCCTGAAATTGGGGGAAAGCGTGTTGTTCGTCTAGCGGTCTCATGAATTGAACATGTTAGTTGTCACATGAAATTGCTGTTGTAAACGGGTCTTGTCACTCGAGGTCCCGGCTGGTGCGCCTCTGTTCACGTGTCCTGGCCGGAAAGTCGGTGTGGAGCATGCGTGCACGGAAAGGCCTCCTCTGTTCTCACGCGAACGGGAGTTGAAAAGCCATGGGCCTGATCGGCATGTCTTGGGGTTTTCTCACAGATAAGCACAAATTGTTTTTTAAATAAAGCTCATCTTCCTCAATAGACAAGTAGTAATGGTAGAAGTCAAGCATAACAGAAAAGTGTTCAGGAAAATGAAGTCCCTGCCCCAAACCAGCGAGACTGCTCGACTCTGCTCACCTGAGTGAGAAGTAGAACCAGGTGCCCCTGCTTTGCGGGGCGTGGTTGGCCGGCCAGACACCGTGCAGTGAGGTGTTTGCAGTGATTTTCCAGCCACTACTCAGTATCTACGGCCACATCGCTGGGTATCTGGAAGGGCGTTCTTATTTTTTTTTCGATACAGAGTTGCCCGGGCTGGAGTGTCAGCCTAGCTCACTGCAGCCTCAGACTCCTGGGCTCAAGCGATCCTCCTGCCTCAGCCTCCCCAGTAACTGGGACTACAGGTGCGCGCCACCATGCCCAGCATTTTTAGTTGCCCAGCTAATTTTTTTTCTACTTTTAGTAGAGACGGGCTCTTGCTCTTGCTCAGGCTGGTCTCAAACTCCTGAGCTCAGGCGGTCCTTTGCCTCAGACTCCCAGAGTGCTGGAATTACAGGCGCGAGCCACCGAGCCCCAGCCTGGATGTGCAGGTTCCTCAAGAAGTGCGAGAGTTACTAATTCCCCAGCCCAAAAACCTGGGACTGGCCTCATGCTGTCACCGAGAGGCTTTCATTGAATTAACTATTTCCTGAACCTTCGGGGAGGTGAAGAGGTGGGCTGCTGCCTTTCTTCACAGACAGAGGTCGTTGAAATCATGAGCTTTTGCCACCAAATCCAGTCATAGGTGAGGTGTTACTGCAGTAAGAGCCCGGGGGGCTGCCCTCCTGCCTGGCCCTTCCTCTGCCGGCTTGTCTCAGTAGCTGTTCTGCGGGGTTTGGGGTGGGGTCGTGTTTTCCTTGTAGTACAGTTTCCCTCAGGTTATCACTTGAGCATGAATGAGAACGAGCAAACTGCAGTACAGGTGCCCTTTCCAGACTGATTCTGTGCTTAAGGGATCTAGAATCATTTTGGGACCATTGGATAGACTGCATATTTTTTCACTTTCCGCTGCATATTAGGTTTTAGGTTAAAAAAGTGACCTTTAAAATAATGACCCGCGAGCTCACACCGGGGTGAGGCAGGGGCGGGAGCGTCCCGCGTTCGTCCTGTTGCCGCTGGTTGCTTCCTACCGGTGCAGGTGCAGGTGCAGGTGGGCAGGGCTGGGGAAGCCGGGCCGCGGTGCGGCTCCAGTGCTTTCCGTGCGAAGACCCCTCTACCTCCCGCACGAAAGGGGGCTCGGTCCAGCTAGCGTTCCCCGTGCTGCCTGCGTGTCACCTGGGCTGAGCACCCCAGGGACGCCGCCTCGCACGGCGCGGGACAGGTGCTGGTGCAGGCACCCGGCGCGCCCCACCTGGGGCAGCCACCCGCGGGGCGGGGCGGGGTCTCAGGAAGCCGAGCGAGGGGCGTGGCCAGCGCGGGGCTGGTTGGGGTTGGGGGTGGAGCCGGGGCGGGGCCAGCGCGGAGCTGGGCTGGTTGGGGGCGGGGCCCGACCGGGTTTGAATCCGCGGCGGCGGGGCTGTCCGCGCACCGTGAGTCAGCATCGGCGGCGGACCCTGTGCGCTCGTCGGCCCTG
>CM052448.1:700453-758843 GCA_028533085.1 Varecia variegata | reverse complement strand
GCTAGGCTGACGCCATGGCACTCTAGCCAGGGTGACAGTGAGACTCTGTCTCAAAAAAAAAAAAAAAAAAGGAAAATGTTTTCTTATATAGTTTATTATGTTTTATTTATTTATTTTTTGAGACAGAGTCTCACTTTGTTGCCGGGGCTAGAGTGCCATGGCATCAGCCTCGCTCACAGCAACCTCAAACTCCTGGGCTCAAGGGATCCTCCTGCCTCAGCCTCCCGAGTAGCTGGGATTACAGGCATGTGCCACCATGCCCGGCTAATTTGTTCTATATATTTTTAGTTGTTCCGCTAAGTTCTTTCTATTTTTAGTGGGGACGGGGTCTCGCTCTTGCTCAGGCTGGTCTCGAACTCCCGAGCTCAAACAATCCACCTGCCTGGGCCTCCCAGAGTGCTAGGATTACAGGTGTAAGCCACCGTCCCCGGCCTGTTATGTTTTAAAGAGTTAACATTTCTGAGTATCTCAGATGCCCAGATGTAATTGCTAATGCCACATATGTATCAGCAGATGTCACACTTGTGAGCAAAGCTCTTTGGGGTCCCCGAGGGTCTGCGTGTATGAAGGGCTCCCCGGGCCAGTGTCTGGGCCCCAGACGCACGCAGTGGGGCTGCGGGTCGGTTTCCCTTCCTGTCCAAAGGCCTGTGTGGGAAGGGGCTGGTCGGTGCGGGTGGGGCTGGCGTCTCTGCAGTCGGGGTGCGTGGGCCGGGGGTCCCCACGCAGGGACCCGGCTGGGCTGTGTCATCCCCTCCTCCACACCCAGGTTTGAATGGTGTCCCCGGGAGCATCTGGGACTTTGTTTCCGGCAGCTTCTCTCCCAGCCCATCCCCCATCCTGAACACCGGCCCCGCGTCCTCGAGTGCAAGTCCCAACAGTGCCGAGCTGGCCCGAGTCCGGCGGCAGCTGGATGAGGCCAAGAGGAAGATCCGGCAGTGGGAGGAGTCCTGGCGGCAGGTGAAGCAGGTGAGGGGCGCTGGGGGCTGGGGAGGGCGGGGGCGCCGGGGGCTGTCGGGGCCCTGGCCACCGCCTCCTGCACGGCCCTGGTTCCAGGCCTGTGACGCGTGGCAGCGGGAGGCTCAGGAGGCCAGGGAGCGCGCCCGCGTGGCGGACAGCGACCGGCGGCTGGCGCTGCGGAGGAAGGAGGTGGCGGCGGCCCAGGTCCGGCAGCTGCAGGAGGAGCTCGAGGGCCTGGGCCTGTCCTCGCTGCCCGGGCTGCGCAGCTGTGGCGACGTCGGCACCCTCGCTCTGCCGGAGCTGCACTCCCTGCAGAGCCAGCTGCGCCTGGATCTGGAAGCGGTGGACGGGGTGAGTCCTGTTGGTGGCGGCATGAGGGACCAGCCGTGGGGGGTGCTGTCCCGGGAAGGGTAGGGCCGGGATCCGGCCTGGTGGCGTCTCCTGCTCTTCCCTCCCCTCACCCTGCCGCCCCACGCTGCCCTCGGGTTTGTTCCCGGGCACGTGTGAAGGGCCAGCAGCCCGCGGCCCTCTCTGCCCGTCTCCGAGACTGTGCTCCTCTCAGGGCAGGCTGGCCCCTGCCCCTCATTTCCAGAATCTTCTACATTCGCCCTCTCCCTGTGCCCTCTTACCGGTGCATGCCAGGCTATGCCCTCTGGGGAGGAGGCTGCCCTGTCCCTTCCCTCGGGGTGCAGCTGGACCGGGGGTCACACAGCCACAGCGGTGCCTGGGAGCTTCACGGGGGCGCTGGCTCCCTTTGCCGTAGCGGCAGCAGTTGTTCTGAGAGGCTCCCGAGGCCCGCCAGGCTCTCTGCCTGCCGGGGAGGCCCTCGGCTGGTGGGCTGTGCTGGCCCCAGCGTGGCCTGCCCTGGGGGCGCCCCCTGACCCCTGCCTCGGTGTCTCTGCCCACAGGTGATCTTCCAGCTGCTCGCCAAGCAGTGCGGGGCCTGCCGGGAGCGGCCCCACGGCGCCGTCTTGCAGCCGTGCCAGCACCGCGTGCTCTGTGAGCCGTGCGCGGCCAGCGCGCCCGAGTGCCCCTACTGCGAGGGCCGGCCCCTGCAGTGGTGACCCCGCTGGGGGACACACCACTGGGCTCAGAGGCTCCAGCGGTCCCCGTGCATGTGGCCGTTTCGTCACTCACTCCTGGAGCCGATGTCGGAGCCCCTCCGCCCTCCGCGGTGTTTGCACCAGTCCTGCCCCACCGACGGTTTCAAGGTACTCTCCTCGAAAACCTTCACAGCAGACCCTCGGCCCCCACCCGACTGTCCCCAAGAGCACTGTCGCCTTGGCGGTCTGGGTGGTCCCTGCACTGCTGTGACCAGGCCACTGAGTCAAAGCACTTTGTAAAGTGAGAGATTTAGTTAGATGTTGCCAGTTGCTCTAAGCTGCTTTCTCAGTTCGTGTTTTCGATACGCGGTGACGCGAAGCTTTACATGTGTGAAGCTGACGTTTCCGTCGGCTGCTCACTCATCCTGTGCTGAACAGACTAGATTTCGTATCTGAGACCAGCACTCACGAAACGAGCATTTATCTAGCAACGAGACCTAGGATTTTTACTGTTTTCAAATTAAGTGCAAATAGTATTTATAAGCTGAGAGTGATTATTGAAAGACACATATACATTTAGATGTTTTTAATTTTATGAAAGGAACTAATTTTCCTAAACATGTGCACGTGCAGTTGGAGTTTTATATTCGTGTCCTGGGGTGACACTGGGCGCTGTCATGCGTCTGTGATCCGTGGCCACTTTCTCTAAGTGCCTGTGCCTTGCAAGAGAGTGAAGGGACAATTCATCTGGTTTTGTTTTATCCCTGAAACCGGAAAGACAAGCTGATACTCATGAAAAATGCAAACAAGGGATCAGATTTGAGAGGTTTTTAAAAGTTGTAAGGAGCGGTGTTCGGACTAGTTACTGACATAGCGATGGCAATGGTGCTCTGTGACTTCTCGCGCCGCTGGGCCTCCAGCTCGCACAGGGGGCGGCGGTCTGAGAGTGGGGGTGACGGTTTGAGCCGACACTGTCGCCTGATCTGTACGTCAAGTTGCTCACCGCTCAGCCACGTGACAGAGGTTGGACAGGACCAGGCTGCAGGGCCTCGGTGACTTGGAGCAGGGGTGGCCAGGGTCCCTCTGTCCGTCCACTCAGCCCCTGCCTGCAGCGGAAACGCTCCGTGGGTGACATGAACCTCTCTGGTCAGGAGTGGGACTTTCCCTGGACCCCTGGGGAGGAGGGACGGCTGTCCCTGCTTGCCCAGGCCTGGCGCTCCGTGAGGCAGGTCCGACTGCCGTGAGGAGGAGCAGGCTCCAGCCCCCAGCCCAGAAGGGAACAGCGACGCTTCTGCTGGCCCTCAGCTTTGCCAAAGACTTTTAATAGCATTTTTTAAAGTGCAAAGCGACTAGGTCAAAATTTTTATCTGTGACCAAATTAGAATGTATTTAATATAGGCGTTTTAGGAACACTTTTTAATGTAAAACAAACTGATAGCAAAGTTTTGTCATTTTGAAGGGAGTGGACCCAAGACAGTCTGCCGCTAGTCCGCTGCTAAAGGTAACTATTGACTTGGTTTTAGTGACTCTATTGTTTTTAATTATAGTGATAATGATTTATTAGCTCAGTACCTAGAAATTACATATATTTTGTGCTACTGTCATCACTGTTTACTTTTGTTATTTATGCACTTGTTTCCTACTTCAAGCCTTTGGTCTTTGTTGGGATGACAGAACGATGTTCATTATCGATGTCTCACCTAGACATTTTCAAATTATAAATAATTAAGGACACTTAAGCTTTAGGTCTGTCTATAAGCTACTCTGGTCAGTTCTTTGTGGAATCTGGCTGGTCTCCGGAGTGTGTCTCCAGGACACGTTCTGGGGGGTGGTGGTGGCTGGGAGACGGGGGTGGCACAGGCCTCCCTGTGCACACGCTCCTCTCAGGTCAGGATGGGCTGTGGGGTGGGGAGACCAAAGAACTGCCCAGGAGAGGAACTCCCGAGGCACACGGGTACCGTCAGGCAGTGACCGCAGTGGGCGGAAGCTTCCCCCTCCTTGGCCTCAGAGGCCGAGCCGCACGGCTCGGGTGGGTGGAGTTCCGGGTGCAGGCGCTGTGCCGGTCACGCCTCGTCCTTGTTGCCTGTTGTCTTTCAACCTCATGTTAAGCACCGGCGGGAACAGTAGGCAGCACGATGTTCGTGTGACTGTGGTCGGCAGGAGTTCTTCGTTCAGTGTGGACACTTCATGTGGATTAATTTATAGAAGCCCCCATATGTTGTTGCGTATTTAGATGAGAATGCTATTTGAATGGAATTTTCTTAACCAAGAAGGTAGTATTTATGATGCATAATCATTTACTTGTAGCAAATTGTTTAAAGTTGTTAACACTTAAGTTTTTTACACTATAGCATTTATGCAATGGTTTACAGAAGTCATGGAATTATTTTTATCAGTATGGGAATTAATTAAAACTCTGAATCTTTATTGTGTCTGCATCTCTGCACACAAACTGAGACTGGCCAGCTGGTCCCTGGAGTGTCCCTGCCTGGTTCTCTGCTGTAGTGTACTTGCCCCGCAGCCGTGGCCTCTCGGCCACCCTCCCCCGCCCCCCCCCCAAGGTTCTGAGTCACAGGAAGTTCCCACGCGGTCCTGGATCACCTCGCAGCTGCTCGGGGGGTCTGTCCGTGGGCGTGTTGTGGGCCAAGTGCTCGGAGCTGGAGGTTCCTGCCAGAGCACCGGGTGGCACGTCAGGCCCTGGCCCCACACAGCAGGAGGCTCCGCCTCACCCCGGGCGTGACTTACCTGTGGGCTTTGTGTAGTGGATGCCGTGCTGGGCAAGCAAACCTCTGAGCCTTTTTATCTCCTTTGACAGCTCGGTGTGCGCCTGGGACAAAGCAGTTCAAGGGAAAGTCAAGCCACTTGGGGGGAGGCTGTCATGTCCAGGGTCCCCTCCCCCAGTTCTGTACCTTTCTGCAGGTTTCCAGGGTCTCAAACCCCAGGCCCTTAGGCCCTCCCTCCTGCAGCACAGGTTCGCTTTCTCCTGGGGTCTTTAAATAGCCGGCATCCTCGAAAAGCGCCCTCAGCAACTTCTCATGGCCCTGAATGTGGAGGCAGCAGATGGAGCACCCGCTCCCCACTGGGCCAGCCGGCGTGCCCCCGCGTGTGCACGCACCTGGGGCGTGATCAGCTCGTCCGCCAGGTCCTGCTCCACCTGGTCCCACCGCTGCTGCAGGGCCTCGGGCAGCGCCGGGTACACTGAGGATCCAACCAAACCCGGATTGGCCGAGCCCCGGCACCACCCCCCAGCCGCGGCCCAGCGTCCTACCTAATAAGGAGTGGGGGTGGCAGACGAGGGGGGTCTCGAACGTCAGTGAGTAGACGCAAGTGCTGGGCTCAGACACGTGGGCCAGTCGGTTGCTCTTTCCACAGGTAAGCTCCACCTGGGGAGGGGACCTTGGTGGGCGGGTTGGGGGAGCCCAGGCCTCTCCTCCTGGGCACCCGTCCTCACAGCCCCACCTTGCTCTGCCGGCTCCGGGAGCGGCAGGAGTCACCATCCCTCATCCACATGCCCGCGAAGGTGTTGTTGGCGATCTCCCACTCCTGCCAGATGCTGGGGGGGGGAGGGGTGCGTGAGGCTGGGCCCGGGGCCGAGGCACCACCCGGCCGTGCCCTGCTCACCCGAGGATGCCGCTGTAGGCGTTCCAGCGGAAGGTCTGCTCGTGCTGGGTCACGTTGTGGAACGGGCAGAACTCATACTTGTACCTGGGGACACAGGCGGTGTCAGGGGGTCCCTGGCTCCACCCACCCCACCCCCAAGCCCCTACTTACGTGGACTCCACCAGGCTGAAGCACTTGCCAGCGAGTCTGAAGAGATGCCCGGGCCCTAGGAGAGCAGAGCAGCGGGTGAGATGGGGCTGCGCCAGGCGGTGGAAAAGCAGGCACCCTGCAACGCTGGGGGCCGTCGGGGGGAAAGCCTTAAAGCGAAGCCCAAGGGCTTGACTGACGTCAGCAGAATGCCAGACCAGGAAGCTCCCAGCTCGGTTCCCGAGGAAACCAGAGCACCAGGAACTGGCTGAGCCAACCTCGCAGAGCCGGAGCACAGATGGTCTCGCGGCCGGTGAGCACCCACCTGACACAAGGCCACTTTCAAACGGGCAGGACGGGCGTGGCGTTTGTGCTGGTCTCACGCTGCCTACCCAGCTAGGCCGGCGGCTGCCCGGCAAAGCAGCAGGGACCTGGGCCTGGCAGACATGTGACAGACCACGGAGAGCCCAGCAGGGGGCTCAGGGACCTGGGGACAGCAGTCACCCAGGACCTCCGGCTGACCCTGAGGCGCAGGGCACACCCAGCCACCAGGCGAGGGCGAACCGGCTGGCAAGGGCGGGCAGAGTGGCCTGGTTTCCAAAAGACTGATTTTCAACAACAGAAAATCACAAGGCACAAAAGAAACAGGAAAACATGTCCCATTCGGAGGAAAAAAACTGACAAACCAACTGGGAATGGTACATCCAGCTAAACTGTCCCGCAGACCTGGGTGTTCATCACCGACAGGCCTGCCCTAGAAGACACGCCAGGTGGGCCGCGTGCGCACGGGACGCTACGCGGTGACTGGGAGCTGGGTGGAGAGGAAGGTCTCCGATGCTGCTAAATACGTGCACAGACTCCTAAAGCTACAGGATTTAAAAGACAAATGCGTAAAAGCTGATTAGAAATCTGTGTTGGGGGTACACGAGGGAGTAATCACAGCTGGGGCGCAGAGCCGTGTAGCATTAGTTCCTGTAGGTGACTGAAGTTAAGTTGCGGTAAATTTAAACTCAGACTGGATAACTGTGGGATGTTATATGTAATCCCCATGGTAACCACAAAGGAAATGGTGGCAACAGAATATATAAGAAAAGGAATCAAAATATGTCACTACAACAAAAGCCAACAGAGAGGCAAGAATGAAGGAAAAGATGGGAAGCGTCATGACGTTCTTTTCCGTTTTGTTCTCTTCATTGCGATCACGTGTACGTGGATTCACTCCCTGCGCAAAGGCACAGAGAGGCGGCACGAGCAGAGAAACGAGGGCTCTCGCTGTGAGCTGCTCACAAGAGACTCGTTCAGATGTAGGGACACAGGAGCGCAGGGCAGGGAACGACACTCGCTGCAAACAACCGCACGGGACCCGGCACCGGGTCGGCTCGCCGAGACCGTGTAGCAGCCGTGTTAACATGCGCACAAACACATGTGAAGTGAACACTGGCAAAACTGAAGGGAAAATCAGTTCTACCTTAATGCTTGGGGACAGAGACGTCCCCCTTTTAGCAACGGGTGGAACAGCAGGAAGAAGAGGAGACGAGACTCACGACTCCCCCACAGCAGCAGCAGAAGTTACCCCACAACACTCATCTCCACAAACGTACAAAGAACGAAACCATACAAAGTGTCTTTTCTGATCATGAAAATGAAACTAGAAATCAGTGGCCGCAGAGAAACTGGAAAATTCACAAATACATGGAAATCAACACATTCTCAAGCAGCGGTCACTGCCCCGGGATACGCCAGACTAGGGACGCGGCAGAGCGGTGCCACCAGGGAAGCTTACAGCTGTGCACAGATTCCCCCAATCAATAACCTGCCTTTTTGTACCTTAAGGCAGCGGTGGCCAACCTTTGTGGCACCAGGGACCGGCTTCATGGAGGACAGTTTTTCCAGGGCCTGGGGAAGGGGTGAGAGTGGGGACGGGGAGCTCAGGCGCAGGTGGGAGTGGCGGGGGTGGGAGCGGCTGTAACACAGGCGAAGCTTCCCTCGCCCCCACTCACCTCCTCTTGCGGTGGGTTCCTAACAGGCCACGAACCGGTACTGGTCCGCAGCCCGGGGCTTGGGGACCACAGCCTTAAGGAACTAGAAAAAGAAGAGCAAACTAACCCAAAGGTAGCAGAAGGAAAAAAAACAATAAAGATTAGAGGTAAAACAGAGAAAAATGAAAACTAAAAGTTGGTTCCTTCAGAATATCAACAAAACTGACAAAGCTTTAGCCAGTCTGACCAGGAAAGAAAGACTCAAATTACTAAAACCAGAAACGAAGGGGGCCTGTACATACCAACGTTACAGACTGAGTATCTGCACTCCTGTGAGCAACTGTCCACCGACACTTGGTGGCCTGGACTTGACGGGCCGATCCCGGGACACACACGAGCTGTACGTGCCGAGACCGAGCGGTCAGAAACCTCCCAAGGAAGAAAAGCCCAGGACTGGGCTTCATTGGTGAATTCTATCAAACATTTAAAGAACATCAGTCTTTCTCAAATGCTCAAAAAATTGGAGGGGGGAGAACACTTCCTAACTTACTCCATGACTCCACAATTACTCTGACCAATATCCCTTATAGGCTGGGTGTGGGGGCTCATACCTGTAATCCCAGCACTTTGGGAGGCTGAGGCAGGAGGATCACTTGAGCCCAGGAGTTCAAGACCAGCCTGGACAACATGGTGAGACCCCCATCTCTACAAAAATACAAAACTTAGCCAGGCGTGGCGGCACGCGCCTGTAGTCCTAGCTACTCTCAAGGCCAAGGCAGGAGGATGGCTTGAGCCCAGGCGTTGGAGGTTGCAGTGAGCTGTGATGACGCCACTGCACTCCAGCCTGGGCAACAGACCCTGTGGCAAAACAAAACAAAACCAAACCCAACCAAAAAAAAAAAAAACCCTTATAAACACTGATGCAAAAATCCTCAACAAAATACCAGCAAAATGAACGCAGCAGTGTATCAAAAGGATCATGGACCATGACCAGGTGAAGTCTTTTTCCTGGAAGGTAAGGATGTTTCAACACATGAAAATCAACCACTGTAATGCACCACAGGAAGAGAACAAAGGGGCAAACGACCACGATTCACCTTGAGCAATGCAGAAAAAGCAGCTGGCAAAAACCAACACCCTTTCTTGATAAAAGCACAGCTAATTGGGAACAGAAGGGGACATCCTCAGTCTGATGAAGGACACGTACAGAGCCTGGGTGAACGGCCGCAAGCTTCCCTCTACCACCAGGAACAAGACAAGGATGCGCTCGGCACTGCCATTCGTCACTGTACTGGAAGTCCTAGCCACAGCAGTCAGGCAGGAAGAGAAAATAAAAGGCATCCAAATTGCAAAGAAATAAGTAAATTATCTGTCTGCAGATGACATGATCTTACATTGTAGAAAGCCCTAAAGATTCCACAATAAATCTGTTAGAACTAATAAAGAAATTCAGCAAAGTTGCAGGATACAAAATTGACATTCAAAACTCAGTTGCATTTCAAACACTAACAAACACTATGAAAGCAATTCCACTTACAACAGCATCAAAGAACGAGATGCTTAGGAATAAACTTAACCAGGGAGGCAAAAGACTTGTACCTGAAATATACGCAATAATGCTGAAAGATATTAAAAACACAAATAAATGGAAAGATATGCCGAGTTCAGGGACTGAAACATTTAGTATTTTTGAGATGACAGCACCACCTCACGTGAACTACAAGATTCAATGTGATCCCTATCAAATCTGAATATTTTCAGTAGAAGAGCACATCCTAAAATTCATACGGCATCTCCAAGGACCCCAAACAATCAATCTTAGAAAATAACAGTTGAAGGACTAACACCGATTTTAGAAATTACTTCAAGGCTACGGTGATCAGAGCAGCATGGCACTGGCATAAAGACAGACACACAGACGAAGGGAAGGCAGCCCAGAGGCCAGGAATCAACCCTGACCGCAGGCCAGTGAGGTGACAAGGTGCCAGGAACATTCAGCGGGGACAGGACAGGCATTCCGCCAACTGGCGCTGGGAAAACCGCATGTGCACAGGAAAAGAATGAGGTTGGACCCTTCCCTCACACCATGTACAAAAACCAGCTCAAAATGGGTAGAAGACCTAAACGTTATTCACAGAACCTATCAAACTCTCAGGAGAAAAGCTTTTTCACGACGGACTTGGCAACGACTGCTGGGCTATGAGACGGGAAACACAGGCAACAGAAGAAAGCACACGCCCCACGGAACGGGGGAGAACACCCGCGAAGCACGTCCGCGGAGGATCACTGTCCAGGTGGGTAAGAACTGCTGCCCACCTGAGGCTGAGGCAGGAGGATCACTTGAGCCCAAGAATTTGAGGTTGCTGTGAGCTAGGCTGACACCACGGCACTCTAGCCAGGGTGACAGAGCAAGACCGTTTCAAAAAAAAGAAAAAAATTATACGGGTCACCGCACCTTCAGCATCTCCTGTTTTTCATGCTTGGCACTCAGTTTCCTGGCTTTTGTTCCCACAATCCCTTCTGACCCCTTTGCTGTCCTGTGTAGTGATTTGGTGAGAGAAATTTTTGCTGCGCCCCCTTCCTGCACCACATACTAGTTCCAAGTTTTATTACTGCAATAAAAGTGCTTCATGCTGGCTTTTCTCAAAAACAAACAAAAAAGCCCCCACAAAAGTCAATGTCATAAAAATCTAAAAAAATAAAGGGGGAGGGGGCTGTTCCAGATGAAAAGACTCATGAGACGTAATTAACCAAATGCACATGTGAACCCTGACTGGCCCTGGACGGAAAACGGGGTGGGGACGATGACAAAGGCCTTCCTGACACACGGGGGAAGTGTGGACACGCACTGGTTGCATTGCAGAATCACTGCTGATTTTGGGGGGTGGGAGAGTCACACTGGAAGCATTTGGGAGCAGAATCATGATGTCTGTAATTTATTTTCAAGGGGTTCAGATAATATTCACTTTTTTAAAAATGGCAACGGGGGAGACAAAGCAGGCATGGCGCAATGTTACCTGCTGTGCCGCAGGGAGGGCACACTGCTGTCTCATCTCATTCTTCCCATTTTTCTACTTCATACTTTTAATAACAAAAACTTTAAATACTTTTGTTCAGAGTCCACATAACAAACCACAAACATGGCGCTGCATTATCTGGCCCCAGTATCCCCACCCTCACCCTTGACCGCCCGCTCAATCCCCTCTGGCCCGGCTTCCCTGCCCAAGGTCCCTTTGCAGGACCCCTCCCCCAGACAGCCACAGTGCTTACTCCCTTTTCTCCTTCCGCTTTTGGCCAAAATGTCACTTCTCAAGACGTCTCCTGACCACCTTGTTTAAAGTGGCAGTCCCCAAAACCACACACACTCCCTTCTCCGCCTCACACGCCTACACGGCATTTTCCTCACTGAGCATTCTACGTGTTCTACCCACTTCTTTGTTCACGGCCGACTCCTCCATTCCCAGCAGACTGTCGGCTCCACGAGCACAACCACTGGTGTGTTTTGTTCATTGCTGCGACCCCAGCACAGACCCGCTTTTAGATTTTTGTTTCTTTAGAACTCATTCAGTGTTCAAAATGCACATACTCTAGGACCCAACAACACTTCTGGGATCTTTTGGGAAGCCACTCACACAGGGTAGAGACAGGCGCCTACAAAGGGATGTTCTCCACAATACTACTACTAATGGCCAAAATGTGTAAACAACCTAAGTACAGCAGGTGCCAATAGAGGATTGCACAGCCATCCTCCGGAGACCAAGCACCACGCGAACGGAATGAAGACCTATATCCACCACCATGAAGAATTCAAGACATACAGCGAGTGACAAAGTAGCAAAGTAGTATCAATGTGAGCGGGGGCGGGAGTCCCGGTCTACCGCGGCGGGGCCCGGGCACCCGGCGACTCTGGACGCGAGCCGGGCCCTTCCCGCGGATCGCCCCGACTACGGCGCGGTGGGCGCAGGCACACACGCGCGTGGGTGGGGGGAGCAGCCGGGCGGCGGGACGTCCCGCCGGGGCCGAGGTTCAGCAGCTGACTTAGAGCTGGTGCGGACCAGGCAAATCTGACTGTTTAACTAAAACAAAGCACCTGGTGTGGACACGACGTGATTTCTGCCCAGTGCTCTGGCCAATCAAAAGGGAGTCCCACCGGGGGCCGCCCCGTGGCTCTCTTTATTTCCGGGCTACACTATGTGCTAAAAATTGTAATAAAAGATTAAAACAGCAGGGGTGGGCCAAGTACAAAATTAAATAATGACTTACTTAGAGACGTAACGGACTAATTAAATTCACACAAACAGAGGCTGGGAAAAATTCAGAACTTTCTGTAAAAACCAAAGCCCGGAAAAGACACAGGATCAACAAGGCAGAGGTTAGACATCAGTAACAATAATACTGGTTAAAACTACTACACTGGAAGCCCTCAAAATTATAAAGTGTCTCAATTGGGTAAAACTCTAAGGAAAAAAAAAGGGCTAACAGTAAAAATATATCATAACCAATTCCCTTTTAAACATTCTACATGGGATTTCGTAAACAGAGTGTAAAACCAGGTAGAGACCCAGCCAACGACAGACGCGGGTTTTACACATAGAAAGGACGGCTTTCACGGCCTGAACCCAGATCTCCCCATTGCCACCATTATTGTCTAGCCTGCCAAAGGCACATAGTGACAGACGGCAGATATCGGTACCTCCGCTGGCTCCGAAATCGACTTGGTGTGCGTCTTTTGGTAAAAGCGCCTCCAGTCTAGTAGTTAGACGTTTTCTCTAAACTTGTATTCTCTTATACAATACTGGGCCAGTCCCAGTCTGTACCTTGTGTTCACTGTATACCTATTAAATGTTTTCTTAAAAATTTCCAGGACTTTCAGCGCAGGGCAAAGCCCTATGGATTCACTATTAAGACTTTTAATTTACAAAAATTTTGTAAACAAAACTGGCCCACATTTGGTGTGGGATGGCCGCCAAAAAAAAAAAACACCCTGGTCACCCTCGCCAATCGTGTTCAAACTATAGTTTTTAAAACCCAGGGCACCCTAATCAGATTCCTTATATGCAAATTTAAAATAATATTCTAGTAAATAACCCAAAGTGGCTACAGACATACAAAAAGCCAGGTGAAATGGCTAAAACAACAGTTCTTATAACCAAACCTTCCACTGGGAATAAAAAACAACCCAAATGATACCCAGTCCTGCCTAATTCAGCAGAGGATCCTATTTTGTCAAAACCTCCTCCATATACTTCTGCCCCTAAAAAAACCCCAAAACAAGCCGGAACCAAGCCCTGAGCCAATGAGCCCCCCCCACACTCAGGGTGGCCATGTGATGGTTCCTCTCCTGATTCATCCCCCGGGCCTCACTCCCCTTAAGACAAGTGCCCCCCATCGGGTTCTGGTCGGCCACCATTCATGCTCTATGTGCCCTTTCTAACCAGTGACTTGTATAATTAAAAAAACCAAAATCCATTCTTTTCTAAAAAAGCCCAGGCCTAATCTCTCTTTTAGAGACTATCTTTTTTACACATCAGCCCACCTGGAAAGACTGTCAGCAACTACTACAAACTCTCTTTATCTCTAAGGAGCAAAAAAAAAAAAATACAGAGAGGCTATTAAGACAACCCTCAGCCCAATGGACAACCGACTACGGATTTGGGACGTGTACAACATGTCTTCCCTTCTATACGTTCTAACTGGGACCCTAACTCAGATCAAGGTAAGGGGGCTCTCAATCCGTATGGCCAGACTCTACTTAGGGACATACGGGCCTCGGCTAAAAAGCCTACTAATCTCTCTAAGATAAACAAAACTGTACAAAGACCCAGTAAGTCTCCAGCCGCGTTCTTAGAACACCTTTTTAAAACTTACCGCCTATATACCCCTATTGACCCTAAAACACCTAAAAATAGACACACTCTTAATATTACATTTACCACTCAGTCGGCCCCTAATATTAAAAAAGTTTCAGGCCGGGTTCGGTGGCTCACGCCTGTAATCCTAGCACTCTGGGAGGCCGAGGCGGGTGGATCATTTGAGCTCAGGAGTTTGAGACCACCCTGAGCAAGAGCGAGACCCCATCTCTACTAAAAAGATAGAAAGAAATTATATGGACAGCTAAAGGTATATATAGAAAAAATTAGCCGGGCATGGTGGCGCATGCCTGTAGTCCCAGCTACTCGGGAGGCTGAGGCAGGAGGATCGCTTGAGCCCAGGAGTTTGAGGTTGCTGTGAGCTAGGCTGACGCCATGGCACTCTAGTCCGGGCAGAGCGAAGACTCTGTCTTAAAAAAAAAAAAAAAGTTACAAAAGTTAAAAAATTAAAAAAAAAATTACTGTCTAATAAAAATAACCCCGAAAATTTTCAATAACCAGGAGGACCCGGAAACTGTACAATCAAAAACAAAATGACAAAAATTTTGGTCTCTGCTATGGCTGAGCCCAAAAAAGATAAAAAAGGTTCTAGACAAAACATAAAAAAACAAAACAAAAAAATCTAAACCCTAATTAATATACCTACTACAAAAAACATAAACATTAAAAACAAAACTGTCCCCACCAGCCACAGGCTGGGGTTAAACCCATCCCAATTCTTTTAAAAAATACAAAATGACGGGGCTGGAACTCCATCATAAGAAGCCCTCAAAAGCCCAAGGTAACTTTAAATATTGGGGACAAGCCAGTAAAATTCCTGGTGGACATTAAAACTACACACTTGGTCCTACAGAGGGCTGAGGGGCCTATATCTAACAATAAAGTTTTAATTTTAATACAAGGAGCCACGGGAAAAACTAAGACTTACCTGTGGACAAAGACTAGGATAACTAACCTAGAGACAGAAACCATTACTCATTCATTCCTGGTAATACCTAAATATCCATATCCACTCCTAAAAAAAAAACCTACTTCAAAAACTACAAACCTTCCTCAGAGTTCAGTGGGGAAACAAAAAGAAAAAAAATAAAAAATAAAAAAAACAAAAAAAATAAAAAAAAACTACAAACCACTATATCCTTTCAAAAAAATACAACTAAACATTCATTCAACCAAGCCCCTCTACTGGCCCCTCTACTATCCTATCCTCCTTACGTGTCCCCTATCGGAAAAATATTTACTAATAAAAAAAACACCCTCACACCTGGTCCCAAGCCCATACCTACGGAAACTCCAAAATAAAATTCCCAGTGTGTGGACAAAAACTAACCCACCTGGGTTAGCTTCCCACCGACCTCCTATTGTTTGTTATACAACTAACTAGTACGGCTACTCCCGTCCACATTCGACAATATGCCATCAGTTTAAAGACAAAAAAAAAAATTACTAACCATATTAAAAAATTTTAGGAAGCGGATATTTTGCTTCCCTGCCAGTCGACTTAAAATACTCCTCTACTCCCTGTCCAAAAACTAGACACTAATAACTACCACTGGTACAGAACCTCCAAAAAGTTAACAAGAGGATTAAGACCATCCATCCAACTGTGCCTAACCTGTATACACTTCTAAGTCCACTGCCCCCAGGCCATTGTATTTACACTGTATTGGATCTACAAAATGCCTTCTTCTCACTTCCCCTATCCACAATAAGTCAACCCATCTTTACTTTTAAATGGACTGACCCGGAGGGAAAATATTCTGGACAGTTAACTTGGACAAGACTGCCGCAAGGCTTCAAAAACTTGCCCACCCTATTTGACGAGACTTTAAGTCAAGACCTAGTTCACTTTAGACAAAACATCCAGCAATGACTCTCTTACAATATGTAAATAACTTTCTCCTAGCCACGGAGGACCAAGCCACGTACAAGAGAACAACTGAGGACTTACTGGCAAAGTTGACTCAGCTAAAATACCATGTTTCAACTAAAAAAAAGGCCCAGCCGTACACCCAGACGACAACCTACAACCTACCTGGGTTATAAACTAAAAAAAGAACAAAAAAAACTCTCTCCACTGGTAAAATTAAAGCCATCTTAAAAATCCCACAACCCCAGACTAAGAAACAAGTATGCAAATTTCTGGGGACAGTGAAATACTATAGACTCTAAATCCCCAAGTTTACTAAAATAACAAAACCCCTGTATGCCAACACAGGGGGAAAAGGGAACACCCTAATTTAGGCTAAAATTAAATCTAAAACTTTTAAAAGTCTCAAACAGGCACTTATAAACGCCCCTACAATGACACTGCCTGACCTAACCAAGCCTTTCCAGTTATATGTTACTAAAACCCGAGAAATAGCCAAACGGGTCCTAACCCAAAAGTTAGGACCCTAAAATAGACCGGTAACATACTCGTCCAAAAGGCTGGCCAGGATGCGTGCGGGGCCATTACGACAACAGCCATCCTGGCAAAAAAAGCCTCTAAGCTCACCTCGGGGCAAGAGTTATATACAATTGCCCCCCACTGGGTAGAGGCTCTACTAAAAAGCCCCCTAAAAGGTAACTTTCCAACTCACATATAACCCAGTACCAAGTGCTGTTACTAAATCCCCCGGGATTCAAAGACAGCCTCCCTCGACCCTGCCACCCTGCTCCCGGACGATGAACCTTCAAAGCCACTACATAACTGCCATGAGATACTAGAATCCCTGGTTAATGTGAGGGCTGATCCCACCGATCAGCCATGGCCAGACCCTGACGAGGAACTGTACACGGATGGAAGCAGCTACACGTCTGAAGGAGTCAGGTATGCAGGGGCAGCTGACCGGGTTATCTGGGCACAGGCTCTGAAACATAGGACCTCAGCCCAGAGAACAGAACTCACAGCCCTAACCCAAGCCCTGAGGTGAAAAAAAAATAAAACTGTTAATATCTACATGGACAATAAATATACTTTTACAACAACGCACATACATAAAGCGCTCTATCAAGATTGAGACTTCTTAACCTCAAAAGACAAAAAATAAAAAATAAACTTAAAATACTGACCCTATTAAAAGCCATCTGGTTACCAAAAAAGGTAACTATTGTCCACTATGAGGGACACCAAACTACTGATTCCCCAGTGACAAAAAAAAATACCTTTACTGACACAACAGCCAAGGAGGCCACACAAAAACCAGTGGGGCCTCTCCAAATCCTCCCTGTTTTGCCAGAGTGGCTCTTGCCACATTCCCCAAACTACACTGGGAAAAAAAAAAAATTAAATTAAAAAAGCCCTAAAAACCAAAACTAATTCAGGAGGTTAAAAAATCCTCCCAGATAATAGGGTCCTGGTCCCTAAACACCTGGGACAAGACTTAATTAAACAGATCCATCAGAACACTCATTTTGACAGTACCAAATTAACTAAACTTCTTCAAAAAGACTATTACATCCCTCAACTTCAGCAGATGACTTGACAGGTAACAACAAGATGTTCCACCTGTACACAAGTCAATCCAGGTAAAAAAAATTAATCTTCCCCCAGGGGCTAGACTACCGGGACAAGCCCCCAAAAAACAATAAAAAATAAATTTTACTGAAGTAAAGACAGGTAAATATAAATACCAGTATTTTCTTATATTCGTTGACACTTTTTCTAAATAGATGAAACTTTTCCTACAAAGTCAGAGACAACACAAGTAGTTGTAAAAAAATTAGTAACTAAAATTGTCCCCAGATTTGGCCTGCCACTAACACTAAAATCCGACAATGGCCCGGCGTTTATTACCAAAACAACTCAATTACTGGCCCAGGTGCTAAAAATTAATTGAAAATTACACTGTACTTATAAACCTCAAAGTTCAGGACAAGTAAAAAAATAAATAAGACATTAAAAAAACATTAAACTAAAACTAAAGACTGACAAAGACTGGGTAAGCCTCCTTCCCTTTGCTCTGCTAAGGACTAAATATACTCCCTATGTTAAAGACTTAACCCCATACAAAATCATGTTCGGCCGACTGCCCCCGCTTCTCCCCAAGCCGGGGGAGGACAAGATAACAGAGTTAAATAACCATTCCCTTCTTAAGTCATTGCAGGCCTTACAGTCTGGTGCCCAACAGACCCAGGGCCTTGGAAAGGCCACTCATCCTGGACCAACTAATCCTCTCTCCGGAAAAAACTTCGTTCCAGGTACAGCCGGGAGACCCTGTCTAAACAAAAAAACTCCAACTAGCTACCTTGGAGGCCAGGTAGACTAGACCCCTGCCAGTAATCCTCACCACGCCAACAGCCGTAAAAGTTGCCAGAAAACGTCACTGGATCCACCTCACGCAGGTTAAAAAGACGACCCCAGATCAACTCCCTGAAAAATAGATCGCCCGGCCCACCGAAAACCTGCTAAAAATAAAACTTTCCAGAGAATCCTCTGGTTCTTCCTAGTTATCTGTCTCCATTCAGCAGACAACCCAGGTACTTACCAGAACAATGGATAAAACCGTAGTGGCCCCAAAACCCTTCCCTATCTCAACCGTCTTCCATTTCAATCTTTGTCAATTGTTTAATAAAATAAAAGACCATCCTAAGAAAAGGGGATACCAAATGGGGTCACAAGGACACTCGGGAGGCAGTTACACAGGAGCCAAAAACTACGGGTGGTGACAGAGGTCTAAAACAGGGTCTACAGACCTACCAACACTGTATTTATCCTACAACTAGGCCGCCAAAATGTCAAAAGCAGGGCGAGTACTAACTATTGTGCCAACTCCGGTTGTGAGACAATGACATCATGGGTAAACAAGGACTCCTATATTTCACTGAATCAAGACAAACAAAACTACACCACTAATACACTCGGGTCTTGTAACCCCATGGCCACGAGGATTTATCAATAACACGCTCAAACTTGGGCCTTGGAAAAGACATACAAATTTAAACTTTATGCCACAACTGGAAAATACTCAGACCTGGGGTCCTGTTCACCATTCAAAAATTCACTCCTACATGGCCTAATAACCCTGTAAGACCCAACCATGATTTATATTTAAATCTGCCGCCGGCACCAACTCTCCAGCCTACTAATCAACCAAACCCTACCAAAAACATCCCTGTAACCCCTCCTTCCACACCCTGACACCTATGCCCCAAAGACAGCCACTCCTTAATCTGTCAAACTCAGTCTATAAATTCCTCAATAAAACTAGTCCTAATATAACCGAGGATTGTTAACTCTGCCTTAACCCAGAACCTCCCTATTACGTGGGGATCAAAGCCACCAACTCTGCTGGCCCCACAAAAACAGATATTAAAAACTCCACACACACACACAAAAAAACCCAAAAACAACATTACTGTAAGTGGGGTCAAAAGCCAAAACTCACTTTAAAAGATCTCCAGGGACAGGGAACCTGTCTCTACTCCTCTGAATTCATCTTAGCCAGATCTCCCTATAGTGACTCCTACAGTTCTAAAAATCAACTCCACCGATTCAGAAAATAAAACACTTCTGGTGGTCCCCCAAAAAACTTGGTTTACTTGTACCACTACAATCACCCCTTACATACAGCCGTCCACTATATCCCAGAAAAAGGACCTTTACGTCCTTATACATATTGTCTCCCAAATACACTATTACTCTGGAAAAAAAACAACAACACAGGTTCCAGTGCTCTCCCGCGTCAAACAAGCCACACCTGTCCTAGTGCCCCTACTTGTAAAATTAAAGAGCAGGGGATCAACAGCTATAAAAACTTCTGCCTTAATAACAAATAATCAAAATTTTAAAATCTTAAGCCAACAAATCGATCTCAATCTCAATAATCTAAAAAAATCTGTCACTCACTTAAAACACTCAATAAATTCCCTTACAAAAGTAATTTTACAAAATCGCCAAGGCCTGGACCTCCTGTTCCTTAAACAAGGCGGCTTATATATAACTCTAAAAAAAACATGCTGTTTTTACACTAATCATTCAAAAATAATCAAAAATAACCTCTCCCAAATACAAAATAGACTAAAGAAAAAAAAAACGTAAAAATAACAACAATTAATATAAAAATCTTTTTTCATGGTTCCCTTGGCTGACCACTAGGTCTTATTCCTACTAACCTTACTAATTGGCCCATATATACTAAATTACCTGTTATCATACATACAAAAACAAATATAAAATTAATGGTACTCCGAACTCATTATCATCACGTCTGTGATGACAAATCAAGAATTTAATTCTCACAAAAAAAACAGTGGGGAATGTAAAGGCCCACTAGAAAACTTATGCTTGCGCGCTAGATGACCGATGTCCGCTTGACCTAAGTCTCTAATTTAAACCTATGTTTGTTTGCTCGCTAGGTGACCTATGTTCAGCTTGACCTATGTCTGTAACTGGAAAGATGTACCCTACAGAGATAAAACAAAGCAATTAACATCTAACTAATTGTTTAAACTTTCCAGCTGCCTGTCGTAAAATTTATTGTGCTTGCTTAACGTCTAAAAACTGTTCCTTAATTAGTGCTATTTCTGTAAGCCTGCTCACTTAAAAATTGTAACCGAAACGGGGGTCCGAGACTGGTCCCAGACCCCACAGCTGTAAAAATAATAATATAATGCTATTTCAACCACCGTGCCTAAAGTCACATAACTCTAACTTAAAATGATGTAAAACCTTCCTATTTTTCCGGCTCAGAGCCATTCTCTGTACCTATACCCTAACAGGGCAGGGGGTGGTCGCTGGCCAGCTAATAAAGACTCATAACTTGACTCAATTCGGTCTCTAGGTGGTCATTTCTCACACTATAACAGAGATAACCACTTTAACTCGGTACAGGAACACTTTGGTATATCCTCGCGCGCTTAACCATTCATTTCAGAAGGTTGACAAACCAAGGCACGAGATTCCAGGCCTAAGTCGCAGGGTCCCGCATCGAAGGCCGCCCCTCCGCCCAACCGGAGCCCCCGCGCCCACCGCCAGGGCTCTGCACTCACCAGACACGGGCGCCGGCTCCCTCTTGGGCTGGAGACGGCTGGTCTGGGGCAAGAACAGGTTGTTCACCCTACGGGAAGCGGCAGGGTCAGCTGGGAACCGGCCCAGGCCGCCCGGCCCAAGCCGCCCCGCGACGCCGCTCACCCGAACGTGTTGGGCTCCTCCACCACCTTCATCTTGGCGGCGCCTGCGGGCCCTGCGGGGAGGAGGGGATCGGTGAGGAGGTGCGAGGGGCGCGGAAGGGGTGGGGGGGCGGGGGCGCACGGGGCCACTAACCGCGCGCCGCGAGCCCGAGGAGCAGCAGGACGCACAACGCCTTCGCCGCCATAGCTCGGCGGCGGTCATGTGGGCGCCTGTCGGGTCACGTGGCGGCGGGAACCGGAAGTGGCGTCCCGCGCGTGCGCAGACGCAAGGGCTAAAGCGAGTGCCTGGTGGCCAAGGAGTCTCGTAGGTCTCCAGGACCCGGTTCTTCGCCATGGGCCGCAGGAGGGCAGCGCGCGGGTCGGGGGAGGAAGGCGGCCGAGCTCGGCACCTCCCCGGCCGCTCCCTGGAGGCTTTCGCCCGGGAGGTGGGCGCCGCGCTGCGCGGTGAGCGGAGTGTGGGGGGCCGGCGGGGCGGGGGCCGCCCGCGGAGCTGGCGCTGAGCCCGGTACCTTCTCTCCCGGCGCAGCGTCGGTGGAGCCAGAGGCGGCCGAGGGCGAGGGCGACCCGGGCTCCGCGGCGCTGCCCTGCGCGCTGGCCATGTGGGAACTGGGCCACTGCGACCCCCGGCGCTGCACCGGCCGCAAGCTGGCCCGCCTGGGGATGGTGCGCTGCCTGCGCCTGGGCCACAGGTTCGGCGGCCTCGTGCTCAGCCCCGTGGGCTCCCAGTACGTGTCCCCAGCAGACAGGTAGGCGCTGGGGACTGGGGAGGGGCGGGTGCCTGCCCTATCTCCTCTTAATAAGCCGCTCCGTCTCCAGCGCATCGTTGTTTTCAGGGCTCACTTATTTGTACTTGTGTGTCATACACACACACCCTCCACGCGTGGACAGGAACGTGTATGTCTGGTTTGCCCGCATTGCCTAGGGCAGAGTTTGGGATGTAGGAGGGCCTAGGATAAACTTTTTTTGAGTGAATAAATTAGCATGCTCCAGGTACCCCACGCAGCTGTCTGGAAAGCTTGCTCATGGGGGCCCTTTGGGGATAGGGAGTGATGTCCTCGTTTCCTTAGCAAGGCCAGTCTCCAGGGACATACTTCACCTTAACCAAATGCTGTTCCTGACAGACAGCTGGTGGCACAGTCTGGGGTCGCTGTCATTGATTGCTCCTGGGCCCGACTGGATGAGACGCCGTTTGGGAAGATGCGAGGGAGCCACTTGAGGCTGCTGCCCTATCTGGTGGCTGCCAACCCTGTGAACTATGGCCGGCCCTGCAAACTTTCCTGTGTGGAGGCTTTTGCTGCCACCTTCTGCATAGTAGGTGAGTTTTAGGGCCCAACACCAGCCTGACGTGACAGCCTGGTGGTCCAGCTGTTCTGTGGGTGGAACCCAGGAGAATGTGAGGGATGTACAGGGAGGTGGTCAGGACAGGCCAGGGTTTCAGTCCCAAGTCCCACTTAAAGCTTAGGCCCTGGGCGGGCGAGGTGGCTCACGCCTGTAATCTCAGCCCTCTGGGAGGCCGAGGCGGGAGGATCGCTTGAGGTCAGGAGTTCAGGACCAGCCCAAGCAAGAGGAGACCCCATCTCTACTAAAAATAGAAAAATTAGCCGGGTGTGGTGGTGTGCACCTGTAGTCCCAGCTGCTCGGGAGGCTGAGGCAGGAGGATCGCTTGAGTCCAGGGGTTGGAGGTTGCTGTGAGCTGGGCTGATGCCATGGCACTCTACCCTGGGCAACAGAGTGAGACTGTGTCTCAAAAAACCAAACAAACAAATTTAAAAAGCTCAGGCCCTGTGTAGTTGAGTTGAGGCAGAGTGGGACAGCTATCCCACGAGGGCTGGTGCCACTATCCTTGTCAGCACTGCCCTGATGAGCTCCCCAACTTGTCCTTGGAATCTGGGGTCCAGAGAGGCCCAGGCAGAGACCCAGGAGGTGTGGGGGCAGCCTCAGTGGGGATGTTTGTGTTTCTCAGCAATGGGGAGGGGCTTAGTTGGCTGTGGGGTTGCAGACTGTAGCAAGGGAGGTGGAGGTGGGGCAGGGGCTGTCAGGGCTGTAAGTTGGTGTTTGTTGGGGACCCCACAGTTACCTGGGACAGCAGCACCACCCATCACCCCGGGGGATCAGGGCACATTCTTGAAGAGATTGTCAGCATCTTTGGGTTTCCTGTTTCTGCACCATCAGGCTTTTCAGACCTTGCTATAATCTTACTGCGGAAATTTAAGTGGGGCAAGGGCTTCTTGGACCTGAACCGCCAGCTCTTGGACAAGTACGCGGCCTGCAGTGGCCCAGAGGAGGTGCTGCGGGCAGAGCAGGAGTTCTTGGCCAGCCCCAGGGAGAGCCCCGAGGAGGAGGAGATCGGTGAGCCCTGGCACAGTGGGAGCTGAGACCGCCCCCAGACCTGCCACCTCCTTTTGAAAAGTTGGGGTTTGGGGGTTTGGTTCTGCCCTGAGCTTACTCGCTTTCTTCTCTTGGTTCAGACCTCTTTGATGTGGATTCAGGGCGAGAGTTTGTAAACCCCAACAGGCCCATGGCCAGCAACCGGTAGGTCCTTGGGCTTCCCAGTTCGCGGTAGCTCAGATCCAGGGTTCCCCTTGACCTCTGACCTCAGCCTTTCCTGCTGCATGGGAGTGGATGTTTTCTGCCTGAGAAATAGGAAGGGGGTGTCCCCCTGGAGAGGTTCTGGTTAGAGAGTGTGGGGCATAAGAGGAACTTGTCCTCAGGGGTGGACAAGTGCAACAGGGAGGGGAGCCTCAGGCTGGCCAGGGATGACGTTGGAGAACATACTCCCTCTTCCAGACTGCCCCCGGACACTGATGACAGTGACGAGTCCGAGGAACAAGAGCCTGACGCGGAGGACAGCAGCAGCTGCTCCAAAGAAGGGGAGACTCCGGAACAAGGGGCTGCGGCCAGGGCCCCAACCGAGATTTGGAAAGGAATCAAGAAGCGGCAGAGAGACTGAAGGTTGCAGGCGTGTGTATTGCAGAGACTGGGTGACAAGGGAAATCGAGAGATGTGGGAACACAGGCAGGCCTGGCAGTCTCGGCCCTCGGAGCCTGTCAATAAAGCTGCCAGCCAGGAAGGAGCCCCCGTGTAAGTCTGGTTCTTTGCACTGGGCCTGGTAGGGGCTGGGGGCTCTTGGCCTCTGGTAAGGAAGGGTCTGGGCCATGGAGTAAGTCCTGTGTGGTCACATATGTGTGTGTGAAAGGACAGTGACCAGTTTGCACGGAGCCCCTTCCACTGACCACTGCCTTGGCTGACATGCGCGGCCTCACGGAGTGACCCCACAGGAACCTCTCCCAGGTCTAGAGCCTGGAGGGGAGTGGAGGCCTGTGCAGTTCTTAGCAGACCTGCCCTCCACATCCATTCTGGAGGATTCCACAGCCAGGAGAGGGTTGCCAAACACACTGCTCTCACCGCTGCCCTGCACCTGGGTCCCAGGAGTTCCTTCCCTCCAAAGCTTGGGCTGCCCAAACCTAACCAAAGGCCTTCCTGCCCCTCCGGCCTGCGGAGGCCTCGCCCTCCCCCAGGAGAGACAAGATGGAGCTTCCTCCGCTGTGGGCTCTGCCCTGCGGCTCGTGGGGCTGATGGATGGCAGGACGCTGAGCAGCACGCCTGGCCTCTACCCCTGGCACCCATAGCCCCCCAGCCCCCTGCACTCCCCTGTGGTGACAACCACAGATATCTCCAGACGTTGCCCTGTGTCCCCTGGGGAGCAAAGCCACCAAGACCAAGTGCCCGCCCACCCGTCCAAGGTGGTGGGTGGAGAAGCCCACCTGTAGCCAGGCCCACTGTAGTCTGCTCTTGTGTCCAGGGGGCAGCTGCTGGCCAGGTCCTGCTGAGCTGGCCACCCAGACTGGGGGCTGGGGCACAAGGTTCACAGCACACACCAAAGGGACACAGCCAGGGGTCCAGCCACAGCACACGTCACACAGCTGGGAGGGGCGCCATGGGCGCTGGCTGCACAAAGCTGGCCACAGGGAGCAGGAGGACACCACAGGGCACCTGGGGGAGGGGCTGGGCTGGCGGCCGGTGGGTGGGGGCTCAGGGGTCCGCCTCCATGTACTTCTCCAGCTCCTTGAGCTTCTTGACAAACTCCTGCGCCTCCTTGCTGCCGCGGCCTTCCAACATCCGCAGCGCCGACCGCACTGGGGGTGGCGGACAGGCATGTGGGAGCCAGTTTGGGCCGGCCACCCCCTGGCCCCCACCGCCACCCAGACGTGCACTCACCCTGGGCTCTGGGCCGGCACAGGTGCAGGGTGACAGGCTGCCCAGCTCTCATGGCCCCTCCCACCTGGGGCCGTGCAATTCCACTGACACTGCCCAGACCGAGGGCTGCCTCCCCCGCGAAGTCGTTGGTGGACAGCCAGTCGTGGTCCATGACGGTGAACAGCACACAGGCCCCGCGGCGGCGGCACGCCTCTGCAGGCACAGAGCTGCAGACAGAGGCCGGTCACCTGACCCTGCTCGGGGCGCGTGGGGCAGGGGGCTCGGGCCGGGTGGGGCACTCACAAGTGGAAGAGCTCGTCGTACACCGGGTGCAGCGTCCGGGCCTTGACCTGGGTCCTCTGGCTGCGGACCAGCGGGAAGAGGTGCGGTGGGCCCAGCTCCACGATCACAAAGGGGTCACTCAGGCCTGAGGGGCACAGCCATGAGCTGGCCTGCCCCGCCCACCCCGCCCTCCCTGGCAGCACCGCACCTCACCGTTGGCGTCCAGGGGGAGCAGGTCGGCGGCGTGCAGCACCTCCACGGCCAGCCGCTGCTCGGCCGCCTCGTAATGGCAGCGGACGCTCAGGCGTCCAAACCGGTTCTGCTCCAGGGACCTCTGCAGAAAGGCCAGTGAGCAGGACGGGGGCTCCCAGGGCGGGGCCGTAAGCCCACAGTGGCCCCTACCTGCTTGAGCTTGTCCAGGTAGAACTGCTCGATGCACTCGCGGGTGGAGCACTTGTGCAGCCGCAGCTCCTCCTCCAGCCTCTGCATGGGAGGGGTCAGGAGGGGACACCATCTAACTCCTCGTGGCCGCCTGGTGGGGCCATTTCATGCTTGATGTGGCCAGTGTGGGCCTCAGTTTGAACTCAGGTCCCCAAGTCCTTCCGACACACACACACCCCCCGAGAAGAGTCTGGCCTCACCTTGTAGCTTCCGTCCCTCAGGCTCTCCAGGGGCAGGCCCTGGCCCTCAGCGTGGAAAAAACTGACCAGGGCCTGGCACAGAGAAAGAAGGGAGACACCTGAGAGAGCCTGGCTTGTGCTGGGGACAGGGACAGGTGGGACCCCAAGCAGCACCAGGGTCTCAAGTTCGAGGTAGAGCTGCTTCCCACACCTGGCATCAGCAGCCCAGCAAGCCTGGGGCCGTGCTAGCAGCTGAGGCCAGACCTCGGGCAGGAAGTGCTGCCTGGTGGAGCCCTGGGTAGCTGCCCTCCCGGCTGAGGAGACTGGGCGTGCCCGCAGGGGGTGGGAGGGGACAGGGAGGGGTCAGAGCAGCCTGGTCACTCGGGGCCAGTGAGGAAGGCAACCCCACATGGCCTCACCTCCAGTGTGAAGTGGAAGCGGCCGTAGAAGTCAGCAGAGACGTCACGGTCTGCGCCCAGCGCCTGCAGGATGGCCTGCAGGAGCAGCTCCCAGAGGGCCTCCAGCACCCTGCAGGGCGCAGCGTCAGCGACCTCAGGGCCTGGCCCCCCGCCCGCCCCCCTCGCCCCGTGCAGCCAGTACCTGCTCAGGTGCTCCTTCACCAGGGAGGCGTTCAGCAGGGACAGCTTCTCGTCCAGGTACTTCATGAGCGGGGCCACAGCCTGCGGGCAGCGGTCCTCAGGGCTGTCCGTTCCTGGGCCCGGCACACACCCTCCGCCCCGCCCTCGGCCCAGGCGCTCACCTCATCGTTCTGAATGGAGTCAGGGGAGAGGCTGACGTGCTGCACGTACTTGCGGATGTCGCCTACCATCTGAGGGAGGGGTGGCGCTCAGCAGAGGCACAGGGGCCCCAGGCACGGCCTCCCAGGCCCAGGTCCCGGGGCCCTGCCCTCCTGCCCACCTTGGAGGTCAGGTGCGCCGTCACAGTGCGGGCCTCCCGCTGCAGGTCCTCATCCAGGGCCTGTGTACAGCTGAGCAGGGGGCGGGGAAGCACCCCCTCGAGCCCTGAGGGCCCCTCTGGCCACGCCAGGCCCCGCAGGGCCTGCCCAGCAGCCTTGCGCACAAGCTCCACGTTGTTGAGGACCACGCAGAGCTGGGGGAGGTGTGGCCGGAGGTGGGTGGGTCTGGGGCCCAGGGCCTGGTGAGGGCCCCGCCCAGCCTCCTGCCTGCCCCACGGCCGGGCCACTTACTGGCTCACTCACTGTCTCACCAGCCGCCCCGGGCTGAGTGTCCACCTTCTTCCGAAGCAGCTCCGTGTAGAAGAGGGCGGCCTCGCACATGTCCTGGGGTGGGAGAGGGGCTGGGGAGCTGTGGCACCGCCCCCCCCCGCCTGCTGCCCCTCCCCCACCCCATCTGCAGGCCACCCCCCTCGCCCCCAGCACCCTCGCACCTGGCTGAGCTGGGTGCCCAGCACCTGGGCCTGCGCCGGGTCAGGCCACGCCAGGCGGAGCCAGAGCTCCTGGATGTGGCTGAAACAGAGGCCAGCAGTGGCCGCAGAGCTGCTGTGCTTGGAGGTTGTGTCCGTGGGCTCCAACTACGAAGGCAGGAGACCTGGGTTGCTGGGAGGCCCAGACATGCCCCAGTGTCCTCAGGCCTGGGCACTCACCGTGTCCACGTCCACAGCTCCCTGAAGCCGGCACTTGGTCTGGTCCCGCAGCACCTGTAGCCAGAGCTTCACGGCAGGCAGGAACGGAGCGTGGATGCCGGCCAGGGCCAGGGAGCGGCTGTCCCTGTGGTGAGAGGCTGGTCAGACCTCATCCTTGACATCTAAAGCCAGCCTGTTCCCATCACACAGCCCAGGGTTACCCAGAAGCGCCTCCCTCACAGGGCCCTGGGTGCTGGTCCCAGAGCCCAGCTGCAGGGCAGGGAGCAGGTGCACGGGCACCCACCGGCCAGGGATGCTGCTCCAGAACCGCTGAATGTCCGCTAGAGTCAAGTAGAGCTCAAAGAGCCCTGAGGCCACCTCAAGGGTCATCTTGGGGCTCAGCTCCTCTGTCAGGACCCAGGCCTCTTCAGCCACCTGCCCGGGAGGGCACAGTCAGGCCACAGGCAACAAGGAACCCAGGCCCCTCCCCCAGGGCCTCCTGCCGCTCCCCACACCCAGCAGGCACCAGGGTCGGGCACGGGGACCCTCCTCACCAGACGTTCCAGCTGCCGGAAGGTAAGGGTGAAGAAGTCCACCTGGAGGATGCTGCAAAGGACGTGTCTCAGCCACCTGTCCCCCGACAGCAGACCCTGCTGGTCCCGACCCACCCCGGCACCCCAGGCCCCAGGCCCACCTGTGGAAGAGGCTGGCATAGATGCTGAAGCAGGACTGCAGATCATCGTAGATGGCGTCAGCTAGTTCAGTGAGCCCAGGAAGCCGCTGGGGCCCAGGCTGCAAGGAAGCCTCGCTCATACCGGCCTTTGGGCCCACCTTCACCCACACAGCCCGGCCCCCAGAACCACACCTGCTCTCGAGCACTCTTGGCGTTCAGCATCCTGTCGTACCACTCCCGATTGCCTCTCTGCAACAGAAGCCACCAAGGCAGCATCGTGGGTCAGAGAGACGAGGGAGAGTTGTGGCAGGGGACTGTGGTACAGAGGTCCGGGGCCAGACGAACAGGGGAGGGCAGGGCCTGAGAGGCTGACTCAGACTGGGCCCGAAACACACCTTCAGGGCGGCAGCAATGTCCATCTTCAGCTCCGTCTCAAAGGGACAGATCTCGAAAGAGGGCTGGAAGAGCTGCAGCTTGCCGAGACACCTGGGCGAAGGCAGCTGCTAACTCAGAGCCTGTCCCGCAAGCCCCCCCATGCCCCCGCCCCCGCGGCAGCTGCACCCACTTCAGCAGCAACTCCAGGCGGTAGACGGCTGTGCTGTTGGTGGCGGGGAAGTAGTCTCGGAGCTGGCGCAACAGCCGCAGCCCAAACTCGGAGAAGGCAGAAAAGCTGTCAGCCAGGCTCTCCTCCTGGGGGACACGGCCCTTCAGGGCTGGAGACACCAGTGCCAGCAGCCCCGCTCCGCCACTGATGCTGAGATGCATCCTCCCTGCCTCGGCCCTCGCCCATCTCCTACTGCGGAGCACTTGCTCTCCACCACGGCAGCGATTCGGCTTGGCCCCCAGTTCTCACCCGAGCAGGCCCAGCCACAGCCTCCCTCCACCCGCGGCTGTGCGCACCTGCTCCTGGGGCAGCGAGGCCGCCTCCTCCCAGTGCACCTGCAAGTCCTCCAGCAGCCCCAGCAGGTAGCCGTAGTCCAGCGTGCGGGTCTGATGGTGGCGGCTGCTGACCTGCCAGTGACTGTGGGGGTTGGCGGGTGGTCAGGCTGCGCCCGCCCCGCCCCTGCCCCGCCCACTCACAACAGGCCCCTCCCCAGGGACTGCCCACTAATCGCTCCACCCCTTAACTGCCCCGCCCACCAACACCACCCCCGCCCCGCCCACTCACAGCAGGCCCCTGCCCACGGCCCACCCACTCACGACCCCACCCCACCCTGCCCACTCTCAGCACTGCTCCTACCCCACCTGCCCCGCCCACTCACAGCCCCCACGCCACCCACCCTGCCCACTCACAGCCCATGCCCTGCCCCGCCCACGCACAGCAGGCCCCTCCCACGGCCCGCCCCCTCACGGCCCGCCCCGCCCACTCACAGCACGGCCAGCTGCAAGGGCGACAGGTTGCTCTGCGCTCCGTGCAGGCAGAGCACGGTGGCCGCGGGCGCGCTGAGCTCTCCGCGCCAGCTGCTGGAGTTGGGCTGGGGAGGAGGCTGGGCGTGAGCGGGGGCAGGGAGACGCCCCAGCCCCGCGCCGCCGCCGGGATCCCGTGGGCGCCCACTACCTCCTCGGCGCGGTGCTCGAACTGCAGCAGACGGCTGAGCAGCAGCAGGTAGGACAGGAAGCCGGATCGCCCACGCTGGCTCATGGCCGTGTCCCTCTGCAAGAGAGACCCGTCAGTGACCTCCCCCCAGCCTCCGTGGTCCATGGGGGCAGGGCGGGGCCCGGCACTCCCCACCTGCGTGGTGATCAGCTTGAGGACCAGGTGGCAGTCCCCCTGCACGCGGGATGCGCTGGAGCGTGGTTCCAGCTTGAACCAGCGGTCGACGCCAGCCACAGGCACCTCCTGGGGAGGCAGAGGTCAGAGCAGGGGTCAGAGCCCCCAGGCTGCGCCCCTCCCTCTCCGACGGACCGAGGGAGCACTCTGTGGCGGCCCCAGTCCTCCCTGCCCCTGCAGGTGCCCAGGCAGCCCCAGGGGTGTGGGGGGCTCAGGGGGACCACAGGACATGACCACTGGAAATGCCTAGGAAGGTTAGGGCACCCCAGTGCCTGCATGCAGCACCCCAACCCTCCCGGTGCCCGCCCACCTGAACAGGTATGTTGAGGCACCCCAGGAAGTCATCAGTGTGGTCCTCGGTGGGCCCTGCTGTCCCATTTGCTCGGGCTGACTTGACAATCTGTTTGAAGTACCTGGGCATAGCAGAGTGGGCGTCACACTGGTGGTCTCTGGGGAACCACTGTGCGCTGGGCTCCGTGGCCAGGCCGTGGGCACAGGTCTGGCCACAAGGGTCCCACCACTGTACCTGCCCATGCCCTTCAGGCCGATGACTTCGTTCAGCTTCCTGCACGCTTCCACCAGGGACACGTCATCGTCGTGATCCCTGGGGCGGGGGAGCACCAGGCTTGTCTGGAGCCCCCAGCACGGCCTGGGGTCCCCTTCTCCCCCCAGACCAGAGGCCCCCGTTCCCAGGCCCCGTACCAGATGTCCAGGTGCAGCTGGTCCGTGCTGACATCCTCGATCTCGCTATAGGGAGAAGACGGAGATGCCCGTGGAGGTCCCCAGTTCCCCCAAAAGGCCAGACGCAGCATGGACGGGGCCACGCGCTTCGGTGCCCAGACGGGCTGCCCGGGCTCAAATCCTGACCTGCCACTTGCTCCCAGCTGTATGGTCACGGGGGCACGATGTCCCTCTCTAGAAAGTGGGCTGTGCCCCGTCCCCCTCACGGCTCCCTGGAGCAGGTTGTGGGCCATCACCCTCCCGCCCCCGCCTGGCCGCCCGGCCACCCAGACGGAGGGGCTTACAAGAGGAAGTGCTCCTTCCACACGGGGTTCAGCGTGCTGCTCTTGACCTCGGTCACCCGGATGCACTTGGCTGGCAGCGGGCCGCCACGTTTGCCACCCTTTCGGAAGCTGAAACGCTGCTCCTTCTGCGCACCCGGCTCCCGCAGGGCACCCGAGGCGGGCAGGATGCCCAACATGCAGTAGGGGTCGCTGAAGCCTGGGACGTGGCAGCTGCCTGAGCCCCCGACCCCGCACCCCTACCCCCCGGGCACGGGTGTGACCAGGGTCCGCAGGGCCCCACTCACCATTGGGGTCTTTGGCCAGAAGGTTCTTGGCGCGCATGACGGACACTTTCAAGGCGTACGTGGGGGCCTGTGGGCAGAGGGGCACAGGGGGCCTGGCAGGGCTGAGCTGCCCCTCTGGACACCTGCTCAGCATGAACATGACAGGGCCTGGCCTCGTGCCCCCACCACCCCCAGGGCCCTGGCACGTGGGCACTGCCCTGGCGGGCGGTGGCTTTCCTTACCTTGGCCACCTTCACACGCCCAATGGCCTCGGCGTGCTCCTCAGGGCTGCTACCAAACACCTGTGGAGGGCGGGCAAAGTGGGAGGGGCACAGGGGACCCCTAAAGCGGGGCTAGCCACTGTCCTGAGGGGCCTCAGATTCAGCCCCAGCCAGGAAGGTCCCATCTCAGACCTCAGCGCACGGAGGCAGAGAAACCCACTCTGCCGTGTGGCCTGGGAGGGCAGCTGGCGGGTTTGTGCCAAGGGGTGCGAGTCACACCCATGGGCGGCGGGTATGAGTGGGGCACACCAGTGCAGGTGGAGAAGTGGGGGTTGTGGTGTGGCGGCCAGGGACAGGGAGTTCAGGGCAAGCACAGGTGAGGAGGGAAGGTGTGTGTCCATTTGCCCATCCTGGGAGATCCGAGATCTCTCCTCCCTAAGCTGTGTCTTCACGCATCGTCCATCCCTCCTCCTGTCAGCCTGCCTGTGTGCTACTGTGCAGATACGTGTCTGTGACATGTGTTGCCGTCTGTCCGTGTTGTGCGTGGGTGGGGGCAATCGTGAGCCGTTGGGGTGATGGTGATATCAGTGAGGGCTTGGGGTGGGGCGTGGTCTCGGTCCTCCCCAGGGCTCACCTGTTGAAGGTAGCCCAGCAGGGCCTCCTGGTCATCCACCTGGTCGGGGCCCATGGTCCCCGCACGGTAGAGGACAGTGTACAAGGCTTCCTCATAGAGCATCTCCACCTGCACGGGGAGCAGGCCCTGAGCGCCCAGCCAATGCGGGGGTCTCAGGCTCCTCCTGTCCACCCCCCGAGTGCCCGGCCCAGACCTGGGCAGTTCCTCCACCGGCCACGCCCAGCCGCTGCCTCAGTCCCTTTGCACTTGGGGGCCTCCATGCCTCACCCAGCCATCCCACCCACCTTTGCTGTCCACCTGTCACCAGACCCTGGGCACACAGTAGGTGCTCATAAACGGCTGAGGGCCCTCCCGGGGGCCAGAGCCCCCCTTACCTCCTCCTGGGTCAGGGTTCTCAGGCCCCGGTTGGGGTCCACGGGCTCAGCAGGGGCTGGAGAGCTGCTGCGCAAGAGGACCTGTGGGGGTGCCGGCGTGAGGGCCTCAGGCTGCCCCCGGGGTGCTCCAGGCAGGAAGGCACAGGAGGGGGTGCAGCACAGCGCCCCCAGGCAGGGCTGCGGCCTCGCCGGCCCCGGGAGCTGCGTCCTCACCTCGGGGCACGGCAGGCCCTGTCTGCCTTCCCCCTTCTTCAGGAGGAGGCGCATCTGTGCGAAGAACTCCACGCCGTCCCTGGGTTTCCTGGGAGAAAGGCCCGGGTCAGCTCTCAGCCCACAGCACGTGCCCCACCCAGCCCCAGCCACACGACTCTGGGGTGCGTCTGGAGTGGGGCAGCGTGTGTCCAGTGTGCCGCGGCCTCCCAGTGACCCCCGCCCAGCCAGGCGCACGACCCTGCGAGGTCGGCCCCTGGGGAACCCACCAGGCCCCCGTGGCAGGCTCCTGCGGGTCGGCATTGGTGCTCCCCGGCTCCTGCTCGGCCCTGCGGCGGAAGGACGGGCACACCTGCACTTGCCGGAGCACGCTGCTCTTGATCTCCAGCAGGGCGGACATGGTGGGCGACCTGGGGCAGAGAGCGCAGCCCGGGGTCATTGGCGCGGAGGAGGCCGGTGGGGCGCGGAGCCCACACACAGCCCTGGCTGTGTCAGCACCCAGGGGGCTGTGAGGCTCCTGAGGCCACACCTGCTGGGTGACCTGCCAAGCCCGAGTGTTCCCTGCCGGGTAGCTTTGGGGCAGCACAGGCGGAAGGGGCCAGAGGTGATGGCAGTGCCAGTCTGGGCTGGAGCTCCCTCTCGGAGCTGCCAGGTCTCATCGGGGAAGGACGTGTTTGCCGCGCTCCGGCCAGGGCAGGTGCCTGGTGCTCAGGCCTTCTGAGCAGGAAGTAAAACAACAGGCAGAACCCCAGATGTCCCAGGACCACGGCGGGGCACAGGTAGGAAGCGCACAGTGGGACCCTGGCACCTGGACAGCAAGGACGCCTGTGGCCTGGGCCTCAGCCCACGTGCCCAGGGCTCAGGTGGCCAGGATGCCCCAGAGGGGGCCGATCCCGAGTCCTCACCCTCTGGGCACAGCTACAGTCAATGCCTCACCCTGACCCCAGGGCCCCGTCAGCACACCCGGGGACAGTGCCCCAGGGAGCAGGACCTGCCCCTCACAATCAGCCCCCTCACAATCGGCTCTCACACCCTCCCGGCTCATGCTCTTCCATCGCCCTCACGTTGCCATGGCAACCGAGCTGCCCCTGCTGCATCCTGCCCGGGCAGAGTGGCCCTGTGCTGAGGTGTGTGGCCTGGGCCCAGCCCCTGCTCCCACTGGGCAACATGTCTGCCACCTGGGTGGGGGCTGGGAAGCCGAGGGGACAGTCGCAGCCCTGGACCAAAGGGCTGGAGCCGGCCCAGGCAGGGGGCACCTCTGAATACCAGGGAGCCTCCGCTTCTCCCCCACAGCATGGGTGGTTCTGCTCCTTCCCTGTTCTCTGGCCTCCCCCTGCCCCTGCCCCTGCCCCTGTCCCCAGCTCACACCTGCACACGGCCTTCAGTGGGGCTCGGGTTTCCCTGCAGACCCCAAGAGGAAGGGCAGGATGACGGCCCAGACACTGTGGCCTCCCGAGCCCCTCCTCCACCCTGTGCAACCCCTTCCCCAGGGAAGTCCCTCCCCCACGAATGGCAGCAGGGCCTGTGCACGGCTGGTGGCACCTTTCCTTGCTGGCACCCACCTGGCCACCTAGTGAGGGCACCTCGGCCCGGCATGCCCACCCTGGCAGGGGCCACTGTCCTCATCTGACGAGGCAGGAAATGGAGCCTGAGCAGGTCCAACTCCTTGCCCAGGAGCTCAGGGCAGCTGGGGGTGGGAGGGCAGGTCAGGCACTCCTGCCCTGCGTGCCAGGCCAGCCCCTGGGCCGTGTTGTCACCAGCTCTGTCACCCTCCCCTGCTGCCTCCTCCCCAGAATCAGGCCTGGTGGGGGGCCTGGGCCCGTGCACACCTGGCAACTGTGGTCCTAAGAAGATGTTGGACAAGCTCCCTGCTCCCAGGTCCGTCTGTGGTGGCCCAGGGTCGCCATGCCTGCTCTGCGCCCCCAGCTCCGCCTCTACCCTCAACAACGCCTCACCCCGTTCCTGATGCTGCAGTCGGAGGAGCCAGCAGTAGGCCCTGGGCTCAGAGCGCTTTCACCTGGCCAGGAGCTGAGGACAGGAGAGGGCCTGCGGCTCTTGCCCTGTGGGGACAGCACTCACCTCCTTCAAACCCATCAGTGCCTTCCTCTGTGAGCCTCCCCCCCAAAGACGGGGTCCCGGAGGGCTGGGCATGGCGCACAAGGCAGCCAGTCGGGAAGCCCCTAGGCAGCCGGGAGTCACAGGCCCCCCCACTCTAGCTGAGTGAAAGAGGCCGCTCCCCCCCAACCCCCCAAAGCCAGTGGAGCAGCCACTGCTTGAGCTGTCGCCAGGGCAACCACCCGCATCGGCATGTGACAGGGGCTACAGGGGCTTGTGGGCCCAGAGACAAACATGACGCAGGAGCTGAGGCTGAGCTGCAGGGTCGGGGAGGGGGTGACTGAGAACAAACTGTTCCAGGCAAAGTGGGGGCCGGATGCCCTCCCTGCACCTCCCACCCGACGACGTTGCACCGGCTAGTCCTCAGAGAAGCCCGGGGGAGGGGTCTGCAGCACTCGCCTTGTCCCAGATGAACACGCTGAGGTCCAGGCTTAGGAACCCATCCAGGGCACGGAGGCAGCAGGGCCACCGAGGTGTCTACGTGCTAAGCTCCTGAGATGTCCTGAGGTCTGGAGTCCAGCTGGGTGGACCACCCTAACTAGCTACAGTTCCTGCCCACCCCCCTGTAGCCCGCTGCCAGGACAGGAACCACACTGGTCGCTCGGCACAGGTGCTCAGAAACGCTGGGTGCCTGGGCAGCAATAACTTTGTTGCACCTGGGAGCCACCTGCCCTGGGAGCCACCTGCCAGGGAGGGCGACGGTACACTGGCCAGGGACTTTGTCCATTCCTGCCAAGAACGACAGACAGTGGGCATGTCCTGTCAGCCTGAGTGTTTATCTGTGACCAGGCGGGAAGTGCCTCTGCCTGGGGGCTCAGTGGGGACAGAGCAGTGGGGGCGGGCAAGGGGCCGGATGTAACTCTTTCATGGGCTCTCTCCACGTCTGTCCCTCGTGTGCTTGGACAGAGTGTGGAGCAGGTTGTGCCCACACCCTGCTCAGGCCAAACACCCGGCCGTCTGTCCAATGAGCAGAGTACGGGTCAGCATGGGCCAGCCACACCTGACCATGTGGCTCATTCTCTGGCTGCCCCCAGACCTGGGCTGAACAGGGAGTGACATTTTCCCATGTCACATCCCAGGGATGGGGTGACTTGCCCAGAGCCAGGATTCAAACCCAGAACTCCAGCTGAGCCTGGAGTCTCCTGCAAGGCCACTGGGGGCTTGGGTGGCTCTGAGGCCCATGAGTCTGGGGGCATCTGAGTGGAGGACAGCTGGGTCAGCCTTCCTAGTCTCCACCTGCACAGCACTGCAGATGCCCCAGGGGTAGGGGACCTGCTGCCACCGCCCTGGGGGGATGGGGGGAGGGCAGGATGTCCCCCGCATGCCCGCTCCCCAGGCCCCTCTAGGTTTCCTAGTAGGGTTTTGCTCGTCTTCCCCATGCAACCCCCTCGCAACCCCCCTGGCCGGGTCTCGCTGACTCCCCCCACCCCCGACGGTTGCCACACAGTGCAGGGCCCCTGGCGGGCCAGTGACGCTCCCTAGGGTCTCACTGGAATCTAATCTGGGCGTCTGCATTTTACCCAGCGCTGCACGTGGACCTGGAGCTGCCCGGCCAGAAGCGTGAAGCCAGCTGCCTCCCCCCCACCAACGCAGGAGACAGGGACATTTGGTGCCTTCTTCCTCAGGCCCCCACCTGTTTCCACTCACCTGTCTCCCCAGCGACCTCCCTCTCTCCACCCTCCCTCTCCGTACCCCTTCTCGGCCTCCCAGGGCTGTGGGGACCTCAGGAGTCCCGCCCCCCAGTTCTATCGGGGTCTCTCTCCCACTGGAGGGCGGGCGGTCCGGGGGCAGTTTGGGAACCGGTCTACAGAGCCCCCAGCCCTGGCAGGGAGGGCGAGGAGGGGACGCGCGGGGCCTGCGTCAGCGGGATTTCGGAGGGACTAGGGGGCCCCATGAGGACCGGCGGGAGGGTGGGAGAAACAAGGGCGGGTAGTCTTCCTCTCCTAGCCTGGGAGGGGTGCTGGGAAGCCCAGAGCGTCTTCGGGGTCCTAGGACCCGCCCCTGTCTGTGGCCTCCATTGGGGAGGGGGCGCCGGGTGGAAACCGGGTCGCCCGTCGGCCCGGGAGCGGGGAGACGGGGGATGGGGGACGGTGGTCGCGGGCGCCCGGCGGCGCGGAGGTCTGGCCCTGCCCTCGCCCGTGCGCAGTGCGGACCCCGCCGCCGCCGCGCCCCTGCGCGCTCTGAGAGGAGGGCTTGAGGGGGGCAGCGAGAGAAATGCCCCTGAGACCCCGCCCCTCCGACCATGAGGGGCCTCAGTATCCCCAGGGCCAAGGGAGCGTCCCCGACACCTCCCCCTGCCCCCGCCCCCGGGGGTCCGCGGCGAGCGGCGAGCGGCGAGCTCAGCGCTGGTGCCGGGACACCAGGGCCCAAGGGAGCGGCTCCTGGGGAACGGCGGCTGCGTCTGTCGGTGCGGGTCGGGGCGCAGGGCCGAGCCCCGACGGCGGCCCGACGGCACCGGCTGCAGCCGCGGCACTCACCGTGGGCCGGGCGCGGAGGGCTCCTGCGGGCGCCGCGCTCAGGCACCGGCTCCCGGACGCCGAGGCACAGCGACCGCTCACAGCCGCGCGCGCCGACGTCTGAGCACTGCGGCGGCTGCGGCGGGCGGCGGGCGGCGGGCGGCGGGCGGGGGGCGGGGGGCGCGGGGGCGCGGGGGCGGGCGGGGGGCGGGGCCTTACAGCGCTCGCCCCGCCCCCGCTCCGGGCCCCCTCCCGCGCCCGCTCCGTCTGGGGTCCGCGCAGGGGTCCCTGTGCCCCAGCCTCCGGGTGCAGGGCGGCGCGGGGCTGTCAGTCGACCCTCGGGTGGGCGCGGAGAGGGGAGCAGGCTGCGCTCCGCGTCTGGATCCCGCCCGGCCGCCTTCCCCTCCCCGCGGCGGGAGGGGGCGGGGCGGGGCGCTCTCGGTGGGGTCCCCTCCCCGAGGCCCCCAGGAAGCCAGTCACCGATCTCCAACATGACGCGCCGGGCTGCAGCGCAGACTTTTCTCGAAGGGCTGCGCAGCCATCTCCAGAGTCGTGCTCCCAGCCCAGCGCCGGCCCCGCACCAACCTGGCGCGGCCTGCGTCTGGGGTCCCTGCCACCGCGGGCCAAACCGCTCTTTCTCCGAAGAGGGACGGCCTGCACAGGGCACCCCACGACGACCCCGATAACCTGTTGAGGTGATCGTCCCGATAGCTCTGGTGAAGTCCCCGCAGCTGGAACCTCAGGGTCTGAATTGGACCCCGCCGCCGCTGGCCCCTCCCCAGGCAGCTACCCGCGCAACCTCCAGCGCAGCTGTTCTCAAGCCTCAGCACACCGGGCACCTGGAGGGCGCGTGAAAGCAGATTGCCGCCAGCTGCCTTTCTGACACGCTTCCGCCAACACGCTGCTGGGCCTGGGACCAGACTTGGAGGCCCAGGGCCCTAAGGTCGTCCTGGGAGCAGCACAGATGTCAGTCTGTCTGAGGCTCCTAGCGGCCCCAGATCACAGCCCTGACACCTGCAGCAGTCGGGCTGGGAGGATCAGACTTTGGAGAAGTTTTCACCCCTAAGGGCCCCTCACCAGTGTGAGGAGCAGAAGGCCTGGAGTGCACTCCAGCTTAGGCCAAGAGGCAAGGGCGGTCCACTTTGAGGGGACCGAGGCCAGACAGGCTTGCAGCGCAGGCCCCTCGCAGGGATCGAGCCTCCTGCGAGTCCCTGGGCTTCATTTGCGGGCACTGCCCCAGCTGCCGCTCCCTGGGCGCTGGGGAAGGGGCAGCGTGGCCACTGTCCCCAGCCCAAGGAGAACGCAGGGGCTTCTCCCCTCACCCAGGATGGGGCAGACTCTACTGATGGGGCTTCACATCCCTGCCCGGCCCCGTCTGTGTGTGCAGGATGGGGACAGAGGACATGGATGGGGGAGGTGGGGGACAGGACAGCAGGGAGGGCTGTCCTCCAGGACACGCAGCCCCCAGGCCCGGCCTCCATCCTGACCCAGCACAGCCGGGCAAGGGCAGGGGCTCAGGAAATGCACCAACTGCTTAGCCCAGAGATGTGTCAGGTGAGCTGGGGAGGGGGTCAGACCACTGCCCACTAGCTGCGCCCCAGCTTCCTCGGCAGCGGAGGGGAGTCAGGGCTGGGGCGGCCATGTCCCTCCAGAGGGGCTGCGGGTCCTGAGCCAGGGCACCGATGCCCCCACCTGTGCAATCTGCGTCAGATGCTGCCAACCTGTTGGAACAAACAGAGGCCCGGTTGCCATGGTGATCGCAGTGGCTTTGGGTGAAGGGATAAGATGCTGCAGCTGTTGGAAGCAGGAAGTTGGGAGGGGCCACTGCCAGGCCACGGCCCCCATGCGGGGGGGCACCAGCCCCTACGAAACACCACAGTCTGTCTGGAGACCTCTCAACACCCTCTTTTACAGGTAGGGAAACTGAGGTCCAGAGATGGCAAGAGGCTTGTCTGGAGCCACACAGCAAGAGGCTGGGTCCCAAACCCAGCCCTGGGCCTCAGTTTCCCTGGGATAGGATAATCTCCAGGGCTCTTTCCTCCACAGATGTTGAGGGGGTTGTTGAATGAATGAGCTCTGGCCCACTCAGTGACCGAGTGTTTCATTCTGCCCTGATTGCTGAGAGTGAAGTCAGGGTGACCTGGGTCAGGGCCCCGCCCCCTGCTCACCCCTGCCCCAGCTCAACCCTCCACTGCCCATGCCCCTGGGCGCTGTTGGGCCTCATTGGGCCGATCCCAGCTCCCAGCAAGTCAGTGTCAGCTCCAAGTCCTCCCCGGCTTAGTAGGGGATGGGAACTGTGGTCACCTGCTGAGTCCCAGCCCCTCCAGTGACTCAGTTTCCCCATCTGTAGGTGGGGGGTGGAAGCTGGTCCTTGTGTGTGACCCAGGGCCAGGAGAGAGGACAGGAAGGTGGGCGCCTACCCACCCCATGCCTGAGCCCCAGCCCTCGCTCTGGGGGGTCACCTGGCCCCTCTGGGGGAAGTGAGGGGATGGCAGGTGTGTCGAAGCCTGACTCACCCCGCCTGGACGGGGCTGGGGAGGAGGCTGGCACTGCCTGTGCAAAGCTGAGAAAAGCCACTTCCCAAGCCTGGCGGTGTTCACACTCTCAGGGCTTTGAGCTGGAAAGGGTGTGGCAGGCAGGGAGCGTGGCCTTTCCTCTTTAGGGCCAGGAGACACGTACCCGAGCTGCTGACGTGCCCAGGCCAGGGGCAGCTCAGTAGGGCAGATGTTCACCGTCTTTGGGACTCCCTGACTCCTGCAGGGCCCAGGGCCACCGCTCTCTGGTGGCAGTCCTTGGAATTGCAGGCACAGCCTCCCCCTATCAGCCAAGCTCCTCCCTGTCCTCTGCCCCCCACCCGCCCTCACTTCCTGCACAGGACAGGGGCGGGGGAATCGGGGGTAGGCCACCCGGAGTGCGTGGGGCCAGAGCCCAGGGATTCTGGCAGGGACCCTGTCTGTCCCAGGCTGGAGGGCTCTGAGGACAGCAGGAACCTGCCCTGCACCATCCCTGGGGTAGAGGTGCCACCTGCGGCTTGACAGAGGGGCTCCGTGAGCAAGGGGAGCCGGCTGGGGGTGACCACCCTGAGCCAGGCAGGGATGCCCTTGGGCCTGGGCTTTGCTGCCGCTGCAGGTCTGTGGTTCGTGAGGCCAGGGTGGGTGGGGGCAAAGTGGGCCCAGGACACTGGTGGGACAGCCCGGCAGGCAGGACAGCCCTGCCGTCTGCAAGGCCTGGGCAGTGGGAGGCCTCCAGCCAGCCTGAGGGGGTGTGCCAGGGCCGCTTCCCAGCAGACACCCACTCAGGACGCACCGGCTCCTCCACACGCAGCCTCTGAGCAGAGCTGGTGGCGGCAGGTGCCCTCGTCCCGGCTCTGGGGGCTCGATTCCTTCCATAAAGCAGAACCCCCGTCAAGGGGTGGGAGCTGCCGCCCTTCCGAGGAGGCGGATCTGGTGCCCTCTGCCCTCTCCTTCTCTCCTCACTTCTCAGAGTCTCTGGGCAGGGCCGGCTCCTCAGTCCCTTCCCACCCGATGGTCCAACCCCGGCCAGGCCCCAGGGCTCCCTCAGACGGGGCGGGCGCTGTCTCCTGAGTGGTAGGCAGGACACCCCCAGACTCAGCATCCGCATCCTGCAAGCAAGCACCCCTAGGCCCTCTCCCTGCTGGAGCCGGCTCAGACTGGTTCCAGCCGGTCCAAGTCAGTGCTCGGGCCCTCCAACCTGGCAACCTGTTGTCATGGCAACCACAAGCGGGAGGTTTCCATCAGCTGCTCCCACGAGTGATGGTGGTGCCTCGGGCTGATTAGGGAGCCCAGGGTAACTCTGTGGGTCGGCGGACAGGCTCAGAGGGGTGAGAGGGACATGGGGGCCTGGCCAGGAGCCCACGTTCCTGGGGGCAGCAGTCCTGTGTGGTGGTCAGGTCTTGCCTCCTTCGGCCCAGCCAGCCCCAAGTCCCAGGGGACTGGCGAGATAGACAAGTGTGGCCAGTTGGACCCCCGAGGCCAGAGGAGGGCCCCCCCAGTCATGCACAGGGTCCCCCTGGGAGCCGCCCTGAGGCCGGGCTCCTTGTCTGCTCCTGCACAGTGGCCTGGAAGCTCCAGCCAGTCCTGGACACACGTGCTCCTGGGAGACCCCCTGACCCTGGGCAGCTGGGGAGGGGCAGGGGGCTCCTACCTAGGCTTGAGGGGGACATCACCCCCACTGGCCACGGAAGGTCTGATGCCGGGTGCTGGAGGCTGTGGGGGGTGGTCTCCCGGGGGGGGGCGGGCAGCACAGCACAGGGACAGCAGGGGTGGTGCCAGGCAAGGTGGCCACCCACCCCACAGCCCAGCCAGGACGGGGACAGGCAGGAAAAGGACACACCCCGCAGGCTGCAGTTTGTGGAAACATTTTAATTCGAGGATTCTTAGATACAGTGGTTAACGTGTTGCCCACAGTTCCTGACCAGTTACGAGACGCCATGCCGGGAACACACCCTCTCCCTGACATCAGCCACGGGGTCACATTCCAGAGTGCTCATGTTACAAGATTCACATCTTTGCTAAGCCGAGGACTGTGGTACAAAGGAAACATTTCATTAGCTGAAGTCACTACAGTTTGCTAAAAACATCAATTACTTTAGAATACTTTAACTATAAAATATATTGAATTTCCATATATATTAACCATATACATGTGTTAACTAATACTAAATGTAGTTCAGTCATTACAAAATAAGACATTCGGGAGCAAGCTACAAATATACAATCCGGCTGGATCCCCAGGTAAGGAAGGCCCTCTGCATTATAAACAAACTGCAAACATCAAACCGAGAGCTCAGCGACCCGACAAACTGTACAGCTAAGAAAGCGAACAAGGCACTCGTACCTCGGAGCCACCGGAGTGCCGCCAGCCCCGGGGCCTTCAGGAGTCACCTCTACCCTCGGAGACCTGGCTGGCGGCTGGCGGCCCACATGGACCAGAGGGGCCCGAGCCCCTTCCTCCCGGGGCCCACGGCCAGAGCTCTGCACTCCTGTGCCTGTGGGGGCCTTGCTCTGAGCCTGAGCCACGGGCACCCTGCTCTGGCGCTGAGGGCGTTCAGGGCGCTGGCCTGATCCACCCTCTGGGCTCCAGGGCAGGCCCGCTGAGCGCCCTGTCCACTGCGCCTGCCGGCCAGGTCAGGGGTAGGCACTGGGCCCAGTCCCCACAGGACTCCCCCAGACCCCCACGCCTCCTGGCAGAGCTGGGACCTGCACTCAGCTTCCTGGCAGTGGATGGCGGCTCAGCCGCCAGCCCTGGGAAGCCCAGAGGGTGGGCCGGCCAGCCCTGCGGCACGTCCAGGCTCGAGGTCCCGTCCTGTGCTCAGAAATCCTCAGGATAAGGATGTGTGGACAGTGGCGCCTTACTCAGGGTTCTGGCGCCAAGACAACGCCCAGGGCCCGTCCACCTGCACCCAGGGTGGGGGCCGACGGGCCGGGAAGCGCTGGAGGGGGCGCCAGTCGCTCGGGGGCGGCAGGGCGGCCTCCTCAGGATGCAGGGGAAGGGCACGTGGAGGCAGACAGCTGCCCCCAGGCCAGGGAGTGAGGGCGCAGCGCAGACGGGGAGGGGGAGATGCCGCTGTCCACAGGCAAGGCTCCATCGCTGCGGCCTGGCCACCGCGGGTGCGCACACGCCAGCGGGCGGCTTGGACGGCCGCGCCCGTCCGCTCTGCCCCGCGAGCTTTGCAAGGCTCTCGGTGCCAGCGCCGACTCGGCCAGATCTGAACTGTCTAAAACTCTACAAAGGTCCGGGGCGGGGGAACACAGTCCTATTTACAAAGAACCGGGACAGAAGAGGCGCATCCGGAAGCAGAGACGTGAGAAGTGCTTGTCGCTGGCCTGGCCCCGACGCCGGGCCTCCAGGCTGGTGCTCGCGGGGCCTGCACAGAGGGGAGGGCACTCCGAGACCTCCTCACACTTTTAATGACAATAATGCAACAAAAACCTTTATATAAACAGTTTATTTACTCTAAACAGCAACACAGACAGAACGCCATAGAAACACAAAGGAAGTGATGCGGTCAGACGCGCTGGCTTCGGATCTGAGGCTCAAGAGCAACACGCCCCAGATTCCGGAGGACAAGGCGGGCGGCCGTGTGTTTTCTCTTCTGTACAGCCAGCGGGGCCAGGTGAGCCAGGCCAGGTGAGAAGCATGCCTGCAGCAGAGCGGAGGAAGCTAGCTCCAGGGACTTACCCAAGTATAAAAGTTTATAATTTTACAGCAGTTGAAATACTGACATCAATATTAAAATAAAAGCAAGTTTTACATAACAATCAAAAATACAAAAGACTGAAGGAAGAGACCCTGTATGAAAAACTGGGCAATTCAGCGAATCAAGAACTGTGTCCCGTGGCGGCAATGGAAGATGGCGCCCACCCAGCCCTCCCCCGGTGACTAGTAATTGTACGGAGCAACTTTAGATTTGCAAAAATGTTGTAAACAAGTTCTTGCCAAACCAATCCCTTCCTTTCTGTGATGCCACAGGTCGCTGCTTATGAGGGCGCAAACTTCTTAGCTTGTGCTCGAACCCTTTTCTCATACTCCACTCTGTTTTGGCTGAGGAGGTCAAAAGAGAAGAGACATGTTAGAAAGGCCAGCGCTGGGCCCGCGCCGGACCGGAGGCGGCCGCGCCCAGGAAGGCTTCTGGACGCCTGCAGCACGGGGCCTCCTGGCAGAGCGAGTGGCCCGGGGAGCTGTGCACGGCAGGGCAGCCCGAGGGTCGCCGAGACCAGGCCAGCGGCAGCAGGGAGGAAAGGAGGCCACGTCTGGTGGACACAGTGACGGTGGGGGGCGGGGCCGCAGCCTCTTGGGCACAGTGGCCCCGCTGGGCAGCGAGGCAGCTCAGGACCAGAGGTGGGTGCACACCACGGGTGCCTGCAACAGTGTAACCTGTGCTGAATCTGCCCTTCTAACTAGCCATCAGTCTTAACTAGCCATCGATCCTAACTAGCCATCGGTCTTAACTAGCCACCGATCCTAACTAGCCATTAGTCTTAACTAGCCACCGATCCTAACTAGCCACCAATCCTAACTAGCCATTGGTCTTAACTAGCCACCAATCCTAACTAGCCACCAATCCTAGCTAGCCATCAATCTTAACTAGCCATCAGTCTTAACTAGCCATTGATCCTAACTAGCCATTGGCCTTAACTAGCCATCGGTCTTAACTAGCCATTGATCCTAACTAGCCACCGATCCTAACTAGGCATTGACCTTAACTAGCCACTGATCCTAACTAGCCACCGATCCTAACTAGGCATTGATCTTAACTAGCCACCAATCCTCACTGGGCACCAATCCTAACTAGGCATTGGTCTTAACTAGCCATTGGTCTTAACTAGCCACCGATCCTAACTAGCCATTGGTCTTAACTAGCCACCGATCCTAACTAGCCATCGGTCTTAACTAGCCACCGATCCTAAGTAGCCATTGGTCTTAACTAGCCACCGATCCTAACTGGCCACCGATCCTATCTGGCCACCAATCCTAACTAGGCATTGATCTTAACTAGCCACCAATCCTCACTGGGCACCAATCCTAACTAGGCACCGGTCTTAACTAGCCATTGGTCTTAACTAGCCACCGATCCTAACTGGCCACCGATCCTAACTAGCCACCGATCCTAACTAGGCATTGATCTTAACTAGCCACCAATCCTCACTGGGCACCAATCCTAACTAGGCATTGGTCTTAACTAGCCATCGGTCTTAACTAGCCACCGATCCTAACTAGCCATTGTTCTTAACTAGCCACTGATCCTCACTAGGCATCGGAGGTTCCTTCTGTGGAAGTTTAAGACAGTGGTTACTTTCAACAACATTGACTGGGCCGGGTGTGGTGACTCACACACCTGCAATCCCAGCACTCTGAGAGGCCAAGACCAGCCTGAGCAAGAGCGAGACCCCGTCTCTACTAAAATAGAAAAATTAGCCAGGCATGGTGGCACATGCCTGTAGTCCCAGCTACCCGGGAGGCTGAGGCAGGAAGATCGCTTGAGCCCAGGAGTTTGAGGCTGCAGTGAGCTAGGCTGACACCACGGCACTCCAGCCCTGGAGACGGAGTGAGACCTTGTCTCAAAAAACCAAAAACAAAACATGATTGCTAGACGCTATTTGCTCCCAATTCTCAAACTAGAGGGTTTTCCCCCCAGGCTCTCAGCCCCGGGGGCAAAGGAGCAGAGGCGGCTGGGTCGGAAGGGGCCCAGCCCGAGTGTGCAGTGGGGCAGCTCGGTGAGCAAGACTGCAGCTGGGCCTCCGCGTGGGGCTCAGCCCCAGACAGCCGAGAAGACAGGGCTGCGCACGCGGCCCAGGCGGGCGAGTGGCGGACACTGCTCCTGGGCGTGGCAGGGAGCAGCGCCAGGCCTGCGTGTCTGTGCACGTGGTGTGCGAAGCTCCCCGGGGAGCCAGCCTGCTCTGGACCAGGGCGCTGCCCCCCATCACACACTGTGGCCGCCTGAGGCCCCGGGGTTAACAGGCGCAGGGACTACGGCGCAGACAGGCTCTGGGGCGAGCGCAGAGCTGCACCGACGTGCACGGCCGTCCTGGGACGTGGGTCAGGGCCACGGCGCACCCCGCACTGCAAGGCCTGCACCCTACTCCTAACCCAGCGCCCAGCTCAGGCCGCCAGGCGGGCCCTGGGCAGAGGAGCTCGGCGGGCGGGTGCAGGGCAGGAAGGACAGGAGGGGCAGCCACGCCCCGAGGCCTTCAGAAACACCAGAAAAGGGAACTGGAGCTCTTGGGTACGCTCTGCAGAAGGTGCTTTTGAAGTAGATGTTTCCAGGAGAAAGAACATTTTGTTCTAAGTGAAGTGAAGTGGTGCCTCCCAGGCGGCGGTGAGCCGAGGTGACACAGGGCGTGAAGCTGCACAGCAGGGACCTGCTGGCCTCGGGGCTGCGGGTGCAGAGCGGCCACTACAGCCCCGCCGAGGCTGGCGAGTCGGGGACCACAGACGGCAGCCTCGGCCCGGCAGCCCCGAGGGCCGGACAGGAGAGCACTTTCTACCTCTCGGGGGGCTCCGCCACTGTGAGCCGCCAGCTCTGCCGCTGCCTCTCCGTGGCGGCTGGCCAGGGTGAGCGGCCGTGTCCATGGGAGCCAACTCCTGTGTGCACGAGGCCCCACACCCCCCTGTGCAGAGCACGCGTCACACAGAGTCACCAGCGCACGGCAGGCGGGAGCAGGGGCAGGAGTCCAGCCTCGCCGGCAGGCCCACACTCAGCGGCAGCTCAGCGACTGAGCCAGGGCCAGGGGACTGATCAAAGCCGGCCCTCAGGGGAGCCCGGCCGAGGCCGGAGCCGCTCCACTCCCCGCCTGGGGCCTCTGAGCTGCCCGTAGCCACCAGGGAGGGCCCCTTGCCAGCACCTGGGCTGGGCCTGCACCCGGGCAGAAAGGCATGTCCCGCGACCTGGCATTTCTCCTCACACCACGTGCCAGCGGCTGCCAACCCTGCCTCGGCCTTCCCTCCTGGCTGGCCCATCCAGGAAACGCCCCCTGGAAGGCCCAGGTGGGACGGGCTGCCCCGTGGCCCGGCAGACAAGGCTGGGCGTGCGGCAGCTGCCCAGCAAGCCCCCCGGCCCCAAGCTGTGGGGCGCCCCAGACTGTCCGCAGAAAGCCTCCCAGCCTTTCCTCAGGGGAGTGGGGACAGTTTCTGAAAGGTGCAGATGCAGTGTGGGGTCAGAGCCCCCAACCCAGCTTCTTGAGGACCCACCAGACAGCCCAACAGGCAGGGCCAGGGGACACGACAGCCTGGGGGCCTCTGCGGGCGGAGGGGACCCTGCTGCCCTGCACCAGCTTAACCATTCGAGTCCTGCCTCACTGCAGGCCTCCTCCTCCTCAGCACAGGCGGGGGACGTACGGCCTCGGGGACCCCTCCGGCCACAGCAGCACCTCGTGAGGCCAGGATGGGAGCCCAGTGCCTCAGTGAGATTGCCACTGAGCCGCACGCACCGCTCCTGCTGGGCCACACCTCACCTACCATAGGAGCCACGACTGTGGTGGGTACGTGGCATGGCAGGGACATAGGACACCGCCCTCAGCGTGGCCTCCCACCCTGGCGCTCAGGGGGCCTTCTCCTTGGAGCTGGCCATAGCTCTCCAGGGACGGGGGCGCACGAGAGCCCACGTCACCCGACCTCCTGCTCCCTCCACCGAAGGCCTGGCCGTACCAGCTCCTGCCCACCACGGACCCCTGGACACAGCACCCAGGGCCCCCAGGCCTCGCCCCAGCCCGACCCCTCGCTTCACGGCGCCGACCCGGCCCCCACGCTGTGCGAGCCTGCACCTGCGCCCCCGCCGGGCGGCCGACACGAGACAGGGGAGGAGGCTGCTGCCGCGGGGCAGGCGCCACTCACCAGTAGATCGTGTAGGCCTCTGCTTGCGCTGGGTCCTGGATATTTGGTTCATTTAGAAGTTCCTGTATTCCTAGCAAGATCTGGGCGAGAGAAAACACACAGTTGCTGCCGCAGCGTGGAAGGCCGGCTCCCGAGACAGCGCAGGGCGGAGGGGCCCGTACCTGCTTGATCGTGATGGCCGGCCGCCAGTCCTTGTCCTCCTCCAGGATGGACAGGCACACCGTGCCCGAAGGGTACACGTTCGGGTGAAATAATGGCGGTTCAAATTTACCTGGCGGACGAGGAAAGGAAACGCTTTTTGGAGGCAGCTGCTGTCCCACAGAGTAACGTCCTCCCAGGGCGCCCTCCTCCCCACGCCGGGCACCTGGTAGGAGACCAGGTATCTGGCCAAGAACTCTTCAAAAACATAAAAAATAAAACTGTGGCCACCAGGAGACAGAAGCGGAACGAGCACACACTGTTCTGTGAGAAACAGCCTGAAGGACACGTCTCCGTTCCTGGACTTTAGGGGGGCGGCCCTCCTCCCGCCTGCCCTGCGCTCACGCTCTGCACCCCGCGGCCCTCTGGCTGCTGCCCCCGGTGCCCGTGCTGTTCTCCACGCACCCTGGGCTGTCATGGAGCGCGGCTGCAGGCACACCGCCTGTCCTGGTGCACACACGCCTGCCTCCTGCCGAGCGCTTATGCCCTACGGCAGCCAGGCTCAGCTTTCACGGCCACGGCAGGCCGCTTTCCAAAGGTGAGCGCCCAGTGTGCGCTCTCCTGAGCGCCCTCGGCCGTCTGCTCTTCCGTGAGTACAGCAGCGTCCCCCCGGGCCGTTCTGCTCCCGGGGGATGAAGCCATACGTCCCTCCCTGTGTGTAGTGGCCAGGCGGATGGCCTCCTCTGGGAAGGCCCGTTTGACCTCACGGTGGCTGGCCTGTTCCCGATTCACGAGAGCTCTTGACAAGTCAAAAGTGCTGAGATGCACACGTTGCCCTCCTCCTTCCCTCTCATGGGGTCTTCTGAGGCATTTTCCATGTGGTTCAAATGGTCAATTGCCCCCCATGGGTGGCACCTCCTGTGCTTCCTGGTTAAGATGTCTTTGCCGGTCCCATCTTCCCTGACGTCCTCCACAAGCCACAGCACTCCCCGTCCCCACAGGCCACGTCCTGCCTTCGCACCAACCCCAGCGTCTCCGTCACCGTGTCTCCTGGCAGGTCTCGGGATCTGACGGGTGCTCTGCCCAGCCCAGTGATGGTGTGGGTCCCACCACCCGCTGGGCCCGGCCAGTCCTGCCCTTCGCACTTCCGCACACGCATGGGGCTCCCGGACGAGTTCCGCGAAGCACTCTGGGACCGCAGGACCTGCCGACGAGCCCGAGAGAACCAACACCCGCACGACACCGCGTCTTCTGGTCCCCGCGGCGGAGCCTGGGCCACCCCTGACTGGCTGGAAACATTCTCTTGTTTCCAGCACGGAGCTCTCGAACCAATCTTTTGTGGGTCCCAGGGATCTGATGCTACTGGAAATAGCACAGTTTCAAACCTTTCCTTTGTTGAAAATGACGTGAAAATTGATTTTTGCATGTTAACTTCAACACTGCAGCCTTAAGGGACGGTCCGTCTGCAGCCGTGGCCTCCCTCCCAGCTCTCCTGTGGTCTCTCCGCCTCGCCTGGGTGCGTCTGCTCAGAATTCCAGTTCACCGAATTGACACCATGAAAGCGGCTGTGTTGTCTCATTCTTACATTTTTCTCTTCGTTACAAGAAACTGTTTTAATCAATACTTGCCCACGGCAAAAACATTCAAACAGCAAAGGACCAGCCGGAATGAAACAGGTCTCCATCGCAGTGTCACTATGGTAACGCCACCCGGTCGACAGGCCACGTTCTTCCGGGAGGTGCCGGCTGTGGAAACCACGCTCCTGCCGCACCCACGATCACCAGAGCGAAGCACGCAGCTGGCCGCGTCGCGCCAGGGGCTCTCCCAGGTGCCTGCACGAGCGGACGCATCGTTGGCTGGCAGCACCGCTGGTTTCTAGCTGCGAGGCGGTGGGGACTTATCGCCCCTCCTGAGTTTTGCTAAACTGCACTCAGATCACTTATCCAGCGGCAGCCACTATTCCAAATGTGGCCACCGTGTCCCCCCGCCTTCTCAGGGAGCAGACGCGGCACAGTGGGGGTGAAGTTGTGCAACAGCCCACGGGCAGGGAGGGCCCCCCAGACCGCGGAGGGCGAGACTCTGAACGGCGTCCTGCACGTCCGTCGCCCAGCGCTGTGTGGTCTTCATTACCGACAGCCACCCAAGGTCCAGGCAGTCTCGGCCCAGAGCTGAGCCTGTTACACGCACTGCCCACCCCTGAGGCTGGAGACAGACTCACACCAGGGCCAAGCGGGGTCAGGGATCAAAGTCGGGTCCTCCCCCTCCCAGCACCACCTGTACCTCCCTGGGGCAGATCGGCGACCGGCCAGGACGCCCAGCGTCTCTGCTACTCACACTTTGGGGGCGAGGACGGGTAATCGTCTTTGAAGAGCATTCGCAGCTTGAACAAACCACCTTCCCACGGAGTCTGCAGGGAGAAAGCACGGTAAGGTGTGCTGCATGTCTGCTGCCCGGCACCCAGGATGGCCACGACGCCCGGACTGCCCCCCAGGGGGACCATGGAGACCCCACTGTGCCCAGGAGAGCCAGGAAGAGCCTCCCAGGGAAGGAGCAGAGGCAGGAGCCAGCCTCAGTGGGCGGGACGCGCCTCCAGCGGGGGCTGCTATGCTCCCTGCCCCCGGCAGGGGCTTCCTGCCAGCTCCCGGCCCCCCATCCAGCCTGGACAAGGCATCTCTGCTGCTCCACAGTCTGACAGCTGTCCCAATGTCCCCCTGGGAAGGGGACAGCAACGGGGCATCTGCCTCACCCTAACACGAGGGCCAGAGGATGGGCCCACTGGGCCCTCAACTGATGACAAACGCAAACCACATCGCCCCTCGGCTAGAGCCGAGCCCCGGCAGGCAGGTGTGCAGGTGGGGACAGGTGGGGGTGCCTGGCTCCACGCATCACCCAGACACCTTCCTTAACAGTCAAGAAGAGCTATCCGTAGACACGTGCCTGGGGTCACTGCAGACCCCCACTCTCTTTTCCTTTTTTTTGAGACAGAGTCTCGCTCTGTTACCTGGGCTAGTAAGTGCCGTGGCGTCAACCTAGCTCACAGCAACCTCAAACTCCTGGGCTCACACAATCCTCCTGCCTCAGCCTCCCGAGTAGCTGGGACTACAGGCAGGCGCCACCATGCCCGGCTAATTTTTTCTATATATATTTTAGTTGGCCAGATAATTTCTTTCTATTTTTAGTAAAGACAGGGTCTCGCTCTTGCTCAGGCTGGTCTCGAACTCCTGACCTTGAGCGATCCATCTGCCTTGGCCTCCCAGAGTGCTGGATTACAGCCATGAGCCACCGCGCCCGGCCAAGACCACCACTCTCAAACGCTGCAACCGTGCCAGGCAACGAGGACAGGGGAGCAGGGCCAGCACCAGGGCCTGTGGCTCAGGGCCCCCAGCAGCGTCTGGGGTGGCCACGCTGGCCTCTGTGCCAGGCAGGCTCTCCAGGACACCCCCAGCTCAGGCTGTGTCACCCACCACCACGGCTCTGCGTCCCCAGCCATGTACCAGGGGCCTGTCCTCCCGAGTCCCCCACAGCCTAGCTCTGCTTCCTTCTGGTTAGTCACAGTTGTCATCTGAACCTGGCTGGCACCTTCTGACCTCCTGCCCTGCTAGGGGGGCTGAAGCCAGAGCAGAGGACTATAAGCCACAAGTGTGGGCGTCACACACGAGTGGCATCTGAACTCGAACCTCTCCCAGTTCTGCCTCCTGAACCTTCTGTTAACCGCGCCGGCGGCCCTTACCCCCTTCTTTCCTGGAATGGCGCATTCCCAGTTCATGAGGTTCATCGTGCCATCGGGATTTTTTGTCGGGACAGCCACAAAACCCTGAGGGAAAACCACCACAGGAGCAGGTCAGCACGGGGGCATCCCAGAGACCAAGCTGGCGAAGCCCCCCGTCCCCCGGGGACGAGGCTCCTTACGAAAGGGTGGTCTTTCCTCCACGCCTTCCTCTCCTGGGCGAGTCTGCTGAGGGCGATTCCCGACATGTTCGCAGTCCCTGGAACAGACGGGGCAGCGCACAGGGTCAGAGGCAAAGCTGGGCTCCTGCTGCCCACTCGCGCACCCTGGGGCAGGTGGGACGCCTCCCTGCGCCACCCCCCACCCCCAGGCTCTGACACACACAGTGGCCTGTTCCACGGTTCAGGAGACAGAGGCTCAGAGGGGCCAGACCACAGCTGCTGGGCCGTGACCTGCCACACCCTCTTTCCACACACGCTGCAACAGGTCAGGGTGACGGGGGCCCCATTCTCCCACCAGACTCTGTAGGAAAGGAGGGACCAGGCAAGAACGTCCGGAGTGCTGGCCTGAGACCAGGGAGGGGCGGGAATGGGGCCCTGCCCTCCAGGTGCGTGGGATGTGGGGGTCCCCAGCTCAGAATCAGGGCTCAGAGTTTAGATTCAGGCCCGGCCAGGAGGACAGCCATTATTCTTGACGACAGGGTGGAGGACAGGTAAACCTCAGGCCCTGCCACCTGTCTGCCGGGGGACAGCCAGGCCTTTCAGGGGGGCTGCTCAGGCTCAGAGCCCGCAGCGCTCAGGGAGCAGCCCAGGGTGACCGGCCCGGCACTGCGGCCCCAGTGGACAGGGGCGGCAGCCTCCACACCACCCCCGCCAGTTGCCATCCACACCCTTCGCCGTGAGAAACGGTGCTCAGGTGACAAAACTTGCTGGAGAATTCGAACCTAAGTGTGTGTGTTGGTCTTCAAAGTCCGTGGAACCACCGAAGGCACCCAAGTCAAGAGTTTAAACACCAAACAGGCTTTATCAAGATGAGTGACTGTTTCTCACAAGGGCTGGACCGCAGCCCTCCCAGTTCACGTGGAGGGTCCCGGGTGACAGGCCTCCTTTCTGCTCCTCAGAGGGAAAGGGCCCAGCACCTGAGCGCTACCTTGGCCCCTCGGCAGCACTGGGCTCCTCCACAGGGTTTGCAGGAATTGGCCTCGTGCCTGGCTCCCAGGTAGCTCCCGACCAGCACCTGGGCCTCGGCACAGACTGGGGGCACCTCCACCGCGACACCCTCGAGACAGCAAAGGAGACCCCAAGCCACTCACCCCTGAGGGCAGAGCCTCCCCTGGGTGTCGGCTGCTTTCCCGCCCAGCCCCGGCCTGGCCTGGAACGACCACGGTGCCTGGGATGCGGATCGCACCTCACACCGCCCAGACAGAGCAAACAGCCTACGGACCCCGCACAGCCTGACCCATGTGTGTGCTGCACCCCCACAGCACAGCCGGTCTCACCACAGCCGCGTCACCTGTCCCCAGTGGGCCCACTGAGTCAGGAATCCAGGGGCACTCCTGGGTCTTAGGTGGCGCTAGGATGACTCTTCCCAAGAAGTTAGCAAAGGGGAAGGAGGGGGATTAGGACCACCATCCCAGAAACCCCGAGCTGTCCCCAGTGCCACCCCAAGAACCCCAGGGTCCAGGAGCCCTTGGGTGAGGTTACTCCAAGCCGTCAGACCACCAATTGGACATGGCACATTTTCAATAATTTCGGACACTCCCAGTGTCCTAAGAGAAAGGGAAGGTAAAAGAAGCAAAGTCCTGCAGCAGGACGCAGGTGTCGGGTGGCAGGTGGCGGAGAAGCACGCAGTTACAGCTTCCTACCTGCCCCGACTCAAGGCTGAGTCTAAGGTAGGTAACACCAGGCTTGGCCCAAACTGGAATCTCTCTTTACGGCACAGATCCCAGAGTTGTGGCGGCCCACTCCCTCCTCATAGGGGAGATGCGCCTGTCTGAGAAAGCGCGACCGCTAAGGCTCATGCCTCCCAGAGCGTCCACCCCTTCCCCAAAGTTCCCTGTGCATCCTCCTAAGCAGGGGGCAGCCCGAGGACACGGGCTCCCCAGTGGGGAAGTGCTGGGGGCTGAGACTTCCCCACTGGGAAAGGAGGGTGGTCAGGTGGGAACCCGCCAGGGCAGAGCCAGCAGAGATGACTGGCCTGGCCCGGGAGCAGAAGGGCCCAGGCAGGGGCAAGGGGCAGGGGCAGTCCCGAAGGCAGAGCTGCAGAAGGGAGCGCCAGGAGCTAGTTCTGAAGGCTGTCTCTGGGCGGGGAGGTGACAGCAGGAACCCAAGGTCTGAAACTCTTTCCACATGTTTCTCAACCCCCTCTGGCTCTTCCAGGACAGCTCCACCCAACCCCAGGGCCCTGGGAGTTCCCCTCCACCAGGCTCAGCACTCTCTAGCTTCCCTGACCCCAGGCCGAGGCCCCCACCCTGTCCAGTGCAAATCAGCCCGCTAAGTGACGGTTTCAGTGAAGCTTAAGGTCCCCAGAGTCTGAATGGGGCCACACATCAAGAACAGGTCCCTGAAGCCCCCAGGCCAGCACTTCAGACACCAACGAGCCACAGGTACTGTCACGGGGAAAGCTCACAGTGCTCCGGAGGAGCCGGCCTGTGCAAGGACGTGGGGACCCTGCCTGCCTCTCCTAGCACCTGGCTGTGGTTGTCCCAGGTATGAAAGGCAATGAAGGGTGGTCCTGTGAGATTCCCTGCACCTGCTGCCAAGGCCTGCCTGCTTCTTGAACATCCTCTGCCCCAAAATACCCCAGTACCAGAAGCTGGTCCCACAAGAGACACGGCACTGGCAGAGCAAGGAGCCACAGGTACACACCAGTCCCAGACAGAAGCCCGGCGCTTGCACCGCTATCGGCGCTTGCACCCCTATCGGCCCCCAGCATCCAGGGAAAAGCAGCCAATTTGTTACAATTTAATCACAACACAGAAACACTCACTCAAAACCCCACTTAAAATCAAATCTGCCTCCCCAAATTAATAGACAGTCACTTAAGGAGCAGCTAAGTGTCACTAGAGGCTTCCGAGCAGGAAAGTTTTATGATGCAAAGACAAAAATAACCCTAAACTATTAGAGACAGGCAAAGCACAAACACCTGCGGGGAACAGGAGCCCTGGGTATGCCAGCACAGCAGAGAGGTCTGCAGGGGCTGCACTTTAACCCGTTCTTCTCATCTTGCTCCCCTGGTTGACAAGCACGGACTTCAGCGCTACTTACTGGCTGTGTGAGTGCGGGCAAGGCACTTTCCCGACCTCAACTTACTCATCTGTATAATGGGGGGCGATGCCATAACGGGTTTGGATGAGAAGCCTCTGCCCAGATGCAAACTCTCCCAGACTTGGGAAGGTAACACTTCTGCAAGCTCCAAGCACCCTGCACTCAGGAGACCCTCACGAGGCTGCCCCTGACCTCTGTCCCAGGACCCCAGGCTGTTTCTGAAGCAAGGTCCCCAACCCTGAGACACACCACAAAAAGGCACGGCAGCAACCATTCCAAAGACGTAGGGAAGGGACTCTTTGTAAGGAAACCAGGACAAACTTAGGATCCACCGTTTGCTTGGGCAGGTTCTGTACTCAAAGGCAACATTTCCTTAAGAGCAAGAAACATTTGGGGTAGAACCTATAAAAGGAAACAAACAAAACCCCCAAAAGACAAGCACAGTTACTTTGCAACCTGAGGAACTTTCAAATTTTGCAAACCAAATCAGTTAATTCTGCTACTTAGGGGAGACTGCAGGCCACAACTCCGAGCCTAATCGTCCCCTTACCGTCCTCCTACTCGCATAACCACCGATACCACCCCACTGAATTCGCACAAAGCGATCCCCGAAAGAGAACAAAACTCTCCCTCCGTGAGGCGCCGACGTGCAGGGTCCCACCAACTGCAGCAGCGTCGCTGGAGGCGCAAGGAAACTTGGACCCGTTTTGACTGCGAGACACCGAAAACCAGCCCACGCACCTGCCCCCACCCCCCGAGCCCGCATCCTGCGACCCCGGACTCCCAACCCTTCCCGCCGTCCGTCCTCTCCGGGCCGGAGGGCGCCACGGCTGGGCGCGACCAGACCCCGGAAACGGGCTCCCCGCGGCGAGCAGGGCCCGGTGTCCGCGCCCGGCTGCAGGCGGCCCCCGCCCAGCGCAACCGGCCAGCGCGGAGAAGGGCGAGTGCGCGGTCGCGGCGAGCGGGCCCGGGCCTGCACCCAGCCCGGAGGCCTGCGGCGGCCCCGTGGCGCGACAGCGCGGAAGAGCCGGCGGCCTCGCGGCCCGTGGGGAGCCGGCGCGGCGGGGCGGGCTGCGGGAGGCGGAGGCCCTGCCCCGCCCGGCCCGCGCTCACCTCGGGCGGCCGCGGCCCCGGCGAGCGTCGCGGACAGGCGGAGGGCCGAGCGGGGCGGCGGCAGCGCTTCCCTTTGTCTCGGGACTTCCCTCCGGAGCCCGCTCCGCGCGCAGCCCGAGAGCTCCGAGGACCCCGGCGCGGGCGGGGCGCGCGGGGCGGGGCCTGTCCGGGGCTGCCCTCCGCGCGCCGGTCCCGCGCGCAGCAGCCGCCGCCCCGCGCCCCACGCCGCCCGCGCCGCCGCGCGCCCCCTGCCGTCCGCGCCCCGCCGTCGCGCGCCCGCGCCCCGAGCCCGGCCCGGGAGCCCGGCCCGGCGGCGACTTTTCAGTCAGGCGGCGCCCTGGACACCTGCGCCCTTAAAGGAGCCGCGTCCCCGATGTGAGGGAGCGTCTGCAAACTCCCCATCGGGGTGCGCGCGTCCACTCGAGGACACGCCGGCGAGCCGCGGGAGAAAAGGAAGGCCGCGATCTCCAAGGGCTCCCCGGATGCCTGGCGGGCACCTCTCCAGGCGCAAGTCCCGGAGGTCTCCTTGGGGTCACGACCCGGGGCGAGGGGCCAAAGGCCACCGAGGCCTAAGGATCCCCCGAAGCGTCGCAGGACGGTGACGAACCCGGAGTTCAGCGCCCTGTGAAGCCCCTTGCAATTGGCCAGTTCGGGGCCGTGGGTGGGGCGTCCTCCAAATGCACCCAATGAGCTGACCCCGTACAGAAGGCCGAGCGCGCGCACGACCGACGGGAGGAGAAGTGTGGACGCTCCCTAACCCGGCCGCGGTGGGGGAGGGGAGCTGGGCCTGCGAGCTGGTGGGGGAGGGACGCCGGGCCCGCAGCCTCCAGCCACCCCCGGCCCCGCACTGGCGCCCTCGGGCTCGCGGGACATCCCTTTGCCATCCCTCGGGCGACCTGTCCCGCCCCGCGCCCCACTTGGCAGACGGGCAGGGGGCGCCCCGGGATCTGGCAGTGGCAGGTGTCCCCGAGCCCGGACCGGGTCAGCCCCGGGGGTGCGCGGCGGAGCGCTCGTGGGGCAGCCTGGACGGCTGGTGGGGTGGCGGGGCAAGTTTCCAAGGCGGTGAGCTCGTGGACAGCTGGAAGTGACTTGCTTTCATTAGTTCACTCACTCATTCACTCCTTCCTTCCCTCCCTTTTTCATTCCTCCCTCACTCCTCCTCCTCCCTGGGTCCCGGGTCCCTGCCCCATCACCCACATCTGGTCCTGTGCTCTCAGTGGATGAACCCCACATGCTCCCAGCTCGCCTTATGTCAGAGGAGTAGAAGCCCTGAGGGCTGTTGGAGGTCTCTGCTGGGCAGGCTGGGGAGGTCTGCGGTGGCCCAGAGGGAGGTGGCTATCGCGGGGGGTGGGGGGGAGTTCCGGTGATGAAGTCCCCATGGATGGCCACCTTGAGCAGAAGGTGGGCATTCCAGGTCTCTCCCAGACTTGAGGTCCAAGGGGCTGCCCACTCCTGGGTCCCCACAGTGATCCAGCATGGGCCTGGCCTGGGGGCCACTCTCGGGGCTGAGATCAGGAGCCGCTTGTCCCAGACACCCATTCTCTGGCCCCAGCTCTCAGGGGTCCTGGGAATCTGTGTTTTGAGCAAGCACCCAGGTGAGCCTGGCCCCGGGCATACGGTTTGGGCTTCCTGGTGAGGAGCCCGAAACTAAGATTCCTTAACACCATCTCTCTTGTGAGCATGTTTGCACAGGACTGTGTCTTCCTCAATTAGCCATGGCCAGCAGGTGGAAAGCAGGGACCAGAGCTGCACAGACCCAGCTCCAGTTCTGGGCAGAGAGCAGCAGGGCTGGCCAGGTTGGGGGGGCTTGGAAGGTGACGAGGGGTGCAGTTTGGGGAGGCGGACTAGGCGTGGAGTGTGGTTCTGGAGGACCTGGGGTGCCAAAGCATGGGGCCTGGGCCTCTGGGCACTGGGAGCCATAGAAGGTTGTGGAGAGGCCGGGCGCAGTGGCTCACGCCTGTAATCCTAGCACTCTGGGAGGCCGAGGCAGGAGGATCGCTCGAGCTAAGGAGTTTGAGACCAGCCTGAGCAAGAGAGAGACCCCATCTCTACTAAAAATAGAAAAATTATCTGGATAGCTAAAATTATATATATAGAAAAAAATTAGCCGGGCATGGTGGCACATACCTGTAGTCCCAGCTACTCGGGAGGCTGAGGCAGAAGGACTGCTTAAGCCCAGGAGTTTGAGGTTGCTGTGAGCTTGACGCCACGGCACTCTAGCCCAGGCAACAGAGTGAGACACTGTCTCAAAAAAAAAAAAAAAGAAGGTTGTGGAACAGGAAGAGCGGGACAAGGCCCTGGTTCCCGTCTGCTGGTGAAGGATGCAGGAGACACCAGCCCTCAGCCCTCACGCTCAGTTCCAGCCAACGCAGCAGAATTCCCGTCCTGGGGGACAGAGCTGTGAGGGGATTGGTGGGAGGGAGGGGGGCGTTTAGCTGGAGGATGGAGTAGGGGTGAGGCAGGGAGAGGGGCCCTGACTGGGTCCAGCTCCCTGGGTGCAAAGGAGAAACTGAGGCTTGGAGAGGTGAGGGGTTTGTGCAGAAGCAGTGTATATAAAGTCCTGGGGAAGTATCGGCTGCCTGCCAGGTCATGTGCCCACCCTTGGCCAGTCCCTTTGTGGGGGAGCTGCCCGAGTAGGGCT
>CM052448.1:687998-700353 GCA_028533085.1 Varecia variegata | reverse complement strand
CAAGAGCTAATACTGTAAAACTCTCGGAAGGAAACGGGGAAGGTGCTTGGCATCAGATGGGGCAGTGATTGCTTAGACAGGACACCAGAGGCGCAGGCCACACACAGCAGCAGATACACTGGATGTTATTGAAACATGTGTGTGCCAAAGACCACTGCTGAAGAGTGAAAACACAACCCACAGAGTGGGAGAAAATGTTTGCAAATTACATATCTGATGAGGAATTAACATCCAGCCCATATAAAAATCTACAACTCAGCCATGACAACAAAATGCCTCCTGCTCTGTCCCAGGCCCAGGTGCACTCTGCTTGCTCCTCCACATGAGGGTCTTGCTGTGCAGGGCCGCTCCGCCGGGCTGGGACGTTGGGAAGACACTACTGACTCCGCAGGACCCTTCACGCTCCCCAGGGAACCCGCCAACCCTAGAGGGCTGAGTCCTCAGCCTCCGGACGGACGGGCCACACTGCACACAGGCCGCCTTCCAGCGGCCGGGGAGGCTGGGCTGGTGAGGGTGACGCCCACTCCCTCCCACGCGGGGACAGATGACAGCCCTCTAACTGTGGGCTTCTGACCTGGTTGGTCGTCACCAGGCTGCTGGTCCCTGTTCATGAGAACGGGGCGGTCTCTGTTTGCCTGGGCCGTGACCTGCAGCTGTGATCGCTTCTCGGGTCCCCAAAGAGAAGGGGCCGCATCGATGTCCATCACTGCTAACCGCCAAAGGGCCACAGCCGCCAAAGAGAGGCGGGGGCGGGCGGGCGCTCAGATGCCGGCAGGGGACCGGCCTCCCGCGGCCCGTCCCCAGCACCTGCTGGCGGAGCGCGCAGTGGGCGCCGGAGCTCCGCGACCACCGCCGGCGCTGGTGGGCTGGGACGTCCCCGCTCACTCCAGCGCGGAGAGCGCGCGGCCGGGGCGGGTATTTGTGGCCCCCAACCGTGGGGCGCAGACGGAAAAGCCACAGACCCGCGGGCGCGAGGCGGGGCCTGTCCTCGGCTCCGGTCCCGCCCCAGCTGGCCCCGCCTCTCCAGACCCCGCCGCCGCCGCGCCTGGGACGCTCCATAGGCCCCAGCCTTCGGCCGGGCGGTCCCCTGCCCCGGCACACCTGCTGCTTCCCGCCTGCGGGCTTTCGCTCGCGCTGTCCCCTCGACCAGCGCGCCTCCCGGCCCCGGCACGCAGCCAGGTGGCTCCTTCCCTCCGCCTTAGTCGCCGCCCCTCCCGCCTGTGCTCTGACGCTCCGCCGCGGGCCGGTGCCAGGCGGGGAGGGGCTCGCCGCGCGCCGGGCGTTGGAGTGCGGGGAACCGCGCTCACCTGGCCGAGCCACCTGTTCGCGCGCTCACTCGGCGGCTCGGCGAAGTTAAAGAGACTATGCCGCCCGCGCAAACAGCGCAGACCCGGCCTTGCTCGATTCCAGCCAGACGGTGCTTCCTGCCGGTTCCTGCACCCGCAGCCGGTTCCTGCGAAAAGCGGAGCGGGGAGAGGGGACCGCACTCCAAGCCTGGGAGAGGCGTCAAAGTGGACCACGCACTGGCCAGAGGGGACACTTGTCTTCATTTTAACTGGAAGCGTTTTACCAGGAACAGGATAATTCGCTCTATAATTCAGTGTTATTTCACGCAGGTCCTTGACCCTCTGAGAACCGTCTGAGGACACGTGGTCTCCTCTGAGCACTGTGATTAGAGCAGACCCTCCCACGCTCAGATGCCCCCTTCGCGCCTCCCCCGTAAGTTTCCTGGCGCTGTGTCATCCAGGATTCGGGGTCCTGGTGCAGCTCAGGCTGGAGGGTGCGTGTCCCGCCCTGACCTGGGCCTCCGTCCCTGACAGCCTGTCCCGAGGGGTGGGCGGCCTGGGTGGCACAGCAGGCTGCCCTGCACCCCGAGAAAGGTGCCCCGCCACGCCCCGCCATGGGACTGCCACCACACCTTTCCGTCACCAGGGCCGCCCAGGGCTGACGGCTGTGTCGTGCCCACTTCCCTGGCCTTGCCACCAGCCCCGCCTGGCAGGAAGTGACGCTGAAAAATATGAATATGTTTGATACCACTGAACTGCATACATACAAATATTAATATTTAAGATGATTAATTTTGTTATGTGTATTTTACTACAATAAAAATGGGAAATAATTCCAAGAATGGATTATAGTTTCCGTTTTTAGAATTCTTGCACCTCTTTTGATAGATTTATGTTTAGAGATTATGAAAATGGTGACTTTCATTAGATTTTCTAGTTATTTGCTGATGGTATATAAAAATTCAACAGATTTTTGTATATTAATGTTATATCTAGGAACCTTCCAAACCCATATTATTTTAAATAATTGGTATGTATTAAATAGTTATTTCTATGTAAATACACTATACTCAAATGATGACAGTTTTTTGAAAAAAACTCCTTTCCAAATCATTAGGACTTCCAATACAATATTAAATAGAAGTGGAAACAGTGCTCTGTCTTGGCCTGTTGTTTTTTTTTTTTAATAAGGGATGCTTCTAATCATCCATTTAGGATAATATTTCCTCTAGGTTCTTTTTTATAACTATACTTTACCTAATAAAGAACATTTTTTCTATCACTTTTTAATAAGATTTATTTTTTTACATAATTAATGTTGAATTTTTTGTGCTTATTGAGATGATCATACGATTTCTGTTTTAGTCTATCCAAGTGGTAAATTACATTTATGGATTTTCTAATAATAAACAAAACTTGAATTTCCTCTGATAATCACAGCTGGGTTGTAATGTAGTGTGTACTGTGTACTCATTGGATATGATTTGCTAGTTTTCAAAGCTATATTCAAGTTTACATTGTCCTTTCTTATGATGATTTTGGTCTGGTGTTGACATCAGTGTTCTGGTGACTTCAGAATATGATGTGTCAGTTTTCCTCTTTCCCTATTTTTTGGGAAGATCTTGTTAAAACTGGGCTGATCAATTGCTTGAAATTTGACACCTAAAATAATCCATACCTGGTGCTTTTGTCATCATAAAATTTCTTTTATGGTCCTGATTTCATATTTGTTTTCACAAATTCTTATGATTTTTTTAGGGTCAACTTTCTTTCTTTCTTTTCTTTCTTGACAGGGTCTTACTCTGTTGCCCGGGCTAGAGTGCCATGGCGTCATCATAGCTCACAGCAACCTCAAACTCCTGGGCTCAAGCGATCCTCCTGCCTCAGTCTCCTGAGTAGCTGGGACTACAGGCACCACCACCACGCCTGGCTAATTTTTCTATTTTTAGTAGAGACGGGGTCTCACTCTTGCTCAGCCTGGTCTCCAACTCCTGACCTCAAGCAATCCTCCCGCCTTGGCCTCAGAGAGTGCTAGGATTACAGACATGAGCCACCACACCTGGCTAAGGAGTGTTTTTTGATGAGGGTAAGTTTTAAATTTTGATAAAATCTAGTTAATAAAAAAATTTTTTAGGCCAGACACAGTGGCTCATGCCTGTAATCCTAGCACTCTGGGAGGCCGAGGCAGGAGGATCACTCAAGGTCAGGAGTTCGAGACCAGCCTGAGCAAGAGCGAGATCCCGTCTCTACTAAAAACATAGAAAGAAATTAGCTGGACAACTAAAATATATATATAAAAAGTTAGCCGGGCATGGTGGTGCATGCCTGTAGTCCCAGCTACTCAGAAGGCTGAGGCAGGAGGATCGCTTGAGCCCAGGACTTTGAGGTTGCTGTGAGCTAGGCTGACGCCACGGCACTCTAGCCCAGACAATAGAGCGAGACTGTCTCAAAAAAAAAAAAAAAATTCAAATGAATTGTGCTACTTTTCAGCTGGTATTGCCTGTGATATCTCTTCCCATTCTTTTACTTTCAGCTTTGTCTCTCTTGTAAACAGCATCTATCTGGATTTTTTTTTCATGCAAACACCTCTTTATTGTAGAATAAAAGGGGTCTGTTTCTGCGAGTGGAGAGGGAGACAGACCGACTGGCTGACCCACTGTCCTATCTGGCTTTTTTATATCTACCATCAATATTTTTATTTTATTTATTTATTTATTTTTTCTTTTTTGCTTGCACAGTGAAATATTTTTATTTTAACTGGTAAGTTCATTCCTGTGTATTTATTGGAATCATTGATATACTTAGACTTGTTCCTACCATATTAATTTATTATTTTACATGATTCAATTAATTTCTATGTTTTTCCCCCTTTCTTTCCTTTCTAGAATAGATATGTACGTGTAACCTCAATAAGATAAGACATTCATTGATATCATCGAGACTGTTAATTCTGGGTTATTGTGGATACATTTTTCTCTTTTCCTTTGGTGTTGTATATTTTTAAAAGATAACAGTAACCTTTACCATGCTATTTGGTTTCTTTTGCGAAATATCTCTTTCGCAACATTTTCTGTAACTGTCTTTCCTTTCATGTAAGAGTTTTATCTGAACTGTTTCAAAGGGTGTCAGAGATTGGAGATGCGCTAAGCCTGAGAAAGCATTTATGTTGCCCTCATCCTTGAACGGCAGTTTTCTTGGATAGAATGTTCTAGGCTCCATTTAAAAATATCACTTCATTGTCAACTCACACCTACTGTTGCAGTTGAAAAATCTGATAGAACTTGGTTCTTCATGTTTTTTCAAATGATTGGTGATTTCTCAAAATGTTAAATAAAGACAGGACCTAGTCCTCACTCCACCCACTATAGCCACAGCCCTGCCTCTCTTTAGAAGGTTGTACGCTATCTTATTTTATTTATTTTTTACTTTTATTTGCTTATCATTATTAGAGATGGGGGTCTCACTATGTTGCCCAGGCTGGTTGTGAACTCCTGGCCTCAAGCCATCCTCCCACCTCGGCCTTCCAGAGTGCTGGGATTACAGGTGTGAGCCACCGCACCCGGCCTCATTATCTTATTTTAGACCCTGTGACAAGGATTCAGGGGTGAGTAGGAGGCACAGGTATCGGAAGGGGCAACAGCTGGTGTGCTCACCATGAAGCATGTCTCCACTCTGGGCAAGTGGATTTGATCCTGCTGCGGAGCTCCGAGGGCCAGCGAGCCGGGGCATTTATCCACCAGCTCCTGCTGACGTTGGAGCTCCCAGGAAACCCCAGCCTGCCCTGTGCCGGAGCAGAGCTGGCAAAGGTGGTGGAGCCCGGAAATGTGTGTGTGGGCTCCGTGGGGACCTGCTCCGGGCACTGAACACTCTTCATCCCACTGAAGCACGTGGCTTATGTGTGACGAGAACCTGACTTTGTGTTGGTTCCACAACGATAGAAAAGAAGGGACGCGTTTGCCTGGTCTGGGGAGCAGGTGGCGAGGGCGGCGCTGCGTTGGTTCCTGCAGCGTGGAGGGATGTCCGCTGGAGAACAAGCACCTGAGGTTCCCGGTGGAGCAAACTGTGGGTGCAGGTGTCAGAGCCTGAGCTCACAGGCGACACGGCATTCAGGGGAGGGGGGTCTCGAAGTCTAAGCGAAGAATCCTGGACTTCGTTCTGCTGTCAGTGGTCTGTCAGCCTGAGCAAGGTATCAGCAATACCCAGGGAGCTTTTGAGAAAAGCTGACGTGCTCGTTCATAGAAGAGGCACCCGAGAAGCATATGAAAACTGGTCACCTTCCTCGGTTGCCAGGGAAATGCTATTTAGAATATCCAGGGGGCCATTTTGCACTCCTTGTGCTGGCGAGAGCTAAAAGCACGGCCTTACCTGGTGCTGGGGGGACCTGAAGAGGTACACGCTCTCGGCACCGGGGCAGGGTGGAGACGGGTCCCACCTCCCCGCAGGGCAAGCAGGCTGCGGCCCATGCAGTGCGGATGTGTGACCCCTGCAGCCGAGCCCGTGTGCCCCAAGAGAAGTGGGCCCTGAAGTGCTTGGTTTGAATGAAAATGCTGCTATGTTTGCGGTGGCGACAACCCGAGGCCACCTGAAAACCGTCCCGTTTGCAATGAACAAAGCAGCTGTGGGGTGTCCCTGTGGTGAGCCGCACTGCAGCGGGTAAAATGCTCGCACCGGCGACGTTGCTGACACAGAGGGGCGCAAACATGTTAACTTCGGTGAAAAATGGACTGTTTGCACAATGGAGTGGCAGCCTGGGTCCCCTCGCCGTTGCAGGTCTCCTTGTGGGCACAGAAGCGGCCCTCCCCCCTGCACAGGGGAGGACAATGGGGAGAAGTGTCCCTTCCTCAGGGGACCACCGCCAGCCCCTCCGTGTCTGAGGCCCAGGAAGAAGAGCAGCCTGGGTGGGCAGGGGTGGGGGGGTGCATCCGGGTCCATGAGGGGCATTTGCCTGAACACTGCTACTCGGTGTTCTCAGGGGGCTGTCGACCTGGCTGTGAAGTTGTTCCCTCCTTGGAGCCTGTGTGCTGTGGCCTGTCATCATGGTGACGAGCCCGGTGGGGCACAGACATGCTCTCGGCCTGCAGCGTTCAGGGGTCTCTCTGGACAGAGGCCTGTGCCTCAGTGGACAGGAGCAGACGCGGGCGCTGCCTGCTGGTGCAGGGCAGGGGGCTTCAGGGAGACCCGGCAGGGAGGCGGCATCTCTGTCTTCACCTTGACCGGTCTCTTAGGGACCCCCCTCCATGCCCAAACCCGGTTCCGCAGTCCAGGGGAGAGAGGCTGTTTTCACCTCTCATGATTATCAAACATTAAATGAACATGTTGTACACAATATCTCTCTGCATAGTACATTATTTCCATAGGGTAAACTACAAAGAGAGAAATGACTTGATCAAGGGGCATGAGCATCTTAAAAGCTATTATTACTGGCCGGGCGCGGTGGCTCACGCCTGTAATCCCAGCACCCTGGGAGGCCGAGGCGGGCGGATTGTTTGAGCTCAGGAGTTCGAGACCAGCCTGAGCAAGAGCGAGACCCTGTCTCTACTAAAATAGAAAGAAATGATCTCGACAGCTAAAAATATATACAGAAAAAAAATTAGCCGGGCATGGTGGTGCATGCCTGTAGTCCCAGCTACTCGGGAGACTGAGGCAGGAGGATCGCTTGAGCCCAGGAGTTTGAGGTTGCTGTGAGCTAGGCTGACGCCATGGTACTCTAGCCTGGACAACAGAGTGACACTCTGTCTCAAAACAAACAAAACAACAAACAAAAAACACAGGAAAGTGTAACCTACGCTCACCAAGTGAGACTCAGATGTCCCTGCCTCTGCTGAGGACAAGCTTGGGCCACCTGACCCGGAACTCACCTGGGCCTGAAGCTCCTGCTTCTCCGCATCCCCACAGCCCACAGCCACGGCCCAGCCCAGATCGCCCTGGAAGCCCCGCCTCGGCCACGCTGGCTCTGCTGCCCCTCAGCCTCTGCCCACTGTGCCCCCCACACACCTTGGCTGGGGCAGCTCGCTGTGATTGGCCGCCTGCTCCACCTTACCTGGCCGTCCTGGACCCTGTGCTCCTGCAGCTGAGGACAGAGGCCTGGGAGTGTTCTGCACCCTGAGCTGTACTCCCCTGTGCCTCAGGCCAGAGAAGGATCCCAAGAACCAAGCCCAGGCTAAGCAGCCTGCCGAGGGCGTGGGTCCAGCCCTTGGGGAGTGAGGTGGGGGCACAGCACCTGGCCAGAAGGCCCTGGGGGCGTCTTCCTCCTCCGGAAGGCCCAGGGCTGCGGAGGAGGATGTCAGGGCAGTCGCTCAGGCTCCAGCCCCCTCTCCTTCCTCAGCCCCAAGAATCCTGCGTCCTGCGGCAAACGTCCCAGACCCGCTTCCCCCCTTGGTTAATGTAAGGAGCTCCGACTACCTGAAACCAATCCCCGCGCTGCATCTGGGAACAGGGCTCCAGAGATGAGCGCCGGGCCGGTGGAGGGTGCGGAGGGGCCCAGGCTGGACCAGGAGAAGCAGCGCAGAGGAGGTGGGAGGGTGGTGCCCGGGGAGCCAGCCGGAAAGTTCAGAACCCGCGGGAACAGGGAGACCCCAGAAGAGGGAAGATCGGAAGCCTGGAATCCTGCAGCGCGCAGGGACGTCCCGGGATCCAAGGCCTCCCCCTTGCCCTGCCACGAATGACCTTGCCAGGGAGGGACAACCGCAGCAGTTGGGAGCCCGTCCCCCCATGATGGGCCAAGTCATGCGCAGGTGGACTTTCTGGGCTGCCCCGAGACAGGGGCCACTCCTGTCTCCCGCGGGGGCGGTCAAGAGCGCACAGCCCCGAGGGTCTGTGTGCCACCTGCAGGCGCCTCTGTCCACACAGCCCAAGGCCGCACGGTGGGCAGGGCCCTGCTGGGAGCCCCTCACCAAACTCCAGTCCAGCCATCTCCGGAATCCTCCCCTGGCCCGTAACTCGGGGCGGACACCCCCTGAGTGCTGCGTCTCTGCTTTATTTAAGCGAATTAATGAGTGACGGAGTAAATTGGCAGCTGAGTGGATAGAAAAGTACCTGGATGAGTCTGATAACCGGCAGCTGCTGGCGGAGACGGAAGGAGAGAGAGATGGGTGGATCCTGGACGGGTGGGGACGTGTCCGGCAGACAGGTAGGGTCTCGGGCACTTCCCCGACAAGGGCCCCCTGCTTTGGTGCTGTCTGGAGCAATTGCCCCCCCTGGGGAGGAGGATGAGGCGGGTGGGCCACCGTGGCGCTGCCCCGCCCTTAATCCCACCCCAGCAACTACCCCACCTGGGGAAAGAGGGAGTGATTTATCCAGCCTGGAACTCCCCAGCCCAGGCGTGATAGGATTTGGAAAGTGACCTAGGGGTAATATGATGCCGTTAGCTTGACCCTGCACTGCACTTCACCCCCCTTCCCAGGCGCGCTTTCTTAGAGGGAGCTCCTATATGCAGATGGCATTTTGAGGACACCTGATCATCTGATAGCATCCCACAGCTCCCGAGCGCCCTCCCCCGGACTGGGCTAATCAAAGGAAACGATCTGAGAAGTCGGAGTGAGTGAGTGAGTTGGTCGTTGGTGAGTGGCTCTGTCTCTCCCCACTCGCGGAGACGGACCTGTTTTATTCTACAATAAGGAGCTGCTCATGTGGAACTGCTCCTACCTGAGGTTACTCCAGCGTGTTGGCCCTGCTGGTGATTTTTCCAAGCAAGGAGCCAGAGGACCCCGATAATAGTCTGGACTTGACACTTTGTGGTGTCTTGTCATTCTTTGGCCAAGAGCACACCAAGAACCCAGGGCAGGCTCCCACCCTGATGGATGGGTGGGTGGGTGGATGAACGGACAGGTAGATGGCTGGGTGGGTGAGGAGATGGGTAAATAGGAGAATGGTGGGTCAGTGGGTCACAATGGCAGCCTGGTCAGCCACCAGTAGGTGCTGACCACCACCCACCGTGTCCCCAGGTGAGTCCCGCGTCCTACACTTGGGGAGGCCCAGGGCAGCCAAATGGGGACACCATCAGAGCCTCGGACAGTGCCTGGCCCACAGCAGGCCCAGGGTCCCTCTAACCCTGCAGCACCCGGCACCCACCCAGGGTGTGCCTCAGACGCTGCCCATTTTCTTTAAAATGGGGAAGACAATGCATTTGAAGACAGTACTTGAAAGTAGAATTTTTTTAAGATGCCAAATGCTCTTAGACAATACTTCGAATGTTGAATATGTTAATATATTTTGCTTTTCTCACAAGGCAGCAAATGATACGTGCATCACAGTGTCGTGTGTGGCACGTGTGCACACGTCATCTGTACCCCGTGTTGCGCATCACCGCACAAGCACGTGCCCAGTGCTGGCCGGGGCTGAAGTTGGCACTGTGACCGGGGACCGGGTAGATCGCTGGGAACCGTCTTTCTAGAAACAGGGTGGCATTGCCATGGTGTCCGCTGGGACTCTGCCCTAAGGGAGGTCTCAGGTGAAGCGGCTCCAGGAAGACACCGGCAGCCCCAGCACTGTTTACGCAGCAAGGGCACCAAAGAGGTACGAGTTCCTAACAAAAGGCCACTGGGGGACACGGGACAAGGGCACATCCGTGAGATGAAGGGGGGCAGTTTGGGGAGAGGCCTCTGCAGACAGTGCTGATAGGGGTGGGTGGACACTGCTCCCTGCACACAGCGATGCTCAGCCGCGTCCACGGTCAGGAACCGCTGAGTTAGACCCTCTGTGGAAACCACTGCCCATGGCAGAGCGGGGAAAGGTAAGCAGGGGACAGTGTCAGTGCCGTCAACGGTGAGGGGTGACGGTTGCTCCCCTGCCCTGCTGGAGGGACCAGAGACAGCCCCATTGCGGAAGAGTTTGCATCGCCCAGAAAACACAGGGTGTGCAGACCTGGGCCTCTCGGGCAGGTGGGCAGCTGGTGGGCAGCTGGTGGGCACACAGGAACGGCCACCACCGCCCTAGGCATAAGAGCCTGGAATGGGAAGAACCCAGAGTCTGTGAGCAGAGCTGGGATGTGGCTACCACAGGGGACTCTGGGCGGCGCCACGTGGCAGCATGAAGAGCATCACAGACATGGTGTTGAGTGAAAACAGCAGGTCTCAGGGTGTGACAATCAGAGCAGTTACACCAATGACAAACCCAGGAGAAACAAAGCTATAGCGCAGCCAGGGGTGCAGGACAAGCCCAGAGCCCACGCCAGAGCACATGGGGCGGGGAAGGTGGGGGACTGCGGGGCGCGGTGGCCCTGCTGTCTCTTGCCCGGGCACAGGGTGCCTGGTGTCCTGTAATCAAGTGTTCATGGTCCCTCCCTGCTGCTCTACCCAACCCGAGTGCAGGATGCCTGTGAGGGAGGAGTTGGCCCTGGGTTCCAGGAGGCCCCGCCCACAGTGACACGCTGGGGCTTGGGGACCGGGGACCCTGCAGCTCTGGCAGCTGCACCCGGCTGTGCCCTGGAGCCCCTTCCCCAGCAACACCCACACCAGCAACACAGTGACAGCCCTGCCTGCTTCTCATGCACTTTAATTAGACACAATGTGCGGGACAATTAGCCTGTGGGCGGGGGAGGGGGAGGGGGCCAGAGGGGAAGGGGCTCAGGATGGGGGAAGGGTTCGGGTGGGACAGGGGAGGAGGCTCCTGACAGGTGACAGGGCTCAGGACGGGGAAGCTGTGCTGGGGGTGGACGCCACCTGGGTAGGAAGCAGCAATGTTGGGGACAGGAGGGTGCTGGCTTCTCCACTGACCCGGGTGGCAGCCCTGGGGACCTGGCTCAGGGCTCCCTGGGGACGTGGCCGAGGATCCAGTCCAACTAGTGGGTGACTCGGGCGTAAACGCCGGGCCGGTTGGGGTTGGCGCAGCCATAGCCCCAGCTGACCACGCCCACCTGCACCCAGGTGCGGTTCACCCTGCAGGCCAGGGGCCCTCTGGAGTCGCCCTGGGCAGGGCAGGGGTCAGTGCTTGCTGGCCAGGCCCGGGAGGGTGGGGTGTGGGGGATGCGAGGGGCCCACCTGGCAGACGTTGCCATGTTCATTCCCGGCACACAACATGTTATTCTGGATAATGTGAATGTTGTCTGCTGTGTGGACGCCAGTGTGGTACTGGGCATCACAGATGCGGTTTGGCACTATGGGGACTTGCACTTCCTTCAGGGGATACGGCGGTGGCAGGGGCACTGTGGGTGGGAGGAGAAGGTGGCACAGGCTGGACCTGGGCCATGCCACCAGATGACCTGGGCTAACCCTGTCACCTGATGGGGCCGGGGTGACAGCAGTGCTCCCGAAGTGCCTCCTGGAGCTGCTCCTGCATTCGGGGCCTGCCGGCCCTGCATACTGGGTGGTGGGCGCTCTGCACCTGGACCCCTGTGTCCTTTCAGCCCCACGTGGGGAAGGGGGCACCGGCTGGTGAGGAGCAGGGCTCCTCTGACTTTGGTCTGGGAGGGGGGCCGGGGCCCAAGATTGCCCCAGCCTGCTGCCTGGCCCTGCCCTGGCCCCAGGACTCAGTTTCCCCTCTGTGCATGGGGTAGGGGTACAGGAGCCTGTGAATCTGCTTGGTGAGTGTCCCCAAAGCTTTGCTGTGACTTGTGGATAAAACGGGGATACGACCTTCTAGAACTGAAGCTGTGCCCCCCAGAGGGGTCAGACTGAGCTTTGTCCAGCCCCCCCCCACCCTCCTGCCAAGACCCGGTTCCTGGGGTGTCTGCCCGCGTCCCTGGGCGCAGGGGTGGGGTGTGGGCTGCTCCGCCCTGCTCCGCGCGCCTCTCCTTCCGTCCTCACAGTCAGACACCGCACAGGCGATTTCTCACCTTTCTCGCATCAAACTCGAGCAATGGGAACTTGCGAGGACCCTGTTCAGACAGGAACAACAGGCGGAGAGGTGCCAGTGACTTCCTCAAGGCCCCCAGGTGTGGCCTGGGCCTCTTGGACTTGCAGGCCCTGCTCCCGCACACGCTGCCTCCTGCCACCTCGCCCCCTTCCCAGGGTCTCCAAATTCCCAGCCCGGGGCCGGCCTGACGGCCCCCGTCCCCCAGAGGGAGGCCCAGGCCCTGGGGCCTCACTGTGACCCTGCCCCACCTGATCCAGCATCCAGCCGTCCCTCACACG
>CM052448.1:671590-687898 GCA_028533085.1 Varecia variegata | reverse complement strand
CGTCAGCACCCACTGGGGGTGGATGAGGGAGCCCCCGCAGTTGTGCTTCCAGAACTGTTCGTGGAATCTCAGGCTCACCTGCCAGAGCCACCTGTTCCAAGGTGCCTCCTGGCCCCCCACGATCCCTGCTCGCTCCAGGGACTGGCCTGGGGCTGGGGAGGGGACAAGGTCAGCCTGTGCCAGGCATCCTGGCCCCCTCTGGACCCACCCGTGCCCCGGCCTGTGGGGTGTGGGGTGAGGGGCAGGGACAGGGCGGGACGTGGTCAGGACTCACCAGGGGCCGTGTGGACCAGGCTCCCCAGGACGGGCAGCGCCAACACCAGCAGGCCCAGCATCTGGAAGGGGCAGGGAGGGGGCGTCAGCAGGGCTGGGCCGGGGTCTGCAGGGTGTGGGGTGCAGGAGGGAGCCGGGGTCCACGGGGATCGGGGCTGTCGGGGGTACAGAGGGTGGGGTCCGTACCCTGCCTGTCCCTGTCCCTCTCTACCCAGCGGGCTCTGCCCTCCCCTTTTATCCTTCCAGACCCAGATGGGGTCGGGGGCTCCCCCCTCCAGTGCACACATGGAGGAAGTGGGTGACTCAGACCCAGGGCCCAAGTCTGCTTGGCCAGGAAGGGACCCTGTTGTCCCCACAGGCCACGTCAGACCCAGCTGCTCGGAGGACTCCAGCGGCCACCATCTCTGCTGCCACTGTGTGGCCCCCTTGTTATCTCGGGATCTGGGCTGCACGAGCAGAGGGAGGAGCAGAGGACTGAGGGGGCCACAGCGCAAGAGGCCAGCGCCTGCCCCCCTTGGACGCCCCTGGCCCCACCATCCCTGGGCCCCGTGCCCCGTCCCGGGCAGACTGCCGCCTTCTGACTCTTGCTGGGCCTGCTGGTCACTGGGGGCTCCAGCCGTCTCCTCACCCTCTGACCTCCTGGGGTCCCCTGGGCACCCCACACAGTGCCCAAGGGGGGGCCTGGCCCACCCCCACCCCGCCTGGGGATGCGCTGGCTCTCCTGCACAGCCAGGGCACGTTATGGTGACTCTTCCCGGGCAGCAGCCCCCGGGGGCGGGGCAGGGGCTGTCCAGACCCCTCTTGGTCAGCGACCCTGGTCCCCATTCATTCTCCCAACAAACTCCCAGGAGGCCTCCAAGTGCCCCGTCCTGGTTCTAGGAACAAGGTGGGACCCTCAGGAGCCCAGGTGGTGAGGCGATGGGACAGGGACATAGGGACAAGGGTGCCAGGGCCACGGAGCCTATAGGAGGCCTCCCTTGCAGGCCCCACCAGTCAGGGGCTCTGGGACCAGGTCCTCCCAGAACTGTTCCTATTGGCTCAGGCCTGGCAGGCGGCCCAATCAGCAGAGGATGCCCTATCTATGATTGGCTAACGCTGGACCAATCCGGACCGGCCCTGAGGGCCCCGCCCCCTCCCCTGCAGGGCCAGGGCCAGGCCAGGAGGTCAGGGACCCATGGGGTCCTGCCCAGAGCACCTCTCAGGGCAGGTGTCCTCAGGCTGTAGATGCAACATCCTAACTCTTGTCATCCTCCAGCAAAACCCACAATTCGCTGAAGAAATGCCAGTGACCGTGCGCTCACGAACGGATTCAATCGTGTTCATCACGGAAACGCACAACAAACCGGGCAGTCGCTGGGGGTTCCGATGTTCAGAGCTTCCCGAGACTTCGACCCCACGTTGCGGGGACGTGTGTCGCGTGGGCTTGGGAGGGCTGCTGTCGGCAGGCGGCGTCCAGCAAGGGCCCCGAGACAGTGACCTCCTCGACCTCACTGCGGAATCCTGGCACTCTGGAGACTGTGGAGTGAATGAATGAATGAGTGAATGAATTCCTGTGGGGTGTTCCCAGCGCCCGGGGGGCCCCTGTGCGGGTTTCTCGCTGGCCCCAGGCCCCAGCAGGGAGCCCCGTGGTGGGTCCTGTCCTGCCAGGGGGTGGGGAGCCCAGGCGCCGGCGTCCTGCCTCCGTGGGCAGTGTGGCCCACCGGCCTGAGGCAGGACCCCTGATGAGCAGGGCCAGGGGCCTCTGAGAGCCCCAGGACAGAGCCAGGTGACACCCAGAGAGCCTCAGCCTGCCAGAGCTGGCCACCTCTGGGGGACAGGGGCCCGGGTGGAGAGCAGGGCTGGGCCACCCCCAGTGGGTGCGCTGCCCCCATGGGAGGAGGGACCCAGAGGATGGCCTCCCCTGGGTGGCTCTGAGCAGGGCAGAGGGAACCTGAGGAGAACGGGACTGGGGCAGGTGGCTGTCGGGGGTCCTGGGAGAAGGCAGCCTGGATGTCCCTGTTTTCAAGACAGTCTCGCGGAGAGCTGAGGTGCGGCTGGTAGGAGGGGTGGACTTTGTATTGTGCGTCCGTTCTGCGCCTGCTGAGTACAGGGGCGGGACCCTGGCCGCTGTGAGGGCCACTGCAGCTGGCCATGCTTCTTGAGTGAGAGTGAAAATCATGTGAGGAACGTCCTCGTGGGGTCATTTTACTCTTCTCTCACTCACCCCTTCCCCAAGCCCCATGTTTTGGGGCTCACAAGTCTTGTGAAATATGCATCATTTAAAACATTCCGCGGCTGTCTGAGCCTCCACAGTGAGCAGGGTTTTGCCAGGCCTGAGGCGAGCTGCGAAATCCGGTCTGCCCTGAGACAGAATCCTTGGCCTTAGAAGCCAGAGACTCCAGCCAAACCGGAGTCTGGAGGGCTTCCTGGAGGAGGTGACCTCGGAGCCCCCATCTGAGGAGGAAACTCCAGGGGAGCAGGTGTTTTGGGAAAATCCCAGGACAGTGTAGAAGAACCAGGTTCCAAACTGAGATGGAGCCCAGAGACCAAGAAATGACTGCAACGAGCCCAGCCAGGTGAGTTAGGTGAGTTTAGCAGACGTCACTGACACAAGCGCTGGCACCGGGGCCGCGGGGAGAGTGAAGGCCCGTGTGTCATCACCTTGAGTCTCTTCCCGGGGTGTGTGGGCTCGCATCGTACCATCGCACGCTCATATTGCGACAAATTCAGCCCCCGGTGTAACCGTTTTGTGTCTTCATGCCACCCACGTCACGCGGATGACACTGTCATTCCCCACTGGGCGGGGACTTCAAGTCACAACGAGCTTGAGCAGCTCCGAAGCGGCCAGGCTGCTGCGCACCAGTGGCCTCGGCCTCAGGAAAGTGCTGAGGCGCCTCTTGCACCCCGTAACCGTCTTTGGGCATTTGCCCCATCTGTCCTGTAACAGTTTTGTGGAGGACCCGGAGCACCACAGCGCGGCACCCTGTGTGCGGTGGGGACTTGCCTGTTCCCCTCAGCTGCTCCGACGCTCCCTGGCCGCCCCCCATCCAGTCTTGGGCAGTGGAGTCTGAGCCTCTCGGGACCATCCAGCCAACAGGCCCTCCCTCCGAGCGTCCCACCGGGGCGCTGGAAGGGCAGTCGGGTGCTCTGTGTCCACCTGGCAGCTCACAAGGGGGGCTCTGCCTCCAGGAGCCTGGGACACTCTGTCCTCACCCAGGGCTCGGCCTGTCGTGAGACGTGCTGGTGGAGGCCTCCCTCCCTCCACGACCCAAGTGTCCTTCCTGGCAGGAGGGAAGGGCAGAAACTCTTGGAGGGAGAGCAGTCGCTCAGGGGACAGTCTCAGGGTGGCAGAAGTGCCTTCCTCCTGCAGAAGGACTTCCGCTCTCCCAGCCTGGGCTGTGACTCCACCGCTCCAGCGGGAGCTCGGTGGGACAGGGCAGCCCGTTCGTCCTGCCCCCAGGGACCCACTTGTCCAAGATCTTCCAGAGCCACCTCTGTCCTCTCCTCTGAAGAAGGACAGAGATGGGGGCCGCTTCTCCTGAGCGCGGAGCTGCTGAAGGACTAACGAGTGGCTGTGAAAGTGCACATGTGACAGCAGACTCACAGGGCGAGGACACACGCCGGACTGGAAACCAAAAGGAAGAAAAAAGGAAACGGGAACAGTGAAGGAAAACGGAAATCCTGACTGCGAGAGAACAACGTCCAAGAAAACCCTGAAGGTCAAACTCGGACGTTCCCTGGAGAGATTTACGTCAGGAGCAGTGAGGACAGCGAGGACAGCGAGGGCTTGGAGCAAATGACCCGGAGAGAGAATGCAGAGCCTCGGCCACGTGACAATGACAAGTGTGGAGGGAGTGGCCGCTGGGTGTGAGGCGCTGCAGGCCCTGAGGAACATCAGAGGGCACCCAGCGCTCCCTCGGATGGTTGAACAAGCTACCGCTGACCCCACAGCTGTCGCCGGGTGTGCGCCCCGGGAACTGGACCGGTACACGTGTGTTCATGACTGCATTCTTCACAATAGCCAGACACTCGAAACAACCCAACGTCTGTCATGAGGAAAGGACAAACAAAATGTGGTCTGTCCAGACAACAGGGTACGACTCGGGCATAGAAGGAGCAAGGCTCAGTATGGGCTGGGACAGCAGGAAGACAGAGACAGAAAGCATGTCAACTTCTCCAGCTGTCACACTCCAGCCAAATTACAGCTCTTGTCTAAACAGGGGAGCAGCTGCTCTGTTGCCAGAGGAGCTCGTACGCCATGAGGTTTCCATGTGTTCCCAGCGGTGCCCACGTTCTGAAGTCAGTCCAGTGTGGTACCACACGGATCCCAAGGCTGGGACACCTGCCTCAGGCAGGACGGAGCGACAGTGTGACCTCTGGCTTCAGACCACTGGCCGACCGGGGAAAGTGCGTGAAACAGCAGTTTACAGACACCAGGCAAGAGCCAGCGTGAGGAGTGTCCCTGAGAGGGGCAAGGTGAGACCAACGACAGTTTCCAGGACACATGCAGGGAGGGGAACCCAGACAGGGCAGGGGCTTGCTGAGCTGGGGAGGCAGACACTACGGTCTGGAGAGGCCACGGCAGCCAGGATTTCTGAGGCACAAAACCAGAGGGCAGAGAACTGTACACCAAAAGCTCCAGAGATCTGCGGGGGTCCCCTGGGGTCCTTGGCCAAGGACTGTGAATGCACGAGAGGAAGGTGGGGGTAACGTCAGGAGCAAGAACCACGGGATGAGAGTAGGCGGAAGGATTCCTGGAGCTCACACGGGGCTGGGAATATCTCACGATTCCACCAGCCACGTGGAGAAACATTGCGATACAGGCGTCAGTGGTAGCCTCAGAAGGTTATTGACTTAGTAGTGGAGTAAAACGAGCCCTAAGCTTCTCTGGATCCACTAACAAAACTTAAAAGCAAACCTCAAAGAAATCTAATTGATTCCAAGTAATTTAATTGCATGCTAGAACACACCCCCAAAACTATTTCAGGAATATAACAAAATCCAGAAAACAACCAAATAGTATCCAAAGTCCCGGGTCTAATAAAAAATCACCAGGCAGCAAGCCAGGAGCCGCGGCTCCCACCTGTAATCCCAGCACTTTGGGAGGCCGAGGTGGGAAGATTGCTTGAGGCCAAGAGTTTGAGGCCAGCCTGGACAACATAGTGAGACCTCGTCTCTACAAAAGTTGGCACACACCTGTACTCCCAGCTACTTGGGAGGCCAAGGCAAGAAGATCACCTGAACCCAGGAGTTTGAAATTGCAGGGAGCTGTGATCACAGCTGGAAATAGCTACTGCACTCCAGCCTGGGCGACACAGCGAGACCCCATCTCTTAAAAAAATAATTTAAAAAGGAAATTACTAGGCATGCAAAGGAAAAAGATGAAATGATAGGGGAGAGGGCATGAACAGCTGTTGTAGGCATGTTCCACGTGCTCACCAAGGTAGAGGATGAGAGAAGTGGAAGCTGTAAAACAGTCTCAAATGGAAGACTGAGAGATAAACAATAAAGTATCTAAGTTGAAAATGGATATTGGGTGGGTTATCAAGAGATTAAGGGATGCAGAGGAACAGAACTCGCTACTCGCGGACAGTCACGGAAACTACCCCAGATGAAGCACAGGGGCGAAGGGCAGGGAAAACCAGGAACCCCTGACGTCTGGAACTACCAGAGAAGCTCACACCATGTGACCGGGGTCCCAAAAGGGAGAAGAGAAGGAACAAGTAAAAGTGATATTAGAGGAACCAACAGCCAAATCTATAAACTGACAGGTCTAATAATCTCAGCAAACCCCCGATAGAATAAACCTACAGTAAAACATGCCAGGGTGCATCAGGACGTGCCGGAAGCCAGTGGTAGAGATGAAATGTGACGCATCTGAAGGACTGGGAAACACGGTATTTGGAAGCAAAGAGGGGTGACAGGAGACTTCTCGTCAGACACCAGCAAGCCGGGACAATGGCGAGCCGCCACTAACGTGTTTTTTAAGAAGGCTGTCAACATAGAATTATTTACCCAGGGAAAACATCTGTCAAAAAATGAAGGAAAGCAAAGACTTTCTCAGTCAAGCAAACAGGAACGAACGCATTGCCGACGTCACTGCACTGCAGGAAATGCAAAGGAAGTTCTGCAGGCAGAAAAAACCGTAAGAGATGAAACTCTAGATCTGGACTGAAGGGAAACCCGCCCTGCAGACGGAGCAAACGCACAGCCACGAACAACGTGAAAGCCATTTTTCTCTTTCAAAGAATACGTAAAAGAGTATCAACGACTTAAAGCGGCAACAAGGAAACAGGACAACGCACCGTGTTGTTTATAGACGGCGGGGAAGTAAAACGTGTGCCACAGTAGCAAAGGACGGGAGGCGAAGCCAAAGCGTATTGTTGTAAGGCTAAGTTGCATGTGGAATTGTGTGATTTTTTAAAATTAGACGGTTTTGTAGAGCAGTTTTCCATTTATAGACAATCGGGCAGACGGTGCAGAGGTGCCCATACCCACTCCCCGCATGCAGGCAGATTCCCGTGGGGACACCTGGCCTGACTGTGTGACACTGCTACAGCTGGCGGACAGCTACCTGCCCCCACGTATTGACAAGGTCACCCTTGGCCCGTTCAGTGCTGGTGACACCGTCCTGCAGCGAGGACCCTGCTGCGAGCCTGTCTCTGCTCCTTTTATGGGCGGGAACGTCCGTCCCAGCGCCACGTGGTGATCAGCACAGCTCGGCGCTAAGTCTCAAAGTCAGCGGGAAGGACACGCCGCAGCCGTTCCCCTTTTCCTGGGTGGTCTCGGCTGTCCTAGGTCCTTTACACTCTGCTACTGACTTTGGAGTCAGCTGTCCCCTCCGCGTGGAGCAGGCCCCTGGGGCGTCCGTCACCGCCCTGCGCTGCAGCCCCCGGGAGAACCGGCTCTGAACAGCCCAGACCGGAAGCGAAGCGCGGCCTCTCTCCCCGCCCGCCGGCTGTTCGCACCTTCTGGCTGGAGACCTGGCACCCCTTCCGTTCCAGTAATTCCTGACGCTTGGTCTTCGTATCCTACAGCAAATGGTATCAACTTTTAAGTTTATTTTCCAATTATTCATGGCTGGTATTTAGAAATACGGTATTTTGGCGTATTGCCTTTGACCCTCACTGCCTCGCCCAGTCCACTTACTCCGGACTTGGGGGAATCTTGGATTTCCGTCGTGGGTCACGGGGTCACCTGTGGTTCGTCCCTGCCAGGCCGCTCTCGGAGCTGCAGTTCCCCGCATGGTAGGCGGAGGGCGCTGCGGCGCGGCGGGAGGGGCGGGGAGGGGCGCGACCGCCTGATGCACCTGCCCACGCGGTGGGGTCGGAGCCGCGGGGTCGCGCTGGGGACCTCCGGGAGCTGGGAGAGGCCCTGCGGGGCGCGGTTTGCAACGCTCGTGCAGGTGACCTCTCAGCCTCAGTTTCCCCGCGTGGAGACAGCTGGGGCGGCCGAACAGCCTTTTCCTCCAAGCCCAGGATGCGACTCCCCAGGAGGAGGGGGATGGAGAGGTCGTGTGGCTCAGGGTCGGGGACCAGGAGTCACAGGAGGGAGGGTTACTCAGGCTGGTGCAGGAGGCGATTCCGGAGGAAGAAGCCAGCCAGGGAAGGGGCCCGGGGTGGGACCTGAGCCTCCTGAGGCCGGATGTGGCTGCAGATCCAGTTCACATGGGCAGGGATGCGAGTGTAGACCTCCGGCTGGTCAGCCAGGACCGTCCACCTGGCAGGGCAGAGGCCCTCCCGGGTCGTACTGGGAAGGGCGTGGGAGGGAGGAAGGGCCGGGACTCTGGGGGTTGGGGCCAGATCTCTTCGGGGAGCTGCAGAGCAGAACTAGGAGATCCTACCACACACGCACTACAACGGCTGGAAGTTGTAAAATTCCCCTAACCCTAACCCCCAGAGTGGGGGTCAGGTGAGCAGGGCGGGGCCGAGTGAGAGGAGGGACAGGCTGCACACCGGGGCATCATGAAATGAGTCGGTGAATTAAGGATGGGAGCCAGTCTCCCACTGCCAGAGAAGGCAGCCCAGGAGGAAGGGAGCAAACCTCGGTAAACCCTGTGGGCAGGACTGCAGGGGCTTGGCGAGAGCTGGTGGTCACCCAGGCTGGAGCACAGTGGCCAGGTCACAGCTCACTGCAGCCTCCAACTCCGGGGCTCAGGGTCCTCCCACCCCAGCCTCCCACACAGCTGAGACCGTGAGCACCACCAGGGTCTGTGTTGCTCAGGCTGGTGTCAAAATCCTGGCCTCAAGCAATCCTCCCTCCTCGGCCTCCCAAAGTGCTGGGATGACAGGCTGAGCCCCCTTGCCCAGCCCATGGCTTTCTTTTTTGTTTCTTTTTTTATTAATTTTTTTTTTCCCTGAGACAGAGTCTCGCTCTGTTGCCCAGGCTAGAGTGCCGTGGCATCAGCCTAGCTCACAGCCCCTCCTGGGCTCAAGGGATCCTCCTGCCTCAGCCTCCCGAGTAGCTGGGACTACAGGCATGTGCCACCATGCCAGGCTAATTTTTTATATATATATATTTTTTTAGTTGTCCTGCTAATTTCTTTCTATTTTTTTAGTAGAGACAGGGTCTCGCTCTTGCTCAGGCTGGTCTGGAACTCCTGAGCTCAAACGATCCTCCTGCCGTGGCCCCCAGAGTGCTAGGATTACAGGCATGAGCCACTGCGCCCGGCCAAGTGTGGATGTGCCCATGGGAATGTGCATGTGTGTGTGTACATGTGTGCCCGTGTGCATATGTGTGCATCTGCGTGTGTATGCATGTGTGTGCATATGTGTGCATATGGTTGTGCACACACATGCAGTATTCCCTTGCTTTGTTCCCTGAGAAGGGCTGAGGGCAGTGACACCCCAAGAGCAATGGGGGACACCTGTCACCTAGACCTTGGCTTCTAAACACTGTTTCCAGGGCCTGGGCCTCCTGGAAGCGCCTGCAGTGAGGGGAGTGAGCACCAGAGGGATCCAGCGGTCCCGCGGGAGATCCGAGATCCGAGATCCAAGCAGCGGGTGGAGACGCGCCAGGAAGGCTCAGAAACCAGCTTGCGGGAGTTCCCCACATCCAAACCAGGGCCAACCTGTATGTCGAATCATAAGCAAGAAAAAGAAACAAGTTACAATTCATTGAGTAAAACGGGAGACTATGAGTCCATATAGTTATAAATAAAGGAATGAATAAAATGAAATTCTGGTGGAAATCGGCTAGCTGCATAGTCTCAAGGACTCTCCCCAGAAAATGCTGCCTGCTAAGGGAGAGCGTGTAACTCTGCGTGGGGAAGGTGGCCCGGGACGGTGGTAAGTGTGGCAAGAGGTCCAGTAACTGACAAACTGAAACTCGTGCACTTGGTGAGATGCAACAGGAAAAAGCTGGAGTCACATTTGCGATATCTTCCTGAAGATATATCGTCTCAATCTAATCACGAAACAAATCAGGTGCCCCAGCTTGAGGAGCGCTGTACAGAAAGATGGCCTGACACCTTCAACATCTCAGAAAGGTCAGAAACGTCGAGGAAAGACCGGGGACCCATTTCAGACTGAAAGAGACTCAAATGCACCACGTGGTCCTCGACTGGGTCCTTTTGCTTCAAAGTACCTCGCTGGGGCAGGTGACAGACTTTGAATGGCATTCGAGAATTATGGTAACAGTGTGGCACGGCCATCTCCCGGCACGATGGTCGTGTGGGGACACCCCCGGGAAACGTCCCTCATTTAAAAGGAAATGCAGCCTGAACTTCAGCAAAGTTCAGAAACAAATTCTTTGTACGAGGCTTGTAGCCTCTCTGTGATTGTACCAAAATGGTTTTAAAGCGCGTTAGAAAAAAAACTGACGACCCGAGTGCTGGTGAAGGAGCCACAGCTGGAAGTGTCCCGGGAGGCGCCCACACGGCACCGTCTCCCCAAACAGCTCAGCAGCTGCCTTTGTGTGCGGCGGGTTCTCTGACCCACGAGGGCACAACTAGCGAAACTGCTCTTTAATTCAGTATCTAACTTTAAAAACTATTTTGTATCGAGGTGAAATTCACGTAACATAAAATTAACCACTTTACAGTGAATGGGTGGCATTTCGCACAATCACCTCTGTCTGCTTCCAAAATATTTTCATCGCCCTAGAAGGAAACCCCGGGCTGTGAACGGTCGCTCCCCACCCCCGCGCCGGAGCCCCGGTAACTACCCATCTGTCTCTATGAACTCACTTATTCTGGATCACACGTGTGGCCTTTTGTGCCTGGCTGCTTTTGCTCAACAAAATGTGTTCAAGGTCCACGTTCTGGCATACGCGAGCGCCCCACTCCCGGGACGTGGGCAGCATTCCACTGTGTGGCCACACGGCAGTCGGTCTGTCACCGTCCTCGGATGGGCATTCTTTGGGTTGTTTCTGCCTGTGGCTACTATGAATGTGTGTACGAGCATTTGAGCTCCTGTCCTCAGTTCTTTGGGGTGCATACGTAGGGGTGCGATCGCCGGGTCACATGGTGTTTCTGTTTGTGTGAAGAACCACCGGCCGCCTTGCCCAGCGGCTGCTCCGATTTACACCCTGCCGCAACCTGCGGGGCTTCCTGTCTCCAACATCCTCATCCACATTTGTTATTTTTCTTTTTTATTAGTAGCCATCGTGGTGGGGGCTGAAGTGGCCTCTTATATTGATGTGACTTGCGTTTCTCTGGTGATCAATAATGCTGAACATCTTTCCGTGTCCTTGTGGGCCATTTGTATGTCTTCTTTGGAGAAACATCTATTCTAGTCATTTGCCCATTTCTGGATTGGGTTGTTTGTCTTTTTTTTTATTTTTTTATTTTTTTGAGACAGGGTCTCGCTCTGTCTCCTGGGCTGGAGTGCAGTGGTCTCATCACAGCTCACCACAGCCTCAGACTCCTAGGCTCAAGTGATCCTCCTGCCTCAGCCTCCCTAGTAGCTGGGACTACAGACATGGCCACCACGCCTGGCTAATTTTTCTATTTTTAGTAGAGACAGGGTCTCGCTCTTGCTCAGGCTGGTCTTGAACTCCTGACCTCAAGCAATCCTCCCACCTCGGCCTCCCAGAGTGCTGGGATACAGGTGTGAGCCACCGCACCCAGCCTGTCTTTTTGCTTTTGGGTTGTAAGAGATCATCATGTATTCTGGGTACTAGACCCTTATCAGATATATAATTTGCAAATATTTTCTCCCATTCTGTAGGCTGTCTTTTCATTTTCTTAAAAATGTTCTCTGATGCAAAAAATTTTGATGAAGTCACATTTATCTATTTTTTTATTTTTTTCTCTGCTTTTGACGTCATATCTAAGAATCCATCACCAAATCCAAGGTCAAGAAGATTTACTCCTGTATTTTCTTCCAAAGCTTCTGTGGCTTGAGCTCCCATATTTAGGTCACTGACCCATTTGGGTTAACTTTTGCATCTGCTGTAGGGGTGTCCGTTGCCCTGCCCTGCGTGCTGAAGACACTATCAATTCCCCGTTGAATGGTGTTAGCGCCCTTGTCAAAAATCAGTGGGCAGCGACATATGGGTTTATTTCTGGATTCTCAATTCTATTCAATGGGTCTATGTCTCTGTCTGTATGCCAGAACCACATGGTTTTGATCACTGTAGCTTCATAGAAAATTCTGGAGTCAGAAAGTATGAGTCCTCCAACTTTGCTCTTCTTTTTCAGTATTTTTTTAACTATCTGGGGCTGCTTGCAACTCTGTTTGAGTTTGAGGATTAGCTTTTCCATTTCTGTAAAAAGAAAAAACCAAAACCCAGCCCACTGCAACTTCGATAGGGAGTAGGGGTGGCTGAAGCTGTGTGCGGTGCTGGCTCGTGCTGCCACCTCAGCCATGTTCAGTCCTTCCATCTGCTTAGGTCTTCTTTCATTTCAGCATGTTACAGAGATGTCTTCTAGTTTTCCGTGTTGTTCTAAAATCTGTGCCTGGGATTTGTTGTAAATCAGGTAAGACATACAGAGACAGAAATTGTTGTCGCGAAGGAAGCTGATACTCACAGATCCTAGAAACGGGTGGGGCGGCGGACTGTCCGGGCCTACGCGGGAAGCACCCAGGTCAGTCAGAGGCGGAGGAAGGAGAGGGCGGAGACGCCCCAGCCTTCCTTGGGTTCTCGTGGGGAGAAATGGGAGAGGCAGGGCAACCCCAGGACCGGAGAGTCAGAGCAATTTCAGCAGCCTCCAGGCTCTAGGGGTGGCCCCTCGTTGTCCAATGTCTGGCCCTGGGGTGACTCAGGCAGGAGGTGTGTTGGCTTAGTGTGTGAGAGTCCAATGAGGAGGTGACAAGGGCGTGTGCCTGGATGGGTCAGTGTGTTTGCGCGGCCGAGGTGCACACACAGGGCCAGCGTCTGCTGTGCACGGGAGCCGGCTCACCCGGGAGGGGCGGTCTCTGCAGGATCAAGGCCCCAAACGCCAGAGCATCAAGAATACAGAAAACAAGAAAATATATTAGATACAAGTGTCTCTCACCGCTTTGGTCAAATGTATCATTCTTTTGGATGCTATTGTTTCTTGTTAAGAAAATTAAGAAAATTGTTTTCTTAATTTCTCTTTTGTATTGTAGCAGCTATTTTTTGTTTAAAATAAAGTTACACTGTGATTCATCTATTTCTCCCCTGGGTATTTATCCAAGAGAAATAAAAACCTCTATCTTCAATAGTCATATTCACATCAGCTTGATTTGTCACAGCCCAAAGAGGAAACCACCAAAGCCATGGACAGGGGAGTTTGGGAGTAGACAGGTGGACCGTGGCTGATGGCGACCGTGGGAGCCGACGCAGCAGGGAGAAGGAACACGGATGCGGACTGTGGCACGACAGCCTAAGTGCCCTGGGCATCACCACACACCCCCAAAGCTGAGGCAATGTGAGCAGCAAAGTATATGATAAATATCCGAGAGTCGCTACTGACATAAATATATACAAGAATAAACGAATAACTGGGAGAGACAGATTTCTGTGCAGAAGATCCCAGACAGTGCAAGCAGCTGCCCCCTCGAGGGGGTGGGCTCTCCTCCCCCGTGGGCCAGGACGTCCCTCCAGGCAGCACAGCCGTCAAGCCAGGGAGGGGACTCCAGGGGAGACGCCCGACAAGCTGCCCCTCTGCCGGGTGGCGCGGTCAACGTCCGAGGAGGTTGAGATGATGGCGTGTGCCCTTGAGACAATGCAATGGGGACACTTCACCTCCCTGCCCTTCCCCCAAACCTGCAGGCTCAGGCCGACCACGAGCAAACCCCACGGAGGGGATCCCACGGCCCCCGCCCAGCACCCCCCAAAGCTGCCCAGGCCACCAAAGCAAGGACAGACTAAGCCTGTCACAGCCAAGAGGAGCCTAAGAAGATATGACAAGTGAATGTCATGTGGGCTTCTAGATGGGCTCCTGGGACAGAAAAGGGACATTAGGGAAGAGTAAGGAAATCAGGATGAACCCTGGACTTCAGCCGACATAATGCATCAAACAGGCTCACTGACCGCAACAAGTGAGTGCTTCCAACGTGTGGTGGTGACAACGGGGAGGCTGGCTGTGGACGCAGGAGCATCTCCATACTGTCGCTGCAACTTTTCTGTAACCCCCAACCTGTTCTGAACTAAGGAGTGTATTTTCTAAAAAGAAAGAAAGGGCACAGAAGTACAGTTCCAGGCCCAGACTGGGCCAGTTTCAGGGTCCCAGACAGCCCTGTGGAGACAGCTCAGGCCCCCGTGACAACCTGCCTCCGAGATGTCCCTGTCCCCACATCCGCCAGCAGGGCCTGAGGTCCCCACCACAGGACAGATGGGCACCGTCACACTGTCACACCACCAGCCCACTTCCCAACCGTCTTCTATGCGGCCGGGGCCTGATGACCCAGCTGATTAGGGGCCCCGGGCAGCTGGGCCTTTCCTGCCCTCCCCAGCTCCAAGTCACAGGCCAGGGTTGGAGGGTCCCACTGAGACCCTCAAGGTCAAGGACCCCCTCTTAGATGTAGGGAAACAGGCACGAGGGGGTGTTTCCTGATCACCCACCAGGATGTGGCCTCGTGGGGCCCACACTTGGCCTCCTGCAGGCCAGCACCTGGCCGGTCGGCAGCCCAGGCTCAGAACTCCAGCTAGATGTTGACCTGGTGACCAATGAAGATGACATCAGCCCACCTTCCGTGGCAGGGCCCCTTCCTCCCTCAGGACAGCCGCACACCTGGGTGGGTGCAGCTGGTGGGGGTGGGACCTGCCCGGTCAGCCCTGCACAGGGGGAGCAGAGTCTGAGCCAGGAGTCCCCCCCCAGGTCACCCCTACCCGGGCCCAGCAGCCTAGTGCCACCCAGTGCAGGGGACAGAGGGCAGGATCTTCATGGAATCAGGTGCCCTGAGTCCTGAGCTCCAGGCCATCCCCGGGTGGCCGCAGGAGGGGACTTCTGGGCCCTCACCTGTCCCGGCTCGATTCACCTCCAGAATTGGGGATCCCCCCACCTGCACCCCATCATGCGTACGGGAGGCAGGATGGCCCCGAGGGAGGTGTGCACCCTAATCCCCGGGCCTGTGACGACGTGGGCTTACAGAGCAAAGGCCTTTTGCAGATGTGATTAAGGTGCCAGACCCTGAGGTGTGGAGAGTGGCCTGAATTACCCAGGTGAGCCCGATGTACCCAGGAGTTCCTGAAATCAGGGAACCTTTCCCAGCTGTGGACAGAGGCAACGGAAGCAGCAGGGCAGGCTCGGAAGGGGAGGAAGCGGCAGAGGCCTGCAGGTGACCTCAGAAAGCGGGAGGTTTCTCCCCGGAGCCCCAGAGGAATAAGCCCTGCCTACACCCCGGCGTCCCCCCTCGAGACCGGGTCAGACTTCTGAGCTCTGGAATGGGAGGACGACACGCCGTGGGGTTGGGGGTAATTTCGACAGCAGAGAAAGCAAATGAACACACCGAGGTTCTCTGCAAAGCCTGCAACCACCACAGGCGCCGTGTGGGAGGAAACACCACGCTCCACCCAGGGTCAGCTGCGGACTGCCGGGGGACCCCGTGCAAACTGAAAATGCAGGGTCCCTGGCGCAAAAATGATGACAGATTTCAAACGGTGGCAGCAGCATGGTGAGCCGAGCCCAGCGCCCTTCTGAGGTGCAGCCCCCAGCCTTGGCGACGGCCTCCTGGCCTGTGGGGTCTCCTCTTGCCCACAACCCCAGAGGGCCCTGGGCTGGGACTGCCTGCAGTGGCCTGACCACCTGGGCACTGTCCCCTCTGGAGGACCCTGGACCTGTCATCGTCAGGCAGGCAACCCTCTTCCCGGCCCCTCCCCAGCCCCTGGCTCCACCTGACCCTGAGGACAGGCAGCCTTGACCCTCCCTGATTAAAGCCAACATCCATTGCTCTTAACTGCTCTGGGGCCAAGGCAGGACCCATTTCCTGGGCACCCAGGGCCAGGGAAGCAAAAGCCCTGGAGCGGGAGCCCCTCTGCCCTGCCCCGAGGCCTGTGGCCAAGGCCCTGGGTCCCAGCTATAGAAACACCCACAAGGTGAAGCCACCTGCCCCAAATCATGTGGCTTCTTCCCCGAGGCTGCCCCTCTGCTACCCTCCCTGGAGGGGCATCCCTGGGGGACCTAGAGAAGACGGGGTCAGGGGAGATGCTGCCTGACCATGACCCCACCCCCAACCAAGACACAACACCAGCTGCATCCCAACGTGACCGTGTCTCTCCTAACTGACCCTGAGGCCCACGAGGGCAAACATGCACCAGTCTCCTGGCCACAGAAGCCACCAGGGCGAGCTCAGCTCTCAGCGCCCCGGGCCCGGGGCCTCTGCCCCGCTGCTGGTACACTCTCCCCCGAGACCGGGCAGCCACGCAGGCTGAGGCTCTCTGGGTGTCACCTGGCTCTGTCCTGGGGCTCTCAGAGGCCCCTGGCCCTGCTCATCAGGGGTCCTGCCTCAGGCCGGTGGGCCGCACTGCCCACGGAGGCAGGACCCCGGCGCCTGGGCTCCCCACCCCCTGGCAGGACAGGACCCACCACGGGGCTCCCTGCTGGGGCCTGGGGCCAGCGAGAAACCCGCACAGGGGCCCCCCGGGCGCTGGGAACACCCCACAGGAATTCATTCACTCATTCATTCATTCACTCCACAGTCTCCAGAG